>SZWC01000713.1:339444-353794 GCA_023375785.1 Penium margaritaceum | reverse complement strand
CGCCGACCATTTCCAACACCGCCGACCATTTCCAACACCGCCGACCATTTCCAACACCGCCGACCATTTCCAACACCGCCGACCATTTCCAACACCGCCGACCATTTCCAACACCGCCGACCATTTCCAACACCGCCGACCATGTCCAACACCGCCGACCATGTCCAACACCGCCGACCATTTCCAACAACCGATCACGCAACAGGCCTCACAGGAGTCATGTCATGCCCGGAGGCTTCACGACATGCACGCCGTTGGTTTCTGGCAAAGCCAGACCTGTCCAGCTAAGACGAGCAGGCTGGTGCGACTGAGAATGTCCGATCGGCACAGTTCACGATCTCGGGCCGTTCCTGTCAAGGTACGGCACAATCGGCAATGCGGCCTCGAATGCACTCCTCTGACAAAAAAATGTCGAGGGCTCTCTGGCGGAAGAGGTGAATGGCTTGCCCCACCGTGCCTTCACGTCTGGTCCGTGTCATGGCTGCAAGCGCACTTTCCAGGCCGGCTAGGCAGGCAGGGATTCCCGTCACACGACTGATGACGGATTCCCAACGTCCGCTTCGCATACCTGATGCGGCAAGCAGCGCAGAAAGGGCCCACAGTGAGAAGAAGGTCACGCGTTGCGACGATGCCATGGCTGCTTGTTGGACGAGGCAGCACACAGAGGTTCAACAGATCACTGCTAAGGATTTGCGGTGGTACAGAAGATGCAGTCCCCGCTTCCACCTTGAGTTGTTCGAACGAGACGTCCGGCATTGCCTTGGGGTGGACGGGCTCCATTTGTACGAGACGCGCCTTCGTCCGCGACGCCAAGACCTCGTTTGCGCTTTACTTCCGAGAATGGTAACTCAAATGAGCACTCTCAACATTGTGTAGCCATCGGTGTCTCTGGAGAACGTGTTCGTACAGTCTCTTCAGAGGCCTAGTCCCACCAACTTTGAATGTCACTTGCTAAACAAGAAGCAAAGCATTCTCGGGCAAAAACAAATTGACAAACGAATAAGGGTGCAAAAGGAAAATATTTCAGAAAATTGGTGAAATAAAGGGATTCCATCTGCCCTAGAAAATGAAACCAAAGCAAATTTTACTTTTTCCATCCAAACCTTCAATGGGAAGATAATTCACAAGAAAAGGAGGAAAGGATTCCCTCGATAGTCAATATTCTAAAAATAAACATAAAATGGATAATAAAAAAATTACTTCTATTACCCGTTTCTAAACCTCATTAAACAAATGAAACTTTTTATGGGTGCATATGAACAAAGTACTAAAGGTAAGAGGAGGAAAGAAATAGATTATGCACGTTGTTACAAACACGGAATTAAGAGCTCATATAAATAAGTTTTTTGCAAGTTTTCAATTTTTACATTAATTGTAACGGATAATATATACGTATGGGTGACGTGGACATTTAGGTTATGATTCACAGAAAGTCATTGATTGCATTATACTCAAATCTTCTCATCACAATATTTTTATGATAATTTCACTTCATAATTTTAAAAACAACAAGGTATAAAATAATTTAATCCATTTTGATTGAAAAACACTACTTAAAACTAGGGGGCAATGAGGTACCATGATAGTGATCAACTATTTATATCGCTCAATCATACAAAATTTATGAATGCCCCATGAAAGAATACTATACCAAATGAAACAATGAAAAGTCTTCAGTCTATGTTTCCTCCATAGAAATCGACCTATAATCATCCATTAAAAAATTATATGGTGGCTCATTTGTTTTTACTTCCAAGAGCATTTATTCAATGGAAATTGATATTTTATACCATACTTCCTAATTTTAATTACAAGTGGTAAAATGCACATCACAAGGCACATGAAACCTGAAAAACAAAACAAATATGTAGACAGTAACCTTGGAAACTAATTTTCTACTAATGAGTTTGAAAAATTCATAATTAGGATCATAACAATCCTCTTGTTTGAAAACATGCATCACACCAAACGCCACTACAACACGAGACCAATTTACATGGAATCACATGGTAGAGACCTATTTTCATGGCTTCCCACCACACCACTATTATGCAAGAACAATCAATACTCCACACACATTCTTATCTATTGCTCCCTTTTCTACTCTTGCTCCTCCGGGGTTGCTTGGTCACTAGGGTACCGGTCATAACAGTCCAAAAGGTCCTAGCTGCCATTAGAATGTGCTAACCAATGTAAACGATGATGTAGCCATTTCCGTTGATGATAAAAATCAGACTCCACAAGGTTTCTTGTGAGCTAGGTGCCCTCGTTGATTAGAATCAGACTACAAAAACCTTGTAGGGTTTTAACTCTCCTAGACTACCTCATACGTGGTAGTTTCTAAGTTATAGAACGTTGAAAGATAAAGTCAACTAGGTCGAAATACTACTTCCACCTTTCTTCAACAAACCAAACCAATGATTCACTTCCATGGCTTGAACATAACCATTAGAAAAAAGAACCAAGAATCATCTGCATTATAAAGTGGAAAGTTCCCTCTAGGAATTTTCGTAATGATCCAAGAAACTTTTTAAACTTTTGTTGAATGGTCCAAATTGAATTCCTTCTACAATATGCTCAATATTACATCAACCTATGTTATCTCTCCAATCCAACAAGTCTCAGGTACATCCATGACCATTTTGAACAAGAGTGAGCATAGGTTTTATGGCATACCATGATTTGTCAGAGGAAGGCTCTGTTCCTCAAACCAACACCAATGAGAATCAGGGCACACGTGACCATACAATATGATAAGAACGTTGTAACAAATGGTTGCCATAAAAAATACCATAAGAAATTGTGAGTAATTCTACCACAACATGGTGTTTTGAATAAAAGGAGGTGTCACTTCTAAAGTCCCTTACATTCTTGGGTCCTTAAGGCTTGCATGCATATGATCACAAAGGAGTTTTGGTTTCAATTTCAACACCTTCGCTGGTCACACTTGTTCTTTGTACTACATTCACCTTCTAAGGTAATAGTAAAGGTGGTATGGTCTACATTGACCACTTGCGATGGTAACAAAGGTAACAAAATGGTAACATGATAAGTGTTTTTCAAGCCAAGGACAAAGGTACCCTCCTCAGCAAGGTGCTCACATCTAGCCATTCCTAATGCAATTGAAAATCCATCGTAGGTCATATCATATGCATGTTTGTTTTCTATCCATATAAGGGTAAATCACGCAACACATTTTGCATTTTATTCATGGTGGTAAGGTTCAAATACAAAGAGCTCCTAGATCTAAGGATATGTCTCCCTTTATAAGGATCCCCAGTTACACCAATTCCACGGCTACTCAACCAAAGCTCAAACACAAAATACTGATGTTGTCCATGATATTATTCAATTTTAAGGAAACAATGTTTGCTTTTAGTGTCAATTATTTGGTGAAACAACAGACAAAGATGAATTGATCTCACGAGGGTGGAAAATACCAATTTTTATTTAATATAACAATGCTTTGTAGTTTACAAAACAAAGACACGCATCAATACCATACTTTAATCGTGCATGAAAAGTAATAAGCCAAGAAATACTCTCTTCTAAAGAGGGTATCCAAAATACAAGGTAAGAAATTTTTCAAAACAATATGGAAAGTACCATGGCATACCAAAGAATAAAGCTAAACGTGTCTACAATTATTCATTGTTTTACGTAAAGGAATCACCATTTGCAACTTATAAATATCATGATGTGGAATATGGATTGAGTAAAAGTCAACATCCAATATGTTTTTTAGGTATGATAAAAGAAAATTTACATCACGTCAAAAAGAACAATGTAAAGTTGTGGTGTTATGAAAAGAAACGAATCATACATAAAAATGGGAAGAAACCTAATAATGAGGAACTAAACATAACTATATTGAATCATCGCTATTTTTCAAAATGGAATATGTTTTCTTATAGATGTTTCAACATGTTTTCAAAACGATGCACTTTGCCAAATTTCCCACCACGTAATGGCATAGCTATACCAATGTAAATATGTGATGAAGAAAATACTAAAGACAATTATTCCAAGGAGATAATGAGGAAAAGATATATTTCTAAGAAACAAAAATCTCATCATTGTCTAAAGGTAAATCCAAGCACGAGTAATTTGATGGAAACTTAGAAAAAAATGTATGAATCATTCCAATTTACAACATTCCTAATCTTTTTATTCCACCCTCACATGTTTGTATTCTTCCATTGACTTTGCCAAAAGATGAGACACTCCATGACTCGTTTTTTTCTTCAATCTAAATATTTCCACACAAGTGCAGTTATGAGATTGTGAAAATAATTCCATTTTGCAATTGCGTATACAGTTGAAAAGCAATCAATTATTTACAATCCATCTATAAAAAATCAATTGGACTACCATGTAAGGGATAAAGACTTCTACATCAAAAGACATTCCTTCAAACAAATATGTCAGTAACCTTTAAACGTTTAGCTTAGTGTTGATATCACTCCAAAAATGTTCTATTCACCCTACACAATACAAATCTTACTTTCATAAATCTGATGTTCTAATAACTAATAGGAATGCCTTTTCATCTTTCTAGGGACAAATGATACACTTTAAGATATCACCGAGTGCATTTTCTATTAAACCCATAGCAAACCATATTGAATTGTTTAAAATAGGCAAAATTACAATGAACAACAATTCATTGCATTTTAGTTCAATAATGGTTTGACGAGATCAAATATGTGTTTCTTAATTTCCCAATAATTTGAAAAAAAACCATTTCAATTCCACCTAATTGTTCAATAATCGCTCTTCCTCTTACATTCAATTAAAATTAGAACATGTAGATTTTCCCACAGATGTTATTAATATCTTTTTATCTAATGGATTCGAAATGGAAAATTGTATATTAAATTATCCTCCATATCACTTAATGTGTTGTAAATGTTTAATAATTACAAAGGAATATTTATTCGACACTAACCAAGGTACTTTCATGGTGCTTGTAGTAAGGGATGTAACCAAACTCTTCAAAAGAAGCTCAACAACGATGCACATCAAATCAACCCATTTTCATGTGAACAGGAAGTTTGGAACATCATGAATACGTCTTTTTCACCACCAGTTCATGTACAAAAGTAGTAATTCCGTCACAATCCTAGAATTAAGTCATATTATCCAACCACGATTCAGTATAAAACATCTCTAACATTATTTTTTAGAATCTAGGTAATGAATTCTTTTTACCTCACTATAATGATCCTTAACAAACATTCAATCGATGAATGCATCTTAAAACCAATATGGATCTGTAATGTTATGGTTGTTAGAATCATCATCCCCATATTCAGACAATCATTTCACGTTATGTTTATGGACTAATATGATCAATGTTCATCATTGCTGCTACATTTTTCATCCACTCAAATTATCCAATGTATATCCTCTCGAAGGTCGATCTTAAGCTCATAGTAACTTTTAACTCACGAAAATCCTGCAATTTAGTTATCTAGGAGTTTGAAATTGTTAGAGGATTACTATGTTTAAAATTTGATTCAAATCCTGCCTACGATGAAAGACATTTAGTTGAAACCAGCGCAATATATACATGTGCAGAACAATGACCAAGGTCACGAGGCTACAAAGCATCAAGAACATGTTTTGTCATTTGTTTCTTCACAAATTTGATATGTCACAATCATGCATAGGAAATTAAAAGAATAGCTATCTTCAACGCATTTTAAATTAGATGAATGAATCTTTGTCACCACTTGGTGGTTGATTTTCAAATAAAGTGAGTAAGGATATGCAAAATAAAGAGGATTCTTGGGTGATATGTATTTATTGTAAAACAAAGACATTAATTCAAACTTTATTGGATTCTGTAAGGGATGTTTGAATATAAATTAACACGTTGTGTAAAAAATAAACAATAATAATTCTAAACAAACATAATAGAAACAAAAGTGTCCAAAAAAACTGTTCAATTTTAGGATAACCACAAGAAAAAAAACATAGTTTTGCATCATGAGACTTTTTTCAATCAACATTTTTAAGCACATCATATCTCTAAAACCGCATATTATTTTTTAAAATAGTCTCCATTTTATTTGTATAACTTATTTCGAAATGAAATTTTATATTTTTTAGGACTATGTTTGTCAAATGATACCTCGTATGAATTATGTTAAAATCAGGATAGTAATTTTTGCATGTTACTGAAAGTTACAAATTTCCTTCTATTTTATCTTGTCAAAACTGAAATTATTTCATTCAACCTAAACAATTTTTTGAATAATTCAATGAAGGGCAAGGTTGCAACACTATAATGCATCATGCTAATACATAAACTCAAATTCAAATGGGCACTTACATCAAAATATTTTAGTCTCCACAACGAGTCTAAATCTTCAGTCCAAAAAAAATTTACATAAAACAACTTGAACCACTATGAAATAAATCATAGCTATAAATCAAGCTATAAATCTTTGTAATTTTGAGAGGAGAATCCACAATACGTATATTACATGATCAAAACTGATACAAAAGAAAAACTCATATTGGATATTAAGTCTTATAATCAACCAAGGACTTACGAGCTAAAAATTCAAGCAGACATTATCATGCTCGTTTAATGTTTAAAAGGTTTTATCCCAAATCATCATTGGCTTCAAGGATGCTTTTAAAAGTATTGAATAAATAACTTTTGTAAAACATGTACTCATAAAACATTTTTCTAAATATTTATCAAAACATTGGAAAATGTCCTTCTCAATCCACCAAATCAATGAAACTTCAAAGAATCTTATGTTCATGGTCAGCATGCAACACTTCATTGACTATATCTAAGCTTTTGCTCAATCTATTTTCACTCCATGCATCATTCTTATACTCCCTTGCTTCTCTTGAAGATGTGTGGCCTTCCCCTCTATACAGACACGAGGAGAATATCTTTTCAATTATTCAAGATATGTTTTAAGTCATCAAGGTTTTACAAAAAGCTATATTTAAGTCTTTGACAGTTCATTGTTCACTAGGAAAGCTTGATATTGGATTATAAATACTCGAAATCTTTCAAATACGATATTTTATCTAAATCAATTTTTATTCCTTCTCATTTTGGTTACGGAAACAAAAAAATTCTCTTTTCGGATTTAATCATTCATTTCCTCATAATGTAATATGATGGAATCATGTTTCACAAAAAAATATCAATTCGTGAACATTATGTGGTCAAAACATTCACTGACATTTTCATCACTTTTGTGTATTTTTAAGAGAACATATTCACTATCATTAAAACATACATGACCTCACATTCGTGTTATGCCCTTCAAAATTTATTATCTTTTTTCAAATACTATGATCACAGTGAAATTCATTGATAAGAGAAATTGAAGTTCTTCCATGAAAAAGGATTTGGCATTTTTAACACCTTTTCAATGATCAATTTCTATCTCAACACACAATGGAAATTGGGTCATATATTCTCTTTTAAAATCATAGTTGTGCTTCTATTTTCCTTTGCTATCATGTTTCTATACTTTAGATATGTATCAATCACATATAAGCTTCCTCCTCTTATGATATGTCCATTTATACGTAACCTTTTCCAATCACACTGGTTAGCGAAACATATCATCCAATGGCTTGGATTTTCATAAATCTACATTCTCAACTTATCTTAGTAGTTCTTGTTTTAAATCATCATGAGGTATGATGAATGGATCTTTCCATGAACAATGATTGAAAACTTTTATTCAAAATGAAAGGGAAAGATATTTCTTCTATCATTTGTGAAAATTATAAATTATGAAAGCAAAGATAATCCATACCGTAATTACACGTCAAGTGGTGATATTGAATAGGAATCAAGTTAATTGTATCATTTATGAATATCAATCCAATCATGAGAAATGGTGACACACTCCTTAATCTTCTTGCCATGAAAAGGAACCATCCCTCAAATACATTCGAGTGTGAAGGATCACACGTGCTTACCACGACTTAAGTGTTAATTCATTCCACCATGTGAGGTAAAGGCCATATGCCATTTTCATGCCTTTGATGCTTTCCTTGCTTCACGAAAAAAGGTTGAAGTGCTGGGTTATGATTGTAGTCATCAAATATTCATACACTACCTTCTACATGTGCCATGTTGTCACAATAAACATGGTGTAGCGGATTAGATCCCTGATGGACTCCAAATAGGATTCCCATGTGCCGTGTCTTCTATAAATAGCACATGATGCGTTTTACTTCTGGCCATAGATGTGGCCCTCGATTGGCCACACACATGCTCACTTGTCCCACAACATAGCAAATGTCAGGGCGTGTTCATACCATGACATACATGAGGCTACTGAAAGTGGACAGGTAGGGAATGTTCTCCATCTCACGTCGTTCTTCTTCCATGCTGAGGCTCCTGGATGAGGGGAGCTTCATGTCTCTTGTCATGGGTGTGCTGATGGGTTTGCAAACCTCCATGTTGTAGTGCTTGAGGACCTCCATGATGTACTTGGTCTGGTTCAGTTCGATGGTACCTACTGCTCGATTATGATGGACGGCTGTCCTAAGGTAGAAATCAAGAGAAATCATGTCCTTCATTATCAACCTGTTGTTGAGATCTTTCTTTGTCTTGTTCAACACCTCGACTAATGACGACGTGATGATGAGGTCATCCATATACAGTGCACCCAGCATCAAGACTTTCTCATCCTCCTGCAAATAGACACTAGGGTCATGGTGGCCGTGCGTGAAGGTGAGCCCGGCCATGAAGCCATCCATCTCCTTGTACCACACCCTTGGGGTCTGTTTGACCATGTAGAGTGCTTTTACCAGTTTGCAAACCTTGCCCTCTAGAACTTCCACCCCTTGAGGAACTTCCATCAGCACATCTTTGTCAAGCTTCCCATATAGGAAAGCGATCTTGACGTCCATTTGGTTGACCTCCATATCTCACCTTGAATCTGCTTTTGAAGGGATAAAGGATGGAATTTTAGTCTCCTTTGAAGGTATTTATCTCTACCTCACATGTCCTTATCTACAAGCGCATAATTATTTCTTTAGTAACTGTTATAATTTGTCAAAAACATGGAAATTAAACAAAAATCTTCATAAAACATTATTTATTACTAGTCTATCAACATTTAAACGGGATGCCTTCAAATTACAAATAAATGAGAGAACAATCTACAAATACACATGATACATTTGCACACAAATAATTACGCACAAATTTCAAAAACTCATTACCATCAATAGTGGAAGAAAAGGTTCCATACGTCAAGATGACAAAAATAATACAAATAGTTTTCAAATCATACAAAGAACTTGATTTTGGTAGCTTAAAGGGGGGAGTTTAGTGAAAACTTCGAGCATAATATGAGGAACTTACATGTAATGATAAAAATTGATGTACAATATTCCAAATAAATGGTTTACCTTGAAGACTCTAACGTAAATGTGCTTTATTTTTGTAGGCCCTCGTGGGTGGGAATCAAAAACACTCATTTATCCTTTTTTGACCAAGATGGTTACCAAATGCGCCAGATTCACTATGGGGCTAAGTAATTGTATCCTTCAAAACAATGGAAATCTACGTTTAACATTCATGATCATTTTTATCAATTTCTCTCCAACCTTTCTTGTGATGAAAATATACTTTTAACATAATATATCTTTTCTTACATCTACTTAAATTTCCAAAAAATATTCATGTATCGGCTAATTAAAAACCCTCATGAAAAGTTAAAGAACAATTCGATGAAGCTCAAATGTAGCTTGACAAGATTGTCCTTGAAAAATTGAAGGTTAGATAAAACATGTCCATGACAATCTATAATTAGACAATAATTTGAATTGCATAGTTAGATAGGATTCGTCCCTCCATTTTCAATACCAAATAAACGTTGTATTTGTTTTTTTTTTTCAAGAGTAACATTCGTTCAAATTCCACCTTTATCACAATAAAATCAAGGAAAGAAAATGTTTCAAATTCTATCTTTTGTACTGATTTCGTTTAACGACTATTTATTCATTGGGATCATTTCCTCCTTTGACGCTTCATATGCATAGGCTCACATGGTTCTTCTTGTTGACATTTGCAAATGAGGTTTGTCATGCGAAATCCATTATTGATATCTTTGATTTATTTGAGAGGTGGGGGAATCATTGCATCTATTTCAAAATGTTGAAGAAACAAAGAGACCGTTGCTTTTAGAAGTTCTAAATATTTCAAACCTTTGGCACTTTTAGAGATAAAATGTTGGAGGGATGAAGAAAGGGATAGATGTTTATACAGAGTTAGATGAAGAGACATGGATGTATCATATATGTCCAATGGTGGGCAGATCATGCACTCAAATTTTAGTGTGCTCTTCTAGTGCGCTCGGACACCATGCACAAACACCATGCACTGAAAGACCAAGTGCACTTGTACGGTGCACACTAAATTTCTTTCTCTCTCTCTCTCTCTATCTCTCTCTCCCTCTCTCTTTCTCTATCTCTCTCTCTCTCTTTGTATGTCTCTTTCTCTCTCTCTCTCTCTCTCTCTCTCTCTCTCTCTCTCTCTCTCTCTCTCCCTCTCTCTCTCTCTCTCTCTCTCTCTCTCTCTCTCTCTCTCTCTCTCTCTCTCTCTCTCTCTCTCTCTCTATCTCTCTCTCTCTCTCTTCATCTCTCTCTCTCTCTCTCTCTCATCCTCCTTTTATATCTCTCTTTCTTGCTACCCTATACATCACAAAAAATATTCTACATTATTTGACTTCCTCTTTTTAATTTTTAAGACGTAATTGTGCCATATGTATTTACGTTTGTTCTTTTGTTCACGAGAACAATATTTGCATTAAGCGATGACCAATAATTGTCCATCGATTTATGCAGCTTGATATATTTGTATTAACGGACTTCAGGTACCGAACCTATAAGTGGCGTCTGTTTTCACTGACACAGTCTGCGCGCTTGGTTGATCTTATGGCTGACAGGTCGTTGTCTCCCGTCGGAAAGTGACGGCCGTCATTAGCCGCCAGAAGAAAGAGTGATAAGCTATTGTCTCGCTTCTTCGATTGCCGTCGGAAGTTCCTGGAGAGACTAATCCCGTTCCTAAGACCCCCCTAGTGCGAGGCATAGTGTATGTGGGTCAGTGCGATGGTTTTGTATGATAGAGTGCACTTATCACACACTGAGTGTGCGATCTCATGCTGTTTCAAACCGAATGGGGTTGCAATGTTAGTTATCAAGAAAGTTATGTGGTTTGCGATTGTTAGCACCGCGCAGGTCGTACAAAAGATTTGCCACGAGAATATTTTTTTCCTTACTGGCGAGCTTAGGACATATCAAGCGAGAAAGAAAACGGCTCTTTTGGAGGAACCGTTTTGTAAGGACGCAAAATGTTTATACACTTGTCGACAATATCAACGACAATTGAAGAGAGACAATCTGAATTGGTGAATCAGTCGAAAATATTTAGATTCTCTTCGAATACCGACAGTACATAAGCATAGAGAGGGGTTGTCATGTTTCCACTCATCACTAAAGAACAAATACAACCTTCTTTTGTATCCACATCGCTCTTACCATCGAATCGGCGGTCTCCAAATTTCTATATTTTCTATCGCAAAAGAATTTATCGACAATATCATAGTTCAAAAAGTTCGCAGCTTGCAAAATTTGAAAACGCTTACTTAAGGAATCTGCATTCTACAGTTCGAGGAACGGAACCTCCAATCTCCTTCTATTTGTCAAATGTAGAAAAACAAAGCGAGTAGGTTTGCGAGTTTTCGACGTTGCGTTCGGGTCGCAAATGTCGTTGGTTTGCCTTTGTCCCCGCAAGATTACTTCACTTAATCCGGCCATTTCAAAACATGGATGCCGCACACTGAGTGCGTGATAAGTGCACTTTCGCACATATTTTGAGCGCACTAGCCACATACACTAGCCCCGTACACTGGACCCATCTGTGGACAACCTTGCGAGGACTGACGCAAACGATAAGTCATGTCACAGCAGGCAATGACAAACGTATCGTTGAAAATGACAAGACACAGTCGTCGGAGGTTAGACGCCCGTCACGAAAGTCGGAGAGGCTGCTTCGATCGATCGGACGGCCGGTTCCAACAGACGATCAGGATAGTGCTAGAAACAACAATGTTCGCAACTCACTTTCAACATTTACTACAGTGATAACACTCACGGAAATCGTTGTACATTTGTACGTCGTAATGCTAAGTAAAGCTTTCAGAGGGTACAAAAACCATGAAACACATACAACATACTTCTCAAAATTATCTCTATCGGTATTTTTATATCAATTCGTTTTCTGATCAAGGAATATTTTTTATGACACAATAAACGGCCCAGAATACAAAACATATACATTGTTTTTTATTAAAAACAAGGAGATGTAATTTCACCTCATTGAGTTCCTATCTAAGAAATTATGCATCAGCCATATGAGACAAAATAGCATAATGAGTGCGCTCTTAGTGTACTTTTGTATGGTGACTAATCGCACTTGCCACATACACTAGCCCCACGCATTGGGGTCCCTTGTAAGAAGAGAATTGTTTTGCCAAAAAAGACAAAAAATAAGTTCTATTAAACACATGAGACAAATTAGCACACTGAGTGCGTTCTTAGTGTACTTTTATATGGTGATTGAGCGCACTAGCCACTTACACTAGTCCCACGCACTGGGGTCCTTCCTAAGAAGTGTATCATTTCACCATATATGACAAAACACAAGGTGAACTTGGACACATTAGACGGATAAGCGCACTGAGAGCGCTCTCAGTGTACTTTTATATGGTGATTTAGCGCACTTGCCACATACACTAATCCCACGCACTAAGGTCCTTCCTAAGAAGAGACTCTTTGGACAAGATAGGACAAAAGTACACTCTTCCCATACACTATGGAAAGAGTGTAAGGATTAGTGTAAGGTACTCCCATGTAAGAGAGCACACTCAAGGTACACACTAAAAAACCAGTGTGTGAAATGGCCCTGATTAACCATACCTCGGATGTATAAGCACATGATAATATAGACTTGGAAGGGGTTCCATTTTTCATGACAACAAGAAAAAAATTGTGTGAAAGTTATTCAATTTAAGAGAATAATATGAATAAATGAAAAATAATTTTACTCATTTTAATGTCATAAGCATTTTTCTTTTAATGAAATCATTTTGAAAAAAAATAATGTACCAAGTTTGTTCAGCAAAATGAAAACGGTCATACCTTAAAATGAGCCCAATTATAGTAATGTGTGAAGATGTATTTTGGTGTTAATTAAGATGCTCATCTATTTTGGAACAAAAAATATTTTAAACTAGATATTCTAATGTTTCATTGATTTGAGATCATCAAGTTAACTTGATAAATCTTAAAGTACTTAGTGTCATCTATTAACAAACTAGAGACTAGTGGAGTAGAATGTTTGGTGACCTTGCCCACGGTTTTGTATCTTCCTATAGAGAGGACCATTGAGGTCAACGGCTACAAGCCGTAAGGTTACTACGTGAGCGCGCCAGTCAAGCTAGGATAGCGCGCCCACATGCTTGTCTCCTTATGGAGGCTTCAGTGTTCTATTCTATTCACTTCTTGATCTGAAACATTCTGCCATGATCCACCTCTCGTCTGTCCACATCACCCCCCTCGTATTCCTTCTCAACATGGTATCAGAGGTAGTCAACCCTGATTTCGCTTCCTCTCAACTCCATCTGCCAATCGAAGATCTCGTTAACACTCTTTGACTGGTGTGAGTGGCTGGGCTCTACAACGTTTCTGGTGTTTTGGCACTTCCGTGGCGTCCTTTCCAGCGTTTTGGCGTTTTTGGCATCTTCGGCGTTTTTGGCGTCTCCGGAGTTTCCGACGTTGCAAACGCGCTTCTCTTGCGTTTCCTTGTGTCGCACGTCGCACCTATTCTCTCCCCCCCCCCGTGGTGCGCGTTGGCGCGGCCACACCCCCCCTCCTTTCTCGGTGCACGTTGCGTGGTCCTCCCATTGTCGCGTGTTGAGCGGCGCTTGCTGGTGAACGGTGCCTTCGTTGGTGCGCAACACCCGTTGGCGTCACCGTTGTTGGCACACGGAGCTCTCCGTCTCGTGGTGCCTTCCCCCCAGCTTCCGCCCTCCCCTCGGCATGTGCTATGTGCCTCCCCTCCTCCACCCGACAGGTACGGTCCCCCCCCTCCTCCCCCCACTACCTCTTCTGCCCGCCACCTCCTCCGCCCGCTGACCCCTCCACCCTCCAGTCCCTCCACCCCCTTCTCCACCTGCAGCCCTTCCAACGTCTTCCGCCTGCCACCCCATCCCCCGCCCCCCCCTCCGCCTGCCACCCCCTCTGCCTACCAACCCCTTCCTTTTCCCTCTCGTCCTCCCTTCCTCCGCAC
>SZWC01000713.1:292955-306801 GCA_023375785.1 Penium margaritaceum | reverse complement strand
GGGGGGGGGGAAGGGGCTCCCGTCCCTCTCCTCCCCTTCGACGCCGTGGGTGCAGTGGAGGAGAGGGGGGGGGCGGAGAGGGACTCCCGCCCCAATCCTCCTTGGGCCGTCGGCCCAAGCGAGAGGGGGAAGAGGGGAGGGGGGGGGCGGACGCCCTCTCTCCTCCCCTATGGGCCGTCGGCCCACGTGAGCGGGGGTGGGAGGGGGGATCGCCCCCTCTCTTCGTCTTGGGCCATCGGCCCTTATGAGGGGGGAGAGGGGGGTTCGCTCCCTCTCTTCCCCTTGGGCACTCGGCCCTTGTGAGGGTGGGAGGAGGGGAGCTCGCCCTCTCTCTTCCCCTTGGGCAGTCAGCCCTTGTGAGGGTGGGAGGAGGGGAGATCGCCCTCTCTCTTCTCCTTGGGCAGTCGTCCCTTGCGAGGGGGACAGGAGGAGGGATCACCCCTCTCTTCCTCCGCGGGCCTTCAGCCCGAGTAAGAGAGGCGGAGGGGTGGAGCTCCTCTCCTCCTCCTTGTCTCATCCTTGGCACGCCAAGGATGAGACACGTGAGCCGTCTCACCCGCTACCTCTCGGGCGGCGTTTGTAGTGGTTTTTTTTTTTTTAACAGCTCTTGGCTCATCGAGGCGAGCCTTCCGATCGTTCCCTCGGGGAACGATCTAAAGGGTTCCCCGATGGTCGCTCGCTCACTCCACCGATCGGGCGGCGTTTGGTCGGACGGGTCCAAACATTTTTCTCTCGATGTAATTGCAGGATCGACGGGTAGCGATCATTTCGACGAGAAGCGAACGGCCCGATGAACCTTCAAAAATGTTTTCGCGGAAGCTTTGGCTCTGATGCCAATGTAACAGCCGTGGGGCTGTTTTGCGACTAACTGTAGAACCGAAAAGTTGGCCCTCATAATAGTTGTCCAAGGAGCATGGGCGAATGGTCGCCTCAGCCATTTTAGCTGAGACGAACCGCGCCACAAATGGACGTAGTCGTCATAGGACATTTTTGCAAAACATGCATCTTAACCCAAATCGTTCCACGTGGCATTGCCACGCTGGAACAGGACCATAGCGCTAAGCTAGGAGTGGAGGAGGAGTGACGCGATGGATTTTCCATCGCGGCACTCCTTTCACCTAGAATCCGGCCACGGACATTTTCCAGGCTAGAGTCGAACGAGACTCTAGCCTATTATATTTGTCCGGGCTTTGGCTCCTCGAAACTTGAGCCTCGAGTACCCGAAGCACCCGATAATTATTTAAAGACCATTTCTACCCGTAAAAATGGTCCGTACGCTACAGACTAAAAATACAAAGAATTCAATAACCACTACGACTACAAGTACGAGATCTACGGGATGTAACGGTCAGGAGGTCTTGTCCAATGAGCGATCGCAAAATCATCCTCGGACAAGACTTCCTGTACTTGCACAATCCGCATGTCGACTGGAATAGCGGTGACGTCTAAGTGGAAATGGATGGCGCCAAACGACTTCCATGTGCGCGACGGAATCCGATAGCAGAAGTAGTAGAGGAAGCCGCAGTGGCCGAGAACCGACAACCTGTGTAACCGACAACCGATGTCGCTCAATGTGGCCAAGTCCTACAGACGAAGAGGGGCTTGTGTGTGGCTCATACATCTCGAGCCAATGGAAAAAGCGGAAGTGGCAGCGGCTGACTCATCACCGGCCTCGTCAGCCTCATTGGCATTAACAAAGTTCACGATGGTACCCGAAGATTTTGCATCGCTCATCCAATAGTTCACGAACTTCTTCCTCAACAAACTCCCAAGAACCTTACCTCCTCAACGATACATCGACCATCGCATCAAACTAAAGCAGGGTAGCAGACCTACAGTTCGAGGGACCTATCGGATGAGCGATCACAAGCTGATTGAGCTAAAAAATCAACTCAACGAGATGCTCGGTCAATGGCCCATCCGCCTATCCACGTCACCATATACTGTACCATTACTATTTATAAAAAAGAAAAGTGGTGAGATGCGGATGTGCGTGGACTATCGGGTGTTGAACGACACTACTATCAAGAACAGCTACCCTCTTCCCCGAGCTGACGAGCTTCTCGACCAACTCCGAGGGGCTCAAATTTACAGCAATACCAACTTGCGCAGCGGTTATTACCATATATGCATGGCATATTCGAAAAGTCCTCAAAGTGTTTCAAAGAGAGCAAATTTTCAGAAAACTCTTGAAATGCGACTTCGGTCGTCGTTCAATTGAGTTTTTGGGTCACGTCATCAACGGTGGGCGGATCGCCATAGATCGAAAACAAGTGGCAGCAGTGGTTGATTGGCCAACATCGACCAACGTTTGCAAAATTCAAGTTTTCCTTGGCTTCTGCAATTACTACTAGCAATCTGTACGGTATTATGCCCGGGTTTCGGCGCCTCTTTCCGACCTCACTCAAAAAGAAAACGAGTGGCGGTGGGGAGTCAGCGAATAAGAAGCGTTCACCACTTTGCGGAACGCTTTGGCCTCAACGCCAGCCTTACGATTAGCCGATCCAATGGTTGACTACGTCATGGCCATGGATGCATCAGACTGAGCCATTGGCGCAGTCCTCCTGCAGGAGCACGGCAACAGAGAGCAACCAGTTGCCTACATGTCTTGAAAACTGCAAGGACCGGAAATCAACTACGCCGTAAACGAGAAAGGAATGTTGGCAGTCGTGAACGCGTTCAAGACATGGCGGTGTTACCTTGGGTGCCGCCGATGCAACGTGCACACCGACCACCATGCCTCAAAATTTTTAAAGATACAGTTGAACCTCAATCAACGTCAATTTTGATGGATGGAGTTCCTTGAATACAGGTTCGACTAGGATATCGAGTACTGGCCAGGAAAAATCAATCCGGCGGACGCAGTACGCCGCCGACCAGATTCAATAACTGAGGTGGCAATGCTACAAGAACAGCGAGACCCAAACCTCAAGCGGTTGTTTGCACGAGGCTACGACCATCCCGGCGGGTACGACACGGCAAAATTCTGGAACGACGCACCCTATTGGCAACGGCGCTTCACTCGCCAGGTAATCGTCCACCTGAACGACAAACTTCGCCGAATGCTGCTCGAAGAATGCCACAACACAGGACCAGGTGGACACTTCGGAGAGGCCAAATGCTTAGGAAGCTGGCAAAAATTTATTGGTGGAACAAGATGCAATCCGACGTGGCTAACTTATATAAAACCTGCGACACATGTCAACGACAAAAATCCCGTCGCACACGGCCACCCGGACTTCTGCAACCGCTCCCTATTACGACGGAATCGTGGGCTGGTATCTCCATTGACTTTGTCACCGGATTATCAGTCACACCCGAGGGATATGAACCAATCCTCGTGACCATTGACAAGTTTTCCCAAATGTCTCACTTCTTTCCGACAATGACCACTGTCACCATCGAGGGACCAGCACAACTGTTTCTAAACAACGTCATGCAGCTAAACGACATGCCGAGAAACATCACGAGCGACAGAGATGACCGATTCACTAGCCATTTTTTGCGTGAACTGATGAATTGCTACTGCAGCAGAATTCAACTTTCAACAGCGTTTCATCCTCAAACCGACGGTCAAATCGACCGGACCAATCAGACACACCAACAACTTTTCCGAACACTATGCTAACCTTATGGAACGGAATGGGCACAAAATCTCCCGACCACCAAAATCACATATAATTCGGTACTTTCTACCGCAATGGGTAAATCTCCGTTCGAAGTGGTGTATGGCAATCTTCCCGCCACACCAGCCAGACTACATAGTCGAAGCAACATTGCTGCCATCAACGTTCAACGCCGAGACTTCACCACCACCTGGGAGGAAACACGACAAACCCTCACGAAGACACAAGCAGCAATGAAGTGAGCGGCTGACCAACATCGCAACGATGACGAGTTTGCCGCTGCCGAGAAAGTCCTTCTCAGATCGGAAAACATCAAACTCCACAGAGTCGACTGTTCAAAGCTCAAACCCCGATGATTGGGACCGTTTGAGATTGAGCACATGTAAATCCTTGTGGTTGTGTGACTCAAAATCCCTGACACCATGCAAGGTCATTCGGGGTTCCCTGCTAGTATAATCAAGCACTACCGAGACCGTGGAGAGAACTTCCCTGGCAGGATTGTCCCGTTCAAGTGGACGAGGACATAGAGTAAGTCATCGAGGACATCCTTGGCCATCGACAATGAGGCCAAAGGGCAGAATATATGTTAAAGTGGCACGGCTACGACGTCGCGCATAACAGTTGGGAACCCTACGACAACCTCCGAGACGTCGATCACCTAGTCGACGGCTATTACCGTCGTCACCGGGCCACATCTGTACGCGCGCCGGGACATCGCGGCTAAAAGGGGGGAAGTGTTATGTACCAGACGTACACGAGTCCCTAATCTTTCCGAGTGGCATTTCTATTATTACACAAGCATCCCATCACGTCGCGAGACGGCGATATTCACTCTCACGGCCGAGGACAGACTGGCCAATGTGATGATAGACGATTTGAGGAATTGGGAAAAGTGGGTGATATTAAGTAAGCAGTGGGTTTGTCTGGATAAAAAGTGTCAAGTGAGTTGAGAAAGTATATATACAATGAGGGGAATTGGAATGAGGCATATGTCGGGTCCTCGACGCTCGAGCCAAATGACACATGCAAGGTCATGAACTGAGAGGCTGCTTTGAGAAGCTTCGCCAAGGATTCCGCAGCCTTCAACAATATCCAGGCGTGGTTTTATAAACTTACAGTACCGTTGGGGAGTCGGCTAAACAATGTCAAAACATCGATATGATTCGCGACACTTATGTCGACCATTTTGGATGGAGGAGTTGCCAAAAACTTTGAGAACGGAACGTCTGCGGTCGGAATAGGTGGCCAAAATGCTTTCGACCGATCGGCGTAAACATTCAAGGTTCAATATGCACTGGGCCACTAATGTAATGACGAAAATTTCCTCACGTGGAATTTAGGGGATCGTGCATGTCAAAGATGTAACACTAATCCCCCATTCAGTCGCGATGTCCTTGCGCTTTAACAAACATAGAATGGTTACGACAATCATAGGTGTTGTAGCCGTGCCACTTAACCAGATACTCGGTTATGTTTCCACAGCATCGATGTCCAAGGATTTTCTCAATCACGAACTCCATATCCCGGTCCACTTGTATAGGTGGTGGTGATGCACCGTCTCGGTTGAGGAAGGTCTTGCTGGGGTCCCGCTAGTGCTTGAGCTTCTTGACGTAGAATACAATGTGGATCGCCATGTTGTGAGGAAGGAGAAGTCAAACAGAGACAGGGGTTTGCATTCGCTCAATCTCAAACGGTCTCAACCAGCGGGGTTTGAGATTTTTAACGTCTTAACCTCCAGTTTTGATGTTTGTCGAGAATAAGAGGGCACGATCGCCAGCACATAGTACATAATCACTGCGATGTTGGTCTGCTATATGCTTCATAGCTACTTGTGTCTTTGTGAGGGTTTGTCGCGTTTCATTTCAGAAGCCTAAAACATCCATGCGGTGAATACCGACTGCATAAATGTTGCTCTGACTTTGAAATCTTCCCAGTGTGGTGGGAAGTTTTCCATAGACCACTTTGAACGGTATTTTACCCGTTGCAATGGACGTGGCAAAGTTACATGCAAGTTCGGCGGTTGGTAGTTTGGTTGTCCAATCGGTGCCGCGCACTTTGCATAAAGTGCGGATGAGTTTTTCGAGCGTCTGATTGATCTGCTTGGTTTTTCCGTTGGTTTGAGGATGAAATGCCGTTTATAGCCGGATCCGACACCCATAACGCGTCATCGATTTGCACCAAAAACATCAAGTGAAGCAACCATCGCTATCGCCGATGATGGTACGTGGCACGCTGTGCAGCCGTATGATCTGGTCTAGAAACATTTGCGTTGTTCCTTCTGCGATGATGGTGGGTGCCGTCGAGATGAAGTGTGAAGTTTTGGAAAATTTGTTTCCTACTACGAGGATGGAATCATAACCCTTGGGATTGGTTGGCAATACCGCCACAAAGTCCATGCTGATGTTGACCAAAGGCTCCGTTGGAATAGAATGTGGTTGGAATACACCCGGAGGCCTCGTGCAACGAGATTCTTGTCACGATGATTTCTACAAGGTTGATTCGTTGATCTGTGTCTTGTCCCTTAAGAGGTGTTTTTCCAGGTTCTTAAGTGTTTTTTCATCGTCGAAGTGTCTACCAAGACCTGTGTGGTGGCATTCCTCACACAGTATCCTTCATAGCTCCTAGTTTGGTGGAAACGATGACCTCGCGAGTGAATCGTCGTCGCCAGTAGGGGTCGTCGAACTGGATGTTGGTTTTGTCGCACTCGCCAAAATCCTCGTAACCTCTCACGAACAACCTCGCGGTGTATATGCCTCGTTTGACAGTTTGATACTGTGCTGATCTCGGCCATCAAATCCAGTCACTGACTTAGTGCATAGGCACTGAGTCTATAAGTTGGATGAGCTAACCCAATGGACGAGCTTATCGGATTCATTATCTGATGTTGTCGTCAAGGTCGGACTCAAGGAAGGTTGTCCATTGAGTTTGTAAATGGTTCAAATTTGGTTGAGTATTGAGATGTTTGTTGGGCATGATGGTCGGTGCGGATGATGGGTTGGTGGAATTCCAAGTAGTATTGCCACATTTTGAATACGTGCACGACTACAAGAATTTCTTTGTCCTATGCCGCAAAGTTAAGTTCCTACCTGTGTAGTTGTTTAACCTATACGCGAGCGGTTCTCCACTGTCGTTGCCTTGGAGAACAGCTCTGATGGCTCGATCAGATGCGCTGATCTCCATAATGTAGTCCACTGTCGGATGTGCCGATAGTAAGGTTGGCATTGAGGTCAAAGCGGTTCTCAAAGAGTTGAACGTTTCTTGTTTGGTGGCCATCTAATTCCGCTCGGTAGTTTTTTTAGTGGGATCGAAGAGAGGCACTGGCACTCGAGCATAACACTTTACGAATCAATAGTAGTAGTTGCCAAAACCCAATAATGACTGGGCGTCTTGCACATACCCTACAGACTTTGAATCTCATAGATCTAGCATTTGCGAATTAAGGAATGATTAATTCTGTCAACCAGGTAATTACTTTCTTTTTTCTTGAAATTCGTCAAAGCGCAAGGGGTGGTACCTCATCTTTGGCGAGGGGTCCGGTGCAATTTCTCCATTTCGGCGAAAAGCCGTCTGCTGGTCTAGAAAAGGCGTGCACATACATTTGCCACACCCGCGATCCGTCGGGATTTCTGACAGATATTGGGTGGCATCTACACGTGGTCCTTTTGGACCACGTGTACGTGGCACGCAGCCGGGTTGTGTCGCTTGACATGCGGCGATGACCGCATGTCAAGTGCACGTAGCAATCTGGCAATTCAAATCACACATAAATGATTTGATTTGCAAGACCTGCCATTATGAACAGCTTATTTGCAAGGTCACAACATGTTCTCCTACGTAAAATAAAGAGACAAACCTGATCCCAGTTATGAAACATGTCTCGAGGGAGTTTGATTTTGATATTCCTATCTAATAGTTATTCTTGTGATTGGATAAATTCGTCGAAGCATCGAACTTGACGAGATTCAACTGTTGAAAAATAGGTTAAATAAAAATTCAAAGTCAGTGGGGTACTCTACCGACTTTTGATTCTGGCGATGGAGCAGTTATGAATTCAAGTATCTTTCATTTCCCTAAATGGACAATTAATTCATGTTTTGTTCGAATTCATCGAAGGTCACTAGGTGGCACTTTAAATTCGGTGACCGGTCTCGAAAATTCTTTAAAAAACTTAATTTCAATGTTAATTGTTTTTAAACTCGTCAAATTTCATCGATAACGAACTTTCATCAAGTTCATAGGTACCACCAAAATAACTCCACAGTGATATCTATGAATTCAAGGGTCCACCACATGATTTTAAAATTACTTGAACCTGGATGCATTACCATTTAAACCCAGTTTCTTACAGTTGGAATGGAGTTTTTTTGCTGGCCTCGGTGTTCATGCACCAGCTATGGCCATCGACGTCCGTCGCCTCGTGTTTGACGCTTGGTGAATGGCAGACGCAAGAGCAACGAGCACTCGACCGTTCGAAAGCTCAAAACGGTCTAGTGCTCACCCTCCTCGCAATCGTCCGGTCGCTAAACAAAGAGATTGAACCGGAATTTTCGTCAAAAGAAATAGTGAAATACCCCAATCTGTCGAATTTAACGATCTACCCCCCTTGAGGTCCCCATTTTTTCCATTTGAAAAATACCACCTAAATAATCACAGGATGCCAAAAATGTCATCTAGTTAATTATGGAATAGCTCAATAATCGAAATCATAGTTTACTGGGGGGATTTTCCAATTTGGCGAGCTAACAAATCGTGGTTAAAAAAAGTAGTTGCAGCTATGGCTACAGGCGCCATCTTTCGTGATGCCTGATAGATCGTGCGTGGCAGGTACACGTGGCCCATTTGGGTTGCGTGTACATGACATGCAACCATATATTTGTTGGGAAACGGGCCACCCGGTTGAGTTTAAGGTCCATAGGAGCAAGTTCCAGGAAACTACCAGATGCCTACTTCGATCGTAAATTTGACTTCACCGTTGGCAAGTTGTGGAAAAATTTCCACAGTCCAAGTTTCAGGCCGATCCAACAGACGGATAGGGAGATGAATTCTTGGAATTTCTAAGGTCATCGACCGCTGGTGTTTGGGTGACCATGGGCGACGGCTCCATGCCCTGGCCTTAAGAAAGAAAAAGGCAAGAGGTCCAGAGCCAGTACCCGATGGGACAAATACCCAAAAAGGTCCTAGATTCTTGTATTGCCTTGTCGAAGTGTGCTGACTGTGAAAAAGATACCTCTCTTTACTTGTTAGGTGAGGTGAGATCCTTGTGTGCTAGCCATGGACACGTGGCGATTCTCCATGGATTTGTGGGTTATGTGACCACTAAGAGTGTGCCATGAGAGCATTTTATATCTCTCTAGGTCGTGTGTGAGTGGTCAGCCTGATTTCTAGGCTGGTTTCTTCTCGCGTGTGAGATTATAAACTCCAGTGTGTGAGCCTTGGCCTCCATGGCTAAGTGGTGTGGCTCGTGAGAGGGCCGACTTGCCCAAGCTCTAGCTCTATATGTACTCCATCATTTTGAGCGATTCAATAACCATTCTTAAGCACAAATCATGCCCTTTCAGTCCCACATGCTCGCTACTCCAAGGTTACCTCTCTCCTCCAGATCCAACACTTGGTATCAGAGTGAGATTCTGCAAGTTTCAGAGCACAAGTCGTCATTTTGAAAGTGACGGGTTATGGTCAAATATTGGCCAAATTTGACAATCGGAATTCTGGACATTCAAGTTCCTGGGACAAGATCAACAACGAGGCCAGGATAGCAAAGATCGAACGGTCGGATGCAGAGTTATGCTCAAAGGTCGGCCAGGGCTACTCTCTTTTCTCTCAGTAAGACAGTCGCCGTGGAATGACCATACCTCTGTCGTTTCTTGCTCAATCTGAAAAGTAGCACATGAGAATTAAATTAATTTTCTTAGTCTTTTCATTGGTGCAAAAATATTTGCATTCCATTGGTACGTTTCGAAGAAACGCCGATTACAAGTTGGCTGGTCTGAGTTGGAGTAGGAGCAACAACATACCCTGTTTTCAAAAGGGCATATCTTCAAAATCCCCTACTGATTCCCAGATTTATGGGTCCATCTGAAAGGTTTTGAGCTGCATTTCCCAGTGGTGGGCTCAGGTTTTCCAAATTCCCAGTCTGATGGCCTCTACGGTCAATTGTCTGCAGAAGCAGCAACAGAAGCAAAGGTAGCGCCGCCACTCAAGGACATCGTTGAGCATCACCAAAGCTCAATATGGTAGCAGCAGGCATGGTGATAGCAACCCAGCCCTTGCAGATCCTGGAGGAATGTGCCAGCATCATGTTGTGGAAGATCCGTACCCGCCTCCTTTTGGAGGAGAGGAGCTTGTGGGAGGTGGTCAGCGGCGACGAGCCAGCTCCAAATCCACAGGCTCAAGACATCACCGCAGTGCAGGTGGTGGCAAGGAAGACACCGCAAAAAGGTACAACAGGTGTAAGTTCATCTACAGCTGCAGCAGCAGTGTATGAGGTGTGGAACAAGAAGGACAAGCACACCTACATGCTTCTTGTCAACACCATCTCCAACCTGCATCTTCAGTACATGATTGACAAGGCTACTACAAAGGAGAGGTGGGATGCACTGTGCAAGAAGTATGAAGGAAAGGATGTTGCATTTTTCATGCTTTTTGAAGAGAAGATGATGGTGTTGAAAATGTAGGACGATGAAGGGATGGAGACGTACTCGGATGGGGTAAAGGATCCGGTGAAGTAGATGAAAGCAGTCGTGAACCCTGTGGAAGAAATGCGCTTCATCCTCCTCTTACTGAGGGGACTCCCGACGATCCACAACACTGTACGAGAGACGCTAGAGTGTCAAAACAGTGTTTCTCCCTCTGACCATTTGTGACTCGTATTATGAGTTGTCAACATTGACCACACATAATGAAAATCTTTGGTCATGGCCAGTGACATACGCATACTTTGGTTGGTCATTTTGCATGGTAGCCACGCCGTGCCACTACTTGTTTAAGGTCTTCGTACAGGCTAGTCTATAAATAGTATTTGTAAACCATTGTTTCCCCCTGTGAGAATTACAGGTAGTTGTGGCAACCTCAAGCATGGAAGCGGAGTATGGAGTAGTTAGCTAGTAGTCTCTCAGCTTTGGAGCAAAGAAGTAGTTTGGCTCCAACGTCTCATGACGGAGATGAGTGGGAGTGCAGCAGTCTCTGTACCTATGCGCGTCGACAACCAGAGCACAATTTTACTCGCCAATAATCATGAGCACCATGCACACACCAAGCACATTGGCATCGCCTATCACTTCATCAACCACATGGTATACGAGGGTGCTATCAAGGTGGAGTTCACTCTAATGAAACATCAGGTTGCTGGTTTGTACACCAAGTGAGTGACCTGTGAGAAGCAGTAGTTCTGTATGAAGGCAAATAGACTCAGTCCACTTTGATTATGGCTAAGTGGGAGATTGTTGGGAAATGGGCCACCCGGTTCAGTTTCAGGTCCACAAGAGCAAGTTCCAGGAAACTACCAGATGCCTGGTTCAATCGTCAATCCAAATTCACCAGTGGAAAGATGAGGTGGCAGGATGTCCACGATCCAAGTTTCAGGCCGATCCAACGGTCGGATCGGGAGATATAAATTTTCAAGAAAATTTGGTGTCATCGACCGCCAGTGTCTGGGTTACCATGGGCGGCGACTCCATGCCTTAGCCTGATAAAAGAAAAAGGCAAGAGGTCCAGGGTCAATAACTGATGGTAAAAATGTAAAAGAAGGTCATAGATTGTTGGATTGCCTTGTCAAAGTGTGTTGACTAGGAAAAAGATACCTCTCTTAATGTTTAGGTGAGGTGAGGTCCTTGTGTGCTACCCATGGACACATGGTGATTCTCCATGGGTTCTTGGGTTATGTGACGACTAGGAGTGTGCCATGAGAGAATTTTCTAGCTCTCACGGTCGTGTGTGAGTGGTCAGCCTGATTGCCAAGCTGATTTCCTCTCTTGTGTGTGATTATGGACTCTAGTGTGTGAGCCTTAGCCTCCATGGCTAAGTTGTGTGGCTTGCAAGAGGACTGACTTGTCCAAGCTCTAGCTCCAAGCTCTAGCTCTATATGTACTCCATTAGTGATTCATAACCATTCTTTAGCACAACGGATGCCCTTTCAGTCCCACAAGCTCGCTGCTCCAAGGTCAGTCTATCCTCCTGATCCAACAAGCTTGCCGCTTGACATGCGGGGATGACCGCATGTCAAGCGGATGCGGAAATCCGGTGACTAAAATCACCATTCGGTGATTCGGCTTTGAGGACCACGAAGCAAGACACATTCTTGAAGTAAAAGACAGAAGCCGGGTATCAGTATTAGATACTGGAGGAAGAATGAACCCAAATAAGAAACATTGTTGGTGGCACTCTAATTTTAAGTTTAGGTTCCATAATTTTCAAGTGCCTGCTTCAATCCATCGAAGAATCAAATTTGACGAGGGAAAAGGGGGTTAAAATATAAATTAAAAGTCAGTAGGGTATGTAGACATTGGCAAACCAGCAAACGCCTCCACCCGAGGGATCTGTCCACGCCCGATGATGTGCCCTAGAAACTTGATCAAATGGTGACCAAAGTCGCATTTCGAGAGTTTTCCGAAATATGTTTGTTTTTATGAAGTTTCAAGATTTTTTTAGAGATGTGCATTGTGCTCCTCCGAGATGCAGCTGTACACAAGAATGTTGTTGACATACACAAAAACAAAGTCATCGAGATGCGTGCCAAAGATGTTTTTCAATGTTGCCATGGATGTTGCAGGGACATTTGTGAGTCCAAAGAGCATGATCTTGAATTTGAAGTACCCGAACTGGGTACAAAATGTTGTCTTCTCGATGTCCATATCATGTATGTGGATTTGATGATAGCCGTTGCATACGTCGATTTTGCTGAAATCATTGGCCCACGAAGTTGGTCAAAACGTTGGTCTACTAGCGGAAGAGGGTAGCCATTATTGACGGTGATGGCGTTCAACACTCCGTAGGCCATGCACATCTGCAACTTTTTATTTTTCTTTTCGTAAGAAGTACACGTGTCACAAAGGATGACTGGGAGGGACGTGAACCCCTGGCTTAGCATCTCATCCAACCGCTTCTTCGCTTTGGTCAGCTTGTCATCAATCATCCGATGGGTCATTGGTATTCTGTTGCCCGACTTCACGTGTATTTGATGGTCGATGTTTCACTGTGGAGGTACTGCTTGGAGTATTTTGTGAGGAAAAATCCCTTCAAACTCCTCGACGAGTGTCACAAAATCCTCCGCTACTACTACAAACTTTTGACGTGTTGAGTTCGTCACCGTCGCCTTGAGAGTTGTGATTTCTTCTACTTCAACAACTTCGTTGTGGACTAGCCAAGCTTGATTTCCGCGTGTTAGGTACCTCTTGGCCACTTGTAGCGCGCGACCGGGTCCGACGTGGCTCGCACGGGGTCCCTGGCCTGTGGGCGGGCAGATGGGATGGCTTGAGGGTTGGAGACCCTCAAGCACCGCGGTTTTGGCCTAGTTGGCCGAGGATTCCGTCTGTTCCGTTACACCACTTCTATAGATATCGGTTAGTGTTTTGTGGCTGCCACAACTTCCTCTACTACTTCCACCTGTATTGCTCCCCGTAACTGTCATTGCATTGTGGGTCAGTCGATTTGAGGCAAGTGTCATTTACTACCGGCGACACCGATGTAGACTGATCCACTGCTCCAGTCCACTTGCGGATTGTGTCGATATAAGAAATATTTTTTAGGATGATTACTTGGTCGCTTGGTAGACAGGCTCCCTAGACAGTTCATTCGTGCAGATAACCAATTTATCTGCATATTGGTTACCTGCAAAACGGCTCTCATATTGCCGTTTTGCAAAGTTGGTGGATCTGTTGTCATATTTGGTCAGTTTTCCTTCAAACACCCCTAGCTCTGTCATTAAAAACCTAGCCTTTGAACCATGTCGCTGTCAAAAAATACGAGAGAAGCTCCTCAATCCAGTAATGTTGATACCGTTCCATGACTGTCACGACCCCTCGGTTGTACCCCTCGTCAAACTTTATGATCTCGGGAACCCTCATTTGTGGCGTGGTGAGTCGCTTAGATGGGCAATCAGTTGGCACAGAATATTCCAAGCGGTCCGGAGCCTCACACCTACTTCTGTCATTTGCCGTTTCCTGGCTCCTCACTCTCTCTTTACGAATCCCCCGTTTTGGTTTGTTGATGCTGTTCTTGACAGT
>SZWC01000713.1:248574-284365 GCA_023375785.1 Penium margaritaceum | reverse complement strand
CCGACCAAAATGCCGTCTAATATTTTTGAATGTAATAACCCAATGGTTGGCCACTGCAAACCTATGATGTGTCAAATGGCAACGGGAAGTTCCAATTGACAGAGACCTCTAGTCCAATGGTGATTGGCGTTGTGAATCGACAAGAGTAAAGGCTCTACCGGAAAAGCAAGAAATCGGACCATCTCTCGTACAACCAGGAGGTAGTAGTAGACCCAAAAGGGGGGAAAGCTGCAGGGAGAAATGGCGAGGCTGGGAAATGGTAAAAGGTCAGAGTAGAGGATGAGACTCTTGTCCGGTCAGAAAATCCCATGTCAATTTATTTTCTGCCTGAGTGACTCTCGATGATGTAGATAGCGGATACAGGCACGATACTATCATGGGTCAATAGAGGATTTGTAAAATTCACAAAACGCTACTAGTGCTGTTGGATGGACAAGATTTGCACATTTTTGTAAGCAACAAGATGATTTGAAAGATCACTTTGCACACTGAACCATTCCTTTATAGGAAAGATTGTCGATGGATGATTGCTGTTTTTTTGCTTTGCAAACCCCTCCATTTGCAAAACAATAAACTATACAGTGTAACACTCTCAACAACTTGTCCAAGGAACAACCACAAAGTCATCGTCGTGCAAGGTTTGTTGTACCGGCATAACTCACCAGGAAAATGGTCCAGCAGATTAGTCTATGTTAGCAGTGATTATTTAAGGCGATACCGATCCCTGATTGAGTGACCCACAGTAAAGTGGTGGCTACGGGAAGCAGTAGAGGTAGACTTAGACAGGGAAGTTGAAGCAGCCGCATGCGGTACACAACATCGACATCACTGGATTGGCTAGCGGGCACCTCCGATGTGGAGTCCAGGCGTGGCTAGTCCACTTGGAACCAAAGAAACGGCAATATGAGAGCCGTTTTGCAGGTAACCAATATGCAATATGCAAAACGGCAATATGAGAGCCGTTTTGCAGATAACCAATATGAGAGCCGTTTTGCAAAGTTGGTGGATCTGTTGTCATATTTTGTCAGTTTTCCTTCAAACACCCCTAGCTCTGTCATTAAAAACCTAGCCTTTGAACCATGTCGCTGTCAAAAAATACGAGAGAAGCTCCTCAATCCAGNGATTGCTGTTTTTTTGCTTTGCAAACCCCTCCATTTGTAAAACAAGAAACTATACAGTGTAACACTCTCAACAACTTGTCCAAGGAACAACCACAAAGTCATCGTCGTGCAAGGTTTGTTGTACCGGCATAACTCACCAGGAAAATGGTCCAGCAGATTAGTCTACGTTAGCAGTGATTATTTAAGGCGATACCGATCCCTGATTGAGTGACCCACAGTAAAGTGGTGGCTACGGGAAGCAGTAGAGGTAGACTTAGACAGGGAAGTTGAAGCAGCCGCATGCGGTACACAACATCGACATCACTGGATTGGCTAGCGGGCACCTCCGATGTGGAGTCCAGGCGTGGCTAGTCCACTTGGAACCAAAGAAATAAAATGCCTTTTTGGCATCGACAGTCTGAAAACTTACAAATGTACAAGAGGATTTTACACTTGTATTCAAGGAGTTCAAAGGGGTTATCTTACATTAAGTTCCTCGAGGGATACGTCTGCAACAAAGTAATAATCAATAGATATACCAGTAGCTGGAAAATGGAATGAATGTCAAGAGGATCTACTGGACGTGGGATCACAAACTAGTCAAGGTGGAAATATAATTGGGTGAGATACTGTATCAGTTGTTCACAAGGCCATCCATGTATTCATAGGCAGTCATGGTAGTTTCTTCAAAGAGTCGACCCATGAAATGTGAATATGCATGGAATATAGGACTCTGATAATATTAACATCAAGAACCGCTATCCACCTCCACAAGTTAATGACAATTGTGACAATCTTCAAGGAACAATAATTTCTACCATAATCGTTCTATGGTGACACTGTCACCAGTTCAGTGCATTTGACACAGACATTGGGAAGAAGGTGTTCTGCACACGCTATGGGCACATTGAGTCCAGGATTATGCCATTTGGACCCATGAATTTAATGGCAATATCTATGGAAGAGTTGGAAAGTATTCATAGTTCATACCGAAACGACTTCTTTGTCGCATATCGTGATGATATGTTGGTGTACAACCATTCCTTGGAGGAACAGGGTGGACATATCCAAAATGTCCTTGATGTTTTATTAAGATAGAAAATGAATGGTAAACTCTCAAGATGTGATTTTGGTTGCCATTCTATTGGGTTTTGGGGCCACATCACCGGCGACGGTCTAACAACGATGGACTCGGAGAAAGTGAAGTCAGTCGCTTCTTGGCTCATCCCACCATTGTCTGTAAAGTCCAACTATTCCTGCATTCATAGAACTAATACCATCAATCTGCATAGGACTCTAGAAGAGTGTCAGCATCTCTCCTTGACCTTGCATCTTAAGCCATCGAAGGGAGATGAGACGTTCGCAAACGCAAGTTCTTTGGAATCATTGGAAAACTCTCTAACCTCTCATGTAGCCTCCCAACTGTCACGTCAAATAATGGTGTAGATCATGGCCACTGACGTGTATGATTAAGGATTGCGAGTCATTCTCTTCCAAGGCAATGGCGGTGGAAACCAACTGGTTTTCTACGTTGTTACGTACCAGACGTACACGAGTCCCTAAAATCTCCAAGTGGACATTTATGTCATTACACAAATAGCCCACCCCATGTCGAGACCCGATTATTTGCTCCGACGGTCAAGGACAATTTGGCCACCTGCCCTTGCCCTCCGCGGATCCCTTCTCGCGCGTTCTGACAACTTTGACAGTTTTCGAGGAACATCAAGAGGAGTGTCACAACCTTTTGGTCAACTTCTCAATGCAACATGAGTTATCGAGATTTATGAAGATGCATCTCGCATCTTTGTCGTCGATCTTCGAAGCCCCCCGATTCCTCGGCGCAGCTTCTTGATCCGACCACTCACGGAATGACTCCACACGCGTCACTCGACGATCGACCAAACGACCACGACAATGTCTCATTTATAGTTTGACACTTGTATATATGTCTTTGGTCATTTCAACACTTGTCATTAGCAAACGGCCCCAATGGCCAATCCGGCCACGGATTCGACGGTGGTAAACCAGACGCCCCTACCGACAGCCTCAACGTCTGTAGCTGGAATTACAGGTGGCACCAGACGGCAGGCGCGGATCAACGACGAACTGTCAAACCGTAACTCCGAGCTCAAGGGAATCAACAGCAATCTTCTCCAATAACTCAACGTCACGATGGAGGCACTTTGCAATGCAAGTGCACGAGATGTGATGCTTGTCGAGAGAAACATCCAACACTTTCATGAACCCAAGATTCGTCCGGCCCCCCTTGAACCGTTCAATCGTGCAAATTCCAAAGGAACGATGTTTCGGATGTGGCTGAAGATCTTGGAGTTGTACTTCACTGTTTCTGGGGTCAATGACCATCAAAAGAAAATTGACCTCGCGGCCGCGATTTGGCGTGGCATGGCATTGAGTTGGTGGTCCAACCTAAAGACCATCTAATGGCAGACGGATACCGGCGAGGCCTCGTGGGCGGTCAAAGGCGCCTGTCTTGCATCACCAGTCGCAAGCATTCTACCCTTGGAGCAGATCGACACCGTAATAACACAGAGCACAATTCGGCCACTGCCCTCGTCCTTCGGTGATCCCTTCCCGCACGTTCTGACAGCTCCGACTACTTTTGAGAATTTTTGACCGGAGTGTCACGAACATTTGGTCGACTTCTCGACGCATCTGGATTTATCAAATTTTAAAAGATGCATCTCGCATCTTCGTCGTTGATCTTTGAAGCCCCCCAATTCCTTGGTGGGGCTTCTCGATCCGACCACTCACGACACGACTCTACACACGTCGCTCAACGATCGACCCAACGACCCTTACTACGTTTCATTTTTCAACTCAACACTTGTAGATATGTGTGTTTGGTCATTTCAACACTTGTCATCGGAGTACATTTACCGCTAATTACAAATTGCTGAAGTGTCCCAAATTGTCAACCCGTGTTCTGCCTCGGAACTCATACCTGTTCACCATCCACGCTTCATTTGGCATAACATGCGTGTCGAGAAAAGTGCTTGGGCCAGAGCTGAAATACACGGTGTAAAAAAGGGATATTTTAGCAGTTCTGCACTCGGCCAAGATGTGGAGGCATTGTTAATAGTGCCCATTTTATAAATGACACATTCATTGTATTAGGCACATAGAATCGGGTAACTTCCATAAAGTTGCCTTAAAAGCTAGTCATCTTCTGTTCACATGGAAAACCAGGTCCACTGTACCTATGCCTTTAGAATTGGATGTTATATTTCATTGAAAAACAAAATTTATGAAAATCTTGGTGAAATGCATAGTAGACATACATATGTCTTCAAACATTTGGAATGGACTGTCTTGTAAAGAGGATGTTTACTCTCCGCCCTCTGGAATTCGAATGGAAACAAGCCTCTTGTTGAGCATAGTCTCACAATTACTCAATTGTGTTTCTCTCCCCAACAAACTGCAGAACTCGTCCTCCCAATCCTCCTCTCAAACCGTCGAGTCTATTGGTACAGTGTAGCTGGTGCGTGCATTGTACAACTACCATTTCTGTACACTGGTATTTCTACTACACCAGTGACTTTCTTAACACGTCCACGAGAGACATGGACCACATACACTATCCCAATACACTCCAGCTTTTGGGAGGGGGGGGGGGCAGCATGGGACCCGATTGTCCCCCCTCTCCCCCCATGGTAAAGTGTAGTGGCAAAGTGTAGCTGGGAGGTGTAATTGTTTTTCATGTGATGGAATAAAAGAATATGCACTAATTTATATCCGCTCCTCAACCACAGATTTACAATGATCGACGATCCACAATCGGGGATCACGATCATCTGTCGATAGGGGAAAATCAATGATTGACGACCGTCGACCGACAACTGATGATTGTCGAAAGATAAGCGACGTCAAAGGGTGAGGAGATCAGACGTCAAAACGGAAACCACATAGTCAGGTTCCCCCTCCCCCCAACCATTGAGTGTATTAGGGAGGTGTAGCTGGTGTGTATATGGCATAGAAACCAGTTCTAGACACTAGTGTTCTTTTTAAATTTACATGAGATACACGGACCATATACACTATCCCAATACATTTTAAGTCTGGGAGGGGGAGGGGGGTGGGTGGGGAGCATGGGGTCCGGGTGTCCCCTCTGCCGCCCCCCTCCCCCCAAAATTCTAGATTTTATTAGTAATGCATAGCTAGTCAGTGGATCCTATTCCATTGTAGAAAATTTAAGCAATACACTCATGTAATGAGACACTTTTTCTAGCCTACACGCCCTGACCGCCGATGTTCGACGATGAACAATCCGCAAAGCGAGTTGATGTTTTCCAAGCTTGTGAGTGGGGTAGTACAATATTTCCTCCTATGATAGAAGGGAACCTGCTGGACCCCACTGCCGTGGATTCCAACATGAGCCGGGACAAGCAGAAACAATAGAACCCACAACTCTGGATGTCATTCGGATATGGATTTAATCAATAGTTATAGGTTTGTGATTTTTGTGAGTGAGGGGTACGCGATCCCTCCCGTACGATAGAAGGCAACCTGCTTGGCCCCGCTACCACGGGGTCAAACAGGAGCCCGGAAAAGCAACCAAAAAAACCCAAAAACCTGGAACGTAACATCGGATAGGTTTTCTCCCCACAAGTTCTGTGTCCATTGTTAGGCGTTGCAAATCCTTATGGTAGTAGCACTTGGGATGTATATATAACATTGCATGTCTTTGTTAACAAACCATAAATATGGTTGTGAAAAGACTAAATCATGGATTTTATTAACTATAACAAACACAATTGCATAAGTTCAAAGAACTTTCGTGTGTTCAAGACATACGAATAAATTAAAAAACGTATGAACAGACATGGAAGATTAATATATGATGTAACTTCCACAAATGTATCGTGAAACTTTCAAAGGCATGTATAACACATGTACACTGTATGAAGGTTATATCATTTAGGGGTGATCAACCATAAACGAAGATGTGGCAGTTCTACCTGGGATGCCCACGATGTGTCATCCGCACCATTCACCATGCCCTTAAATACACGAAGAACCAATCAAATATGAGCCCTGGTCAAACTCGGTGAATGAAGTTATTCAGAGTTGGACACAAAGTTTGATGGCTGAGATCAATATGCTAATATTGTTAATTCGCTATTATAGTTTGAGCAATAATCATACCTCGTGAGGCTATTTTCCACGGAATACGAGGAGTTTGGCGGGTGCAAAAAAACAAGTTCTGGTTTGCCGAACGCTAATAGCATTGGAAATCTTATTTCCAGGTCATCATACCACCCAACGACAAGCTATAATACATAACTTTGGAGGAGTGTGACGTAATCAACCCTGGTGGACACTTCCACAAGTACATGAAACTCTACAAGCTTGCAAAATGTTATCGGTGCAATCTAACATTGCAAAAAAACTACAAGACATGCGAGGTGTATCTATGCTATAAGTCAAGATGAAAAAACCGGTAGGGTTTGCTCCATCCGCTACCGGCACCAAAAGAACCGTGGTCATACATCTCCATGGACTTTGTGATGGGTTTTCCCATTGCATTGGAGGTGCTTGAAACATCCATGTGGTGGTTGAATGTTTCTCAAGTATGTAACAAGTTCATTGTGTCTACGACAATGGTTATCACAAAAAGAACAACATCATTGTTTCTCATAACATAATCCAATGCAAGAGTTCTCCTTCTCCAACACAAGTATCAGAGATGGAAGGTTAGCCGACACTTTTTGGCGGGAGCTAAGTCCTTACCACGGCAGTCGGATTCAGCTATCAACAGCTTTCTATCCTTAAATTTGAAGAGTGAGTGCACCCATAAGACGCTTGAAAACCTCCTCTGAATATTGTTTGAGCCATATTGCACTAACTGGAAATTCAAGTTACACACCGCTGATCGTGCATACAGCTCAGTGAACTCCAAAACGATGGGTGAAATAACTTTGAAGGTAGTTAATGGAAGGTTACCACTGTCTCTAGCAGGTTTGCAGAGTTCAAGCAACATACCAGTAGTTGATATATTGCTACATGAATTTGAAAGCATTCTGGATGAGAATTTCCAAATGCTCATAACAACTAAAGCAGAATTAGGCGAGTAAAAAAAAAATCATAGGATGGACACCGGATTCCACATCAATGGTCGCGTCCTACTCAGTTTGGCAAATTTCAAGCTACAAGGATAGGACTGCTTGAAGTTCAAACCCAAGTGGTTGGGGCAACTGTGAACTAAAGGAGATATAGACATCTTTTGCTACCAAGATCCACCTCCCTAGAAGCATGGGTATCCACTAGATATTCTACAAATATCCAAGCGAGCACTTCCTGGGTAAGAATGTGATTCAACCACCACCAGTACAAGTGGACAAGAACATGCATTACAATGTTAAAGACGTTTTTGTACACCAGTGATGTGGGAAAGTGGTGGATTATCTCATCAAGTAGCACGACTACAACAGCTCACACGACACTTGGAGGACTTACAACAAACCATAGGATGTTGATCAAAATATCACAATGCCTTTTGCAGATATTGACCTACATCTCATAATGCATCAGGCCATCATTGCTAAAAGGGGGGAGATTTAGATGTCCCTGATACACGTGTGTGGACATGTCTGTCATTGCTTGGCCCACTACGCATTAGCCTCCACGTTTTGACACCATTTGGCTGAGGGGATTTTTGCAAGCTATCTCGACCTCCAATGTTCCATTCAGAAGGCTTTTGATAACTTCAACCACTTTCTAGAAATGTCAAAAGTACTGCCATGAATTGTATCAATCCTTCGATACTTTTTGATCAAATTCTTGGCAGCACTGGAATCTCTTAAAGATTTGCCTCAATTTTCTTCACCCCTCCCACTTTTGTGTACAGTTTGCAGCCTCTTGGGTTTCTGTCCCGCACGCATCACTTAACTGGACCGTCCAAGACTGCAAACATGCCTCGGTCTTATTCTCACTATTGTGTACATGCTCTTGACATTTCCAATCCTCATCATCAAATGACACTTATCAACAAAGTGCAATTGACACTTATTTTAAATCCCTCAACTGTACCATTCTCCATAAATTTCTTTTTCTCTGTAACTTCTATCTTTGAACCACCTGCAATCCACCCAGTTGAACAGTCGGTGGAGGGGAGAGACGTGGGCAAGCAAGGATGGGTGGAGGGATGACATGGAGGTATCAAAGATAATTATGATAATGGAAGAAAGTTCTTGATCATGTGATGATAGAGGGGACTTGTGAACTTACTTGACAGGCGAAGATTGTATTGGTATTTTTCAATGGATGCATGCATGCTTTTATGTTGGCCTTTATTGATGTGTTAGTGGAGGGAGATATTGCTTGTGTCAGTGGTTGCTGCTGGTATCCTAAGAATGTGAGAGCTTCCTTCACAAATCTGGAAGGCTGCGAGCACAACAATAGCTTCTCATTGGAAAGATGTTGTAATGGCCAATAAAATAAACGATGGTGATAGAGGGTTGTGAGAGATGAGGGGGAAAACTACGTGGCTTGTTTTGCCTGGGCTTGGTCTTGACATTTGGTTCCCTTATGTTTTCCTTGAAACCATCCAACCAAGAAATGACAAGGGAGCTCAATATGCACATACAAAGAGCATCTGTCAGCTTACAAAGGTTGTTCTCTGAGCTTCAGATATTGTCTTCCAACACGTGAGATGTGCACGTCGCATGCTTGGTTGAAGATGTTCTTGCACATAGTACGATGCTCCACCATTGTAGAATGGTGTCATTGTGCCTATCACTTATTTTGCTATGAGTAATTTGTTGAGACAATGGTATACATTGTTCATAAGTGGAAATTGAAATGGGAGGGGAGGTTGATGGGGATGATGAGATGCTTTTGTGCCAAAACACGTGATTGCATATAAGTGAAGTGTTTCCTGTAAACAGATGAGATGTTTATAAGAGAGTAAAGGAGACGTACAGTAGGATACAAAAGTAATTTCTTCTACCAATATGACTATTTGCCTCAAAGTTATGGTGAAATATGGTGCCCGTGTGTGGAAAACCTGTGAGGAACAAGTACCGGTTGCATGCGTAGTGTCCTATTCATGCAAAATACATGTGTGGAGACATGGACTAGGATAGGTTTGGGTTTGGGACAATGCAAATGGTGGACGGCAGCCTGTCAAAGCACCGGTCTGAAGGATGGAGCTCATTGATGACCTTGAGGATGCCAATCTGAGCAGAGAAATAGGTTCCCTTTTCATTTGAGGATGAGCATAGTTGGATGTATGTGCTTTTTGAGATCTCTTTGGTGAATAAGAATTAAGTTCCCTTTCACTTGTGGTTAATAACAAATTTTTTTTCATCTGCTCGCTTCCAGGTGTAGTCGTCAAAGGAAGGGTATGTGTCTTGTGTACCTTGGTTGAGGTTTTTACCCTAGATGGAGCATTCAAAGGTGGGATATGTGATTTGTGCAATTTTGGATGGCATTGAAGTCCGAGGTGGGGAGCGCAAGAAGTTATCAAGCGTAGCATACTCAACTATGTTAGACATTGCATATTGATTGGTTGATGATTATAGTGTATTGGAATACAATGTGGGGGATTTCATGCATGCATGGTTGGACAATAGGGGCATATACATCACCTCAGGCTTCTTTGAATAAGTCTAGCACCCTACCACCATTTGTTACAAGTCAATTGCACTAGCAAAGGAAGTAGCTTTAGTGACAAGCATTGTGCAAATTATTGAACGACATTCATGGCCTTGTTGAAATAGATCTTTATCAAGACGTTAAGGTATGTCTTCCTCATCGTCTGAGGAAACATTTTTGCTGGAGTTGATATCACCAAATCTTGATGAGGGGATTCGCTAAATTGAAGATAGATGGATAGACAGGTGTTGTAGCCGCCTGAGAGGCAGGTGGATTGTTGGGTGGATAGCGGGCTACTTGGGAGTTGGAGAAGTACCTTGGGACTTGTTTGCTAATGGTTTGGCTAGGCAGTTGTTCAGTGGAGAGTGACTGGGATGGGGTTGACTTGAGGAAGGGAAATTTTGGATCAGGTAAAGTTGAATGCCCATGAAATTAGTAGATCTGATGGCAGCAGCAAGGTCATGCTGGAGGCAAAGCGCGAGGGCGGTCTCTTGATTTTGGAGACCAAGGTGATCCTCGCGGCATCGGACACAACAGACTTACAAGAGCACATCGTCAACATGGCCAAGGGAGGAAGCGCTAATATGGAGCTCTGAAACCGACAGTTGGGATAGTCGGCGCTCACAACCGTTAAGGAGATGGCAAAGCATGACATGGTGCACGGCCTCGTCATCGACGGTGCAACAGATACAGTAGCGTACAAGAAGTACGAGCCTTGCATTTTGGGCAAGGCACGGTGCAAGCCATTCAATGAGAATGCGACTCGTGCAAAGGAAATGCTGGAGGTCGTGCACAACAATGTCTGTAGACCATTCATAAACGCCGTCAAATAGTGGCTTGAGATACTTCGTCACCTTCATCGATGACTGTAGCAGGAAGCTCTACGTGTACTTCATGAAGCAAAAAGGTGAGGTCCTGGACCGGCTGAAGGAGTACATTACAGTGGTGGAGAGGCAGACTGGCCGAAAGGTTAGAGTGCTACACTGCGACAATAGCGGAGAGTACGTGGACTGCAGTGGGTGCATGAAGCAGTAGAGCATCAAGTGGGAACCCACTAAGCTGTACTTTCCACAATCCAATGGAGTGGCAAAGCAGGCAGATGAGACGTTGCTAAACATGGTGCTGACCATGCTTGTGGATTCGGGATTTCCGTGAGGGTTCTGGACGGAGGCTGTGTGTACAACAAGCTACAACATCATCCTCACCCCAACAGTGGTGCTCAAGGGCAAGAGCGGCTGGAAGATGTCGGAAGAGGTTTGGAGCGGGCGCAAGCCAAATGTGGCGCACTTGAAGGTGTTCAGGTGCAAGACAGACACGATGGTGCAGGCGTTACAACCACACGACATCAAGCTAGAACCACAGACAAAGCCGTGCTTTTTCCCTCGGCTACGAGAGCATGCAAAAGGCGTATCGGCTCTAGGAACCACACACACAAGAGATCATCTACAGTCGTGATATCGAATTTTACAAGCAACAAAGCTTCAGCAGCAGCACCAATGACATGAGCGTTGGGAACACTCCAAAACAGGGGGATTGATTCCAACTCCTTGACAATGAGGAGCCGGCGGACGCGAGGATCAAGGATGCAGCGTTGGAGCGCGACGGTATAGCAGGTGCAGCAGCCAACGTGGAGGACTCCGACGACGATACAGGTGCGCTAGAGATCCAGCGGAAAGATCCGTCAGAGGAGGCACTATGGTTGCCAAAGCGCGCACTCCTGGCAGAGTTCGCGTCGAGGGTCAGAGAAAAATCCTCTGGACGTGCCGCCCGTCCGGTCGATGTTTTGCCGGAGTGGGAGAGAACCTCAGGGATCCGTCCGGTCGATGTTTCACCGGGGCAAGCAGAGTCGGAAGGATCACAGCAGAGAAATGCCGGGCAACGAGCCACCAAAACTGCCACGCCGCAACGGGAGGCAGTGGAGAGCGTGGAAGCGCTTCAACGTAGGCACCGGTCGATGGATTGGCATGACGCGGTACATGCTGGCTGCACCAACGGAGCCTACGACCATGCAAGAGGCACTTGCGCGGCCCGAGGGGGAGAAATGGGACACCGCCATCAAGTCGGAGTTGGCATCCATTGCTGAAAATGACACGTGGGAGCTAGTTGACAGGCCGAAAGACGCCAAGATCATCGGCTCCAAGTGGGTCTTCAAGACCAAGTTCACGAAACAAGGTGTGGTGGACAAGTACAAGGCCTGGCTCGCGGAGAAGGGGTACACACAACGTAAGGGCGAGTACTACGATGAGACGTTCGCACCCGTCGCCAAGTTCACAAGAATCCGGGCAATCCTTGCGGTGGCATCCGCGAAGGATATGGAGCTCCACTAGATGGACATAGAGACGGCCTTCCTCAACGGCACCATCGACAAAGAAATTTACATAGAGGTGCTGAAGGGGATGGAGGCGCCGGAAGGCAAGGTGTACAAGGTGCTGAAGTCCTTGTACGGGCTAAACCAATCGCACCAATGCTGGTACCAACAGATGGATGGCTTCATGACACAACTCGACTTCAAGCGTTGTGAGGCGGATCACAGCGTGTATGTGTGGCGTAGTAAGAAGCTCCATCAGACTGTTGCACTCTACATGCACAATCTGATCTTATGCTCTTCAGACCTGGCTAGCCTACAACAGCTGAAAGAGCAGGTGGGCAGCAAGTTCCAGATGTCAGACATGGGGAAGCAAGAGTTCTACCTTGGGATGAGCATTACGTGAAACCGGAGGGCACGCACGCTTGAGCTGGCACAAGCCAAATACGTTGCCGAGGTGTTGAAGCAGTACAGCATGGAGGACTGCAAAACTAGCCTGCAATCCTGTCTCCACGACCTGTGAACTGAGTGTGGCGATGGAGCCACAAACAAAAGAAGAGCGGGAGGATATGGCATGGGTGCCCTACCAATCGGCGGTGGACAGCCTCATGTACGCCATAATGGCGACTCGACCGGACTTGGCCTACACGGTGGGCCAAGTGAGCAGACATATGGCCAATCTAGGGCTACTACACCGGCAGGCGGTCAAGCGCATCCTCCGCTACTTGAAGGCAACGCGGCACGCGCGCTTGAGGTTTGATGGCAAGGGGCGAGCAGACCCCTTGCATCTAGTCTGCTACACGAATACAAACTATAGTGGCGATGTGGAAAAGTGGAAGTCTACATCCGCCTACGTATTCTTTCTCGCTGGTACAATGGTCTCGTGGTGCAACAGGAAGCAGGAATGCGTCGCCTCCTCCACAGTGGAAGCAGAGTACATCGCACTGGCCGAGGTGGTCATGGAGGTGGTGTGGCTCCGCATGGTGCTAGAGGAGCTGGGCGTGCCGCAACAGGAGCCAACCGTGGTGCAAGAGGACAAAACCGGCTCCATCTCGTTGACCTACAACCTGACGTAGCACAGGAGGATGAAGCACATCAATGTGCGTTATCATTACACACGAGACATTGTTGAAAAGGGGCACGTGGTGCTCCAGCATTGCAGCACGCACCACATGCTTGCAGATTGCTTGACCAAAGCGCAACCCGCGGACCGGCACGCAATGAGCGTGGCCGGGCTTGAGATGACCAGCTATGATGGGCTGGAGGTCGTAGCGGAAGACGAGTAAAAGCGAGCAGGAGCAACGGGCATGGCAGGTACAAGGGGGAGAATGTTGAAAATGTTGAAAATGTTGAAAACTTACCCCTCCGCATGCCCAAGTGCGAGCCGGCAGAGAGAGGAAAATCCTCGCATTTGGATCTACCGGCTCGAGGATTGCCCGGATCCTCAAATGGAGGACTACCCCTAAAAGTCAATGAGTCACTGAATCCGGTTGAAGTTGTTTCACCAGAATCGGACAAGTATCAAAGTTGAGGTGTGCATGACGGTTCTGGGAGCCGGTCGCGACTCGACTTCTCGTGAATAATCGATTGGACCGAGTAAGAAATGTCCATCTAAAGAGTTTTCTTGGGAATGACTGTCGGGGAATCTGTTGGATAGTCCACCGGATCTTGTAGTGTAGGTTGTTACCGAGGGACTTCACAACGCAAACGTACGTGAAGCGGTGCTCGTCGAGAGAAAATTCCCAACTCTCGAGCGAATCCAAAATTTGTCCAGCCCCACTGGAATCGTTTCATCCTGTAAAATCTAAAGGAATGACAGTTTGGATGTGGCTACTGATCTTGGATGTGTATTTCACCGATGCTGGGATCAACGAAGAACAAAAAAAAGATTGACCTCGCGATCGCGCTATTGCATGGCACATAGCTAATTTGGTGGTCTGAACTAAAGCCCATCCAATGGTAGTAGGAGACCAGCAGAGCATCATCAACAGCCAAGGGCGCCCGTCTCATATCGCCGACCACAGGCGTTGTGCCCTTGGAGAACATCAACCCACAATGGCAAGACTGGCTGATGCCACCAACCGATTGGAACAAAAAGTCTCGCACACGATGCTTGCACAATTCGGATGACTGAACAAAAAGTCTACCATACGATACAAGCTCCAGCGTCTTCGTCAGCAGTCCAGCGTGGCAGTGTACACACGCAAATTCCGCAAAATCATCACTGGTGTAGACATCACACCCGATGAACTCTGTTTACACTGCAATAATTGCCTCAAGCGAGACATCTAGGGAGCGATTGCCATCTTTGGCATCCAAAATGAATTGCCATGGATGATCGCAACAGAAAGGATCGACAATGCTGGCTGTAACGCTCGGATCCATGAATCCTACGGCTGGCAACCTCCCCATGGTTATCATGGAAATGGAAAAAGCCAGTCGGGGGACTCCTCAACTCCGATGGAAGTGGACACCATTGAGCAGAGAGATATGCGCACCTGTTATAATTACGGAAAATTCGGGCACGTCGCTCGTAACCTTCAGAGCAAGCACCAGGCCAAAAAGGGGAGGAAGCCACGTAAAGACGAGTCGAAAAACGACAAAGGACAGGAGTGAAAGGCACAACTCTTGTCCACGGGGAGCGATCTGCGCTAAGCGATCGCCCATCGGAATGGCCTGTATCACCGCAAAGGGTTTTTGAGATCGCAAAGTTAGACGAGGGGTACGAGGATAACCAACCAACCATACTTCTAAAAGTCCAGCTTCGAGGATATAAGAGTCATAGAACGGTACCGGCACTATTGGATGGAGGAGCTTCTCACACTTCCATAAGCAACGACATAGTTCACAAGCTAGGTTTGTAGACCAAAGCAAGGGTATTTGAAGGAAAACCCGTCGATGAGAGACAACACATCCGGAGACTCCGAGAACCACTATGACTAGAGATAGGAGATCTATGGGATGTAACAATCTGGAGGTCCTGTACAATGAGAGATCACAAAATCATTCTTGGACGAGATTTCCTGTGCCAGCATAATCCGCAGGTTGACAAGAATAGCGGCGACGTGTATGTGGAAATTGACGGCGCCAAGCAACAACTTCCACGTGTGGGACAGCAGACAACAATAGAGGTGGAAGCAGGAGAGGAAGTTGTGGTAGAAATAAAGTGACAACCCATACAGCCCATACCATTCAACGTGACCAAGCACTACATACAACGGGGAGCTCATGTGTGGCTTATACATCTTGAGCCAATGGAGGGAGTGGAGGTGGCAGCAGCTGACTCATCAGCCTCATCATAATCAACAAAGTTTGTGATGGCACCCAAAGAGTTCACACCACTCATCCAAGAGTTTGTGAGCGTTTTCTCCAATGAACTCCTAAGAACCCTACCACCCCAACGAGACATCGACCATCGCATCGAGCTAAAGCCGGGCAACCGACCCATAGCATAAGGGGCCTATGAGATGAGCAATCACAAGATGAATGAGTTGAAAGGGCAACTCGACGAGATGCTCGGTCAAGGGTTCATCCGTCCATCCATGTCACCATACACCGCACCGGTATTATTTGTGAAAGAGAAAATCAATGAAATGTAAATGTGCGTGGACTACCGGGTGTTGAACACCGCTGCCATCAAGAACTGCTACCCTCTTCCCCAGGCTAATGAACTTTTCGACCAACTCTGAGGGGCCCACTTTTTCACCAAAATCGACTTGCGCAGTGAATACCACTAGATTCGCGTGACAGACGATGACATCGAGAAGACGGCGTTCCGAACTTGCAAATTGTCTTTCGAGTTCACGGTAATGCCATTCAAACTTACGAATGCCCTAGTGACGTTCATGGCGGTAATGAACATCTTCCGCCCAGACCTTGACGATTTTGTCATGGTGTACCTTGACAAGATTCTGGTGTACACCCGCACCCTGGAGGAGCATGATGGACATCTTCGAAAAGTTCTCGAAGTTTTACAAAGAGAGGAGTTTTTTGGAAAACTCTTGAAGTGCAACCTCGGGCGCCGTTCGATCGAGTTTTTCGGTCACATCATCGACGGCGGACGGATCACCATGGATTTGAAGAAGGTGGCAACAGAATCTAATTGGCCGGCGCCGACCAACATTCGAGCCGTTCAAGTTTTTCTCGACTTCGGCAGTTATTACCGGCGCTTCGTACGGGACTGCGCCCAAGTGTCAGCGCCTCTTTCCGACCTCACTCGAAAAGAAAATGAGTGGCGCTGGGGAGACAGTAAACAAGAAACGTTCACTGATTTACGGAATCCTCTCACCTTGGCGCCCGCCCTGCAATTAGCCGATCCAACGGTCAACTACGCCACGGCTATGGAAGTTTTAGATCGCGCCATTAGCACCGTCCTCCTGTAAGACCATGGCAATGGCAAGCCTCCGATGGCATACATATATAAAAAACTACGAGGACTGGAAATCACTTACGCCATACACAAGAATTAAATATTGGTGGTCGTACACGCATTCAAGACGTGGCGGTGTTATCTGGAGTGCCACCGATGCATCGTGCGCACCGGCCACCATATGTTGAAATATTTGAAGACGCAGCCAGACCTCAGTCGATGTCAAACCCAATGGATGGAATTCCTTGAATATGGGTTCGACCGGGATATCGAGTACCGGCGAGGAAAAATCAACCCAGCAAACGCACTCAGCCGCCGACCATAGTTAATGGCTAAGCGAGCGACGCTACAGCTTCAACTAGACCTGTATCTCGAGCGGCTATTCACGCGAGGCTATGACTAGCACGACGGATACGACAAGGCAGAATTTTGATACGACGCATCTTATTGGTGACGACGATTTACTCGCCAGGTGGTCGTTCCCCCAAACGACGAACTTCGCCGAATACTGCTCGGAGAATGCCATGACATAGGTCTAGATGGACACTTCGGAGAGGACAAGACGTTGAAGAAGCTGGCGAAAACTATTGGTAGGACAAGATGCAATATGACGTGGCCAACTTCAGTAAGTCCTACGACACATGTCAGCGACAAAAATCCTATGGCACACGGCAACCCGGACTTCTTTAGTCGCTCCCTATTCCGACGGAACCGTGGGCTGACATCACCATGGACTTTGTCACGAGATTATCAGTCACACCCGAGGGATGTGACGGAATCCCCTTGGCAGTCGACAGATTTCCCAAAATTTCCCATTTCATCCCGACAACAACCACCGTCACCGCCGAAGTATCAGCATGGCCGTTTCTAAACAACATCGTGCGGCTACACGATGTGCTAAGAATCGTCACGAGCGACCGAGACGGTCGATTCACCAGTCGTTTCTGGCAGGAACGGATGAGTCGTTGCGGCAGCAGAACTGATGACTCGATTTAACTTTCAATGACGTCTCATCTTCAAACCGACGGCCAAACCGAGCGGATGAGTCAAACGCTTGAGCAAGTTCTTTGAGCATTGTGCAAACCTCATGGGATAGATTCGGCACAAAAACTCCCAATCATTGAAATCACATGTAATTTTGCGATCTCCACCGCAACGGGTAGAACTGTGTTTGAAGTGGTGTATGGCAAACTTCCCGCAACACCAGCCGGGCTACATAGCCGAAGTAACATTCTCGCGGTTGACATTCACTGCCGAGACTTCTCCACCATCTGGGAGGAAACACGACAGACACTCGCGAAGACATAAGCAACGATGAAATGAGCAGTTGACCAATATCGTAACGACGACGTGTTTGTCGCTTGCGACAAAGTTCTTTTTAGCTCGCCCAACATCAAACTCCGCGGAGTTTTAAGCTCAAACCCCAATGGTTGGGACCGTTTGAGATCGAGCGCATGCAAACCCCCGTGGTTACGGGACTCAAACTCCCAGACACTATGCAAGTTCATCGGGTGTTCCATATCAGCCGACTCAAGCACCATCGAGACCCTGGAGAGAACTTCCTTAGCAGGGATGTCCCTCCCCCCTCCTCCTGTACAAGTAGACGAGGACAAAGAATACGTCATCGAGGACATCCCGGGCCATCGACGACTTGGCAAAAAAACCGAGTATATTGTCAAGTGGCACGACTACGACGCCGCGCATAAGAGCTGGGAACCCTACGAAAACCTCCAAGACGTCGATCACCTCATCGATGGCCATTACAGCTGTCACCGGGCCACATCTGTATGCGCGCCGGGACGTCGCGGTTAAAAGGGAGGGGGGGGGGGAAGTGTTACGTACCAGACGTACATGAGTCCCCAATCTTTCTGAGTGGGCATTTCTGTTACGACACAAACAACCCACCATGCGTCGAGACCTCGATTTCCACCTCGACGGTTGAGGGTAATTCGGCCAACTGCACTCGCCCTCCGATGAACGTTCCCATACTTTATGAAAACGTCGACCACTTTCGCGAATCTAGGACAAAATGTCACGACCTTTTGGTCGACATCTCGACGCATCAAGAAAAAAGATCAATTTATAAAGATGTATCTTGCATCTTCACCGATGATCATCGAAGCCCCACGATTCCTCGGGGGAGCTTCTCGAATGCGACCACTCATGACACGACTCCACATGCGTCGCTCGACAAGCGACCAAACGACCTTGACTGTGCCTCATTCGTAACTCGACACTTGTATGTATATGATCGATCATTTCCACACTTGTCATCGAAGTACACTTACAACTGATTACAAATTATTCAAGTGTCCCAAATTCTAAATTGTGTTCTTCCTCGCAACTTTTACCTGTTCACCATGGTCCGTTCGGCATAGCATGCAGTACTTACAGTTCGTTCGGCATAACACAGAAGGCACCGTCTTAAAAGTTTCTAAACAAACTATTGCTGACAATACTTACTGGAAGCGGGAGGGGAAGTCATTGCTTTCCACTTTGCGCAATTTTGGATCAAATGGTTGAATACTAAATCACGTTCGTGCGGAATGCTACATTGACGACCTAAACAACACCGAAAATGCCATTGTGTTGCGGACTATCTGCTCGTCCTACTTCCTCTGTTTCACCTGAACCTTTGAAGGTGCTGCGCGGCCGGCTCACCCAACTGACTTGGGAATCAGCACGCACAGGCTGCCAAGATGCAGGCCCTCGATGTGTCCAAGCAGGTGCAGCAGATGGTGCAGTTCATCAAGCAGGAAGCTGAAGAGAAAGCCAACGAGATTGCCGTTGCTGCGGAGGAGGTATGGCGACGATGTGCCTATGGAGAAGCATGCTTGCAGGCACTAGACTTGATTTTGATCGGCTTCAGCCCGCGTGCTTATCCTCCAACAGGAAAAATGATTCCTGTGTTGGACGCAGCAGAAGTCTGCATGGTCGTAGATTGTGAGGCATTCTCTGCAACCCGGCTGCGCTGACAAATCCTTGATCCAGGTAACGAGATCCGCCAAATGGGGCTTTCGTGCTCTTTCTGGCATGAACAGCGCTGACATACGAGCACATGAAAGATCAGTAAACGCTTGGCGAGGCTATAAGATTGCCGGTCGGGACTTGCAGCTGGTGGTCTCACCAACTGCTAACGGCATCTGATTTTCAGGAGGCGGCAGGTTATTGAGGGCAGCTCGTTGACGGCGTGCTGATGCCTCGACATTGAGCGGCAACATTCAATCGTTTTCTTTGTCAATCGACGCTGACTTTGTTCTTCTGTGCTCTGCCAATGGGTCGGCTTCCTGTCCGTGGAGTTTGACTAGTTTGGAGTTTGAGCACTTGCCTGCCATTTTCATGTGAAGGCCGCCTCTGTGGCTGCAAGCATTTTCAGTCAATGGTTTGATGCTTGAGATCTTAGAGAAGGCTGATCTGCAAAGAGACACACCACGGCCAACCTTTTGGTCGAGCTTTTGAATTGCCTGGAGTTGCTGAGCATGTATTCCTACGTGCAATTCTGTGTGTGAATGGAGTTCCCGTAGAGCATACACCTATCTGAACAGGCTCTCATGGAGCCAGAAAGAGAGTGCGGGCATGAAGCCAGTCTGGGCATGGTCATGTGTTGCGATTGATCTACTGCACAAGAGCGAGTTTGCTACTCTGTGTCCAGACCCCCTTCTGGGCATGTTCTTCTGACCACTTAGCCAACTTCTGTGATGCCTGCGGGTGTTTTGACAGGACTCTGCTGGAGGCAAAGCCTTGGACTGCAGGTCATGTGCTCCTCAAGAACCTGCGTTCTCTGTGTTTCTGATGTTCATCTCATCTGCACACCACACCATCTCAGGAGTTCAACATCGAGAAGCTGCAGCTTGTGGAAGCTGAAAAGCGCAAGATCCGGCAGGAGTATGAGCGCAAGGAGAAGCAGGTGGAGATAGCAAAGAAGATGTAAGCTCCCCCTGTTCTTTGCTGGTGATGCCATGGAGTTGCCACTTTGCTACAGCTAACGGCTAGCAGCAGTCTCTTTCTATTTCCCTCTACCTTGAAGAGAAGAACACTACCACTGGTGTTAGCTGGTGTTCCTCTAATTCTCTTCTCAGCTCTAGGTTTTCTTGTATTATGTTCCTGATCCCTCTGGTCTTCCGTCACCAGGCAGCTGATGAGGTAGCTGTTCTTGCGATGCAACTGATTGGCCATCTCCAGCCCTTTCTAGGATCATTTTCATGTTTATGCAAACGGCATGTTGGAAGATCTGAAATGTATGCAATCTTAGTGGTGCAATGCACCGGATGCCTCTGTTGACTGTTGACTGCAACCATGACGTCCGGCTGTTGCGTTGATGTATTGCCCATGTGCTCAGTATTGACGTTGGGGCGGTTCACATCTTGAATATGCATACCTCATCACATGTGGATGAGGCAATGTGAGGCAGTCCTGTGCCATGTGCAACATGGTTGGCATTGTGTTGTGGCTTTCGGAGGAATGAACTGGTATGAGCTGGGATCAACTGGTCACGCCTTCCAATCCGCTTTGCCTCCTGTCAGATATTCCTTGTCCTGCAATCTAACCCTACCCCCATCCCCTTTGTAACTGTTGCTTCTGCTCTCCTCTGCCGCACTCTGTCCTCATGCGACGACTGCTTCAAGCATCTGATTGTTCTGCCAGGCGTCTGACAGTGTATCATCCTTCTGTGCTGTGGTTGGTTCCCTTGCAGTGACTACTCCAAGCAGCTGAATGCGTCGCGGCTGAAGGTGCTGCAGGCACAAGACACGATTGTGAAGGCGATGCGAGCGGCAGCGGAGAAGGAGCTCCTGTCCATCAGCTCGTCGCCGCAGTACCCTGCGCTGCTGAAGGACCTCATCCTGCAGGTGAGCTAAAGTGACGAGACCTCATGTCTGAAACATGTTGCACAATGTCTAGAAGTGCATCATTTACTCCTTGCTGCAGGGCCCTCGCGCTGCTCAAGGACCCCATCCTGCTGGCGAAGCGGTGAAGGCTTGCTGCTGCAGAGACAACGCTTTCAAATGCTGCTGTGTATGAGTTTTGTTGTCCTCAGTGTGGCTATGCGCCGTTGCATTTGGTGTTTCTGGTGCCTTTGGTTGGAGGTATGGACACGAGTCATTGTCGGCCAAACGTTGGTGCATCACCTGGTCTGGGGCGGTTTGAAGAGAGAATGCATCTCAGCTCCGGAATCATTTCGTTTTGAAACGGGATTCTTCTGGATGAGGGAAGATTCCGCTCACCCAAGGCAGGTTATGGTAATTGTAGATGCCAGCATTGGGTTGTGTCTGTATGAGATCTCGTCGTCACTTCCTAGCATTCAATCTCCAGCTGAGGAACCCAACAGGGATGTCGATGTGCGCCGGCGGTCGTTTTGTACTGAGCAAAGGTGAACGAACATTTCACCTTCTTGAGCCCTCGCATGGCTTCTGCCAGTTGCCCGAGAGTGCACTGGGTGCTGGTTTGATTGATTGATGGGCTGTGGTTCTCTGCAGACCTCGTTGAATCCTGACGTGTCGTGTCCCGAGACGCACGTGCAGGGAATGCATGCCTCACCTGCGCATCGCCTGCAAGTGATGTCTTGCAAAGCATGACTTTTCACAAGCTTGTGGTCGCCGTATCCCTCGCTGCCTACCTCTCTTTCCAGCATGCTTTTTCCCTTGGCAGAGCAATCTAGTTGGGGGCCCACGTGTGTGGCCCTGGTACACGATTGGGTCAGAGATTTGTCCACCCGGCCTTCAACACCTGCGTCGGCTTTCACCTTGGCCTTGCAGGGTTGCAGCCTACTTTCCCTGTCTTAGTGAATTTTGTCTCCTCTCGACACTGCCTCCCTGTCCTCCTTGTTCCTCCACACCCAGGCCCTTCTACGTCTGGACGAGTCTGCGGTTCTTCTGCGGTGTCGGGAGGTCGACCAGACAGCAGTCCGCTCGGCAGTGCAGAAGGCTGTGGCGCAGTACGCATCCAAGACTCAAAAGCCGGCACCATCTGTGGACGTGGACTCGCGACGCTTTCTGCCTCCTGCGCCGCACTGGTAGTGTGATTTCCATGCATTGCACTAGTTGATTCTTGAAAAGGAGGGGGGGGGGGGGGGGGGGGGGGGTGGGGGGTCCATCCATCCATCCATCCATCCATTTGGCTTGGCAAGCACTGGGGACATAGCTGCGGAGGCAATGGCTGATTTCCTCTGATCGGACAAGGGCCTGGGGCAAATTGTAACATGAGCAGGACCCAACCCTTCAAAACACCTGTCTGTCTCAACTCCAATTTAGTGTGATAATTTTCAGACGGGTGAAGTGCTGTCATGGACATTGTACAGCAGCGAGTGCATTGCACAGGAAGACTCCTCAATATCATCTGACTTGCATTAAGTACGCCCTGTTGCACGTCTCCTCCATGCCCCCAACCCCAATGTGGTTGCGGCTGGAGACAACCAACGTCTGTGATGAACCTCTTTCCATACCAAAGCTCCCGTTTATGAGCTGCGTTAGCCAACCCCCTTGGCCTGCCTGCACCATTTACCTGGATGGGGAGTGAATGCAGTGCCGGAGGCATCGTCATGGCCTCCAAAGACGGCCGCGTGGTGTGCAGCAACACTCTCGACGCGCGACTCGAGATCGCTTTTAAGCAGAACCTGCCGGAGGTATGCAGTGCTCACTCTTGCAGCCCCCCCTCCAAATCGCATTCTCCAACAGGATCCGCCTTGTCTCCCTAGAATTGGCTTTTGTGTTCAGTTGTGGCCTTGCTCTCTGCCCGTGTCGGAATCCTTTGTTGGAGTGCTGAAGGCTGCTTGCTTGGTGCTGGAGCTGCTCCCTCACTTATGTCATCCATTCCTCAGCTGTGTACTTCAAGTAACTTTGAACTGAGAGCTGTGTCAGACCTGCAACCTGAGCGCTCCTGTCCTCCACCGCTTCCCTGTGCTGCCTATGGCTTGGTAATTTTGTGTATCTGTGCTGCAGATTCGTGCCACAATGTTCAAGCCGAGTGCGAGTTCCTAGCTTTCAAGAAGTCATCATCCTAGGCGGCCTCACAAACAACAATCCCGTCTTAGCATTATGCTTTCTTTGTACATGGCATCTTCTAAAGTACATACAGTCAAGGAGCTCATGACCAGCGTAGCAACTAGCACCAAGATGCTTCTGTCCTGCTCAGATTGTTCTCTCGCACAATTGATGCACTGGGAAGGAAGTGGATGAGAGTTATGCCCTGGAGAAACCTTGCCTGCACACTGTCCATGATGTAGAGAGCTGCAACACAGCATATGAGGGTCTGAAGGGAATGACGACCGAGGTAGGTGAGTGTTGCATCAGTTGGTACCAACTTGTCCACCTCTCTGGTGAGGTCATTACACATTCTGGTACCCCTCCCACTGGGGTACCGGTATGGACTGACCGTCTCCGGTGTTGCATCTATCGCGGCCGGTCTCGGGCTCAGATGTCTTGATTTTTGTCCCCTCTCCCATCTCCTACCAAACCATTCCAGAAGATCTCATGCCGTTCAAAAGACAATGCCTGAAACCTTCCTAGCTTTACTGTCGCTGATGTGGCACCTGAAACCTTTCTAGCTTTACTGTTGCTGATGTGGCACCATAGTCCAGTCAGTTGACGCACTTGTGTGCAAGGTAGGTGCAAGAACAATGAGGATTTGGCTAGAGGGGAGATGCACATAGTTTCACAAGATTCAATAGATTCAATTTGCAGAGAGGAACAAAACCTGACAAGATGGCAAGATGAATACCTGTCCCGCACGTGGTGGGTGAAGCTTGCAGTAGGGTCAATAAACCCTAAAACCTGGCCCAAAACCAATGTTTTGGCCGGAACTCTTTATTAGAATCATTTCCGGGCATGCAGACCCGAGCTAGATGTGACACGAGCTCTAGTGGTACGTGGGAGAAGTGCAGCACCAAGGTGAAGTGTGGAGCACGTAGATTAAGAAAGAAGGGAGGGAGTGCAATGAGCCCTAATCAGAGCTTATGTACTAGGGACTAGCGGCTAGCCCGCCAGGCATTGTCATCCCTGTCGCATGAAAACACACTAACGGGGAATACGTAGGCCACGACACGTGAAATCATACAAGGGAGGTCTCACGAGGCACTGGAACAGTCCACCAAGTGCGTGGTTCTCTACTGACAAGAAAATATGCATTATACCCAAAAAACTGTTGGGATGTTTGCCCGCGGGTCATGAGGGAGTGTTGAAGTCTCGTTGGCCACTCACATCTATATGCCCTCCTGTCTCACTCTTCATGGCACACACATATGTACAGATTAAATGACCATGGCCTTCCCTAGGGAGCCGTCACACGAGTGCGCCCTGACTGCTGGCTCCGGCTACATGAAGCAGCTAACGCTCTACCCAGGAGTGCCCTTTGGCACATGAATGGCCGTCATTTGACTATCTTGCTTTGATGTGGTTGATGCTAGAGTTCGTACACTCTAACTGCCAATCCTTGCATCATTGTGACTTGCCTCTGGGTGTTTGGGGGAGCTGCATGATTTTCCCGGGTGCTATTCTTTTGGGGGCCAAAGTGTCAGCCGTTGGCTGTGCACTAGTGAGAGGCCACCCTTGGTTAAATTCGAGTGGGAGGGCTCGACCCCCGGATGGCAGTGCACGTTCTTTCGAGCAACTGCTCGGTGCCGGCGTGCACTTAGCGGTCTTCCACTCTCGCTCACACCTAATCTTTGTCTCTCTTGTGACCTAATTTCTGCAAGTCAAGCTTACTACATCCATGGTGTCTGATGCTCTCTAGCACTTAGCCACACGATCTGTGTCTAGCTTGGAAGTTTCCTAGCAATTCCTGGTATCAGAGCCCTAGGGGAAACCCCCTCCTACTCTTCAATCTGGGACTCGTGACTCAACATTTGCAACGACCCTCTAGCCGTCGCGACGGACCCACCCCCCGAGAGCTCTTATCTACCCCGCGCTTCACCCATCTGGGCTCGCAGCACTCTGCTGCTTCACACGGCTCTTGGGACGCAACACCACACTTCTCAACTACCCGCTACCCGCTACTTCTCAGCGTCCGGCTGCCCCAAAGCTCTCGTTGCCGGTGCAGCCCTCGGCTGCCTCTCGCCTGTCTCACACTGTGCCTTTCTACAACGGTCATTTCTTGGTAGCGTCGCACCCTACCTCTCATAGCCTTCTGCTGCCTCGCACGTCTCCTGCTCCGGGTGTCTTGTAGCACTCTGCTGCCCTACATTGCTTCAATATACATCATTGCAGCTCTTGATTGCTCTGCTATCCGCTGCTTCTGAGTGCCGGGCTGGCCCGCAACTCTCGCTACCCCTCGCAGCCCCCGACTGCTCCATCGCAGCTCTCGTCTGTCCCACGTTGTTTCTCCCTGCAGCAACTGCACAAACCAGAGTGACTGCTTGAGGACAACCTCTGTCCTACCACGCAGCAGAGACATCCTCAGCTGCGACAACAGCCGAACAACCTACCAAGCTGGCTCATCTCCACTAGACGGACCTCGCAACGACAAGTTGGACTCTCCTTACACGATTGTATGCCACGCTGACCATGGAGGGGAAGACCGGCATGCGTTCGACGAGCCCTCGCACCCTAATGACAACGACGACACACCACTCTGATTTTGCGTGCTCGACAACGCCTACTGGCGCGAGGACATCGCTACAGCAATCGAAGCAACTGAATGTAAAGTTGACCGTCAAGTCTACGCTATTGACGATCCTCCACTGTCTCCCCCTAGTCCCTCAGGTATGCAACCTCCCGGTGAGATCCCTACATCCATTCCTACACCGGACTCTACCCCTAATGCAGCCGCAACTGCAGCTGACGGTACCGATCCGACCATAGCACGGGAGGTGCCTGGCATGATCCCTGTTCTCCCCATCCACATCGACGTCATCAGTTTGGCCGGCGCCGTCCTCGATGCCACAGCAGGTGCAGCCTCCACCTTCTCCGCCACGGCACGTGCCAGCAGGGCACCCATAAAGACCACTATGGGAAGAGCGGCTGAGGCCTACACACACGTAGCAACATCTCTCTCCCTTCTTGTTACCACCGACGCCAACATCGCCACGCAGGTTACAGCAGCCACTACTGCTGTTGCCACAACGACATCCTTTATAGCACACGCTACTACAAGCACTGTTGGCTCCATTCGTGCATCAACGGCAGTAGCTGTTCTCACCCTGACACGTGCAACTCGCGATCTCACGCACCATGCCACCACAGGCGTGCTTGTTGCGTCTGTTGCATCAGTAGTTTCAGGTGCCACAGTCACTGGTCTCCTCTGTTTGACGGTGGCAATTCCTGCATGGGTGGCTATACTATTCTCCTCCACGGCTGTAGTGGTGCCGTCCCTCTTTGCATTGATTCCCCACCGCTGGTTTGGTGAGCACCCCTCTCCTCCTTACCCCATTTTCCTATGCTCCATCTCATTTCCTCATCATGCTGGGTCCAGAAGAAATCATAGAGGCATTGCAAGCTGCCCTTAGTGAGGCACAAATAGCCTGCCGTAAAGTAAAGAACAGCTGCAACCGGGACTAGAAGCACAGTAGGAACTGTCCACCACAATGGCAAGCCTAGTCATAGAGCACTTACGTGCCGTCCCGGTCCTTGCCGTCGCTCTCCCTGATGAGGAGACTGCCTTTGCTGATTCCACTGTGCCTCCTAGCAGTGTTCCCAGCTCCTCCTCACCTACCCTCTCACCAGCTGCCCTCGCTTGGGCCCTCCTACCCGCCAGGCAAAAGGACTTTGAGAGTCCACCACCTCAGTTCACTTCTAAGTTAACCTTCATATCGTGGGAAACTCGCTTGAGCGCATGGGCATAGGATGAGCTTCTGTGGGAGTACTACTCTCTAGCCAAGCTGCCATTTATTCATCAGCCTGATGATACGGCCGGCGTTGCACGTGCTCTCATCAATGCCGGGCCCGAGTATCTCCTCGACGACATTGGTACGGACAATGCCGACCTGACCCCTGGCACCTCTGCTGGCCCTGTTGCTTCTTACGCACTCATTCGTCGCCGCAAAACTGTAACATGACATGCTACCCAGAGTGCTCTCACTGTGCAGTTCAACACACCCCACATGTGGGTGGATGAGAATGCAGATGAATACTGGGCATAGAGTCTACGCCTCTTGCGTGTCCTAGCACATAGCACCAGGCCCTCTCTCTGCTTGCTTGTCCATTGTTGCTGGCCTCATCCCCGAGCTCTCTGATCTCTACCTGCATGTCCCTCAGACTAAGCTTGAGCGTCTTGCTGCTGCCCTAGTCCCCGCCAATTCTCCTCTAGGGATCGGGCCACTCTATGAGTTCACTACAACTCGGCTCACCGATTGGTGGAGAAACTTGCAAAACAAGCGCATGCATCATGCAACTCTCGCTACAGTGACCACCTCATCCTCCTCTTCTGCACCTCCCATCTCCACCCCTCCTCTCTTTCTACCGCAGCTGCTCACACCACTCACGCTGCTTCACATTGCGGAGGTGGTGGGTCTGGACGTGGGGGTGGCCGTGGTGTCAAGGGCCGTGGGGTTGGCAGCGGTGGCAATGCCTCCTCCGGGACTGCCTCTCCTACATACGTCACATACTGGAACTGTGGCGCCACTGGTCACTCTACTCCAAAATGCACGGCCCCTCATGATGATGCTTCACTGGCATCATCCATGTGCGCCCATTAGGCTAGTACGGGCGTTACCTCCTCATCTGTTGTACTGGCAATGACAGTTCCTTCCTCCTCTTCTTCCTCGTCCTCCGCCTCCGCAATCACCACCATCCTTGCGCCTCTCCAACCATCGACGCCTCACCTCAGACCATGGGGCAAAATACCGCCTCCCTCTGGACCGCCCTATTATGGTCCTCCTTCATTTTACTACTCGGTGCCTACCTGGACCAGCGATGCCGGCCACTTCTCCGACCGCTCCTCTGACCATTCCTTTGACCGTTGCAATGAGGAGCGCACCCTTGAGTGCGGTCTTGCGGAACTGCTCCACCTTCGCTCCCGAGGAGGTGAGAGTGTAAATGGCCGGTCCGTTGTGTTTATATGTGAGTCTGATGCCACCCTTCGTGGTGTTGCCTCTGGCTGTGTACAAAGGGCCATGCCTGATGACCGTTCGTGGATTGAGGATTGGTAGTCTCACATGTTCCCCACTCGTCACCGTCGCACGCCTCTCGACTCCCTCTTGGAGACTGTTACTGTTTGCCTTGTCCTTCCCTCCACTCATGCATCCCCTGACCTTTAGATCATTGACTCAGGGGCCACTCACCACATGACCTGCTATTGTTCGCCCTTTATTTCCCTCGGCCCGGTCGGTTCTGTTTGCTCTGTGTACACCAGCTGTGGCCACCTTCTCCCTGTTCAAGGTGTTGGAATCATTTGCTTTGTTGGTCCTAGTAAGACTCTATACCTCCCTGACATGCTGTACATGCTTGACCTTGAGGTCAGTCTTCTCTCTGTGACCACCCTTGATGACCATGACATGGACTTCTTGTCCAGTCGCAACATTACCACTGTTGCACTTTGTTCCTCTAGCAGCATTGTCCTCTGTGATGAGCGGTGCAATCCTTTGTTCCATGTTCCTCTCACGTTGCCTCCGTCTTCTGCTGCCTCTGTCCTTGTTCACGTCACACCCTCCTTATCTACGGCGCATTCGGAAAACTTACGCCATCGCCTCTACCACATCTATACTGTGGCCATCCAGCATCTCCTTCGTCTTTGCCCTGCTGTTAGTTTTGATGCTGCCATGTTTGCGCCTCCGTGCTCCTTTGCCTTTCTTGACTGTGCCACTGGCAAGATGCATCATTCTCCCTTTACGGCGGCTGACTCCACCACCTCTCATCCCTTTGACCTCGTTCGTGCTGATGTCATGGGTCCGTTGCCTCATGACTTTCTTGGTGGCCTTGGTCACTACGTGCTTTGCTTGATTGATGACTTCTCTCACTACTGATGGATCTTTGCTCTTCACCAGAAGAGCGACATCACTGATGTCCTCGAAACTAGCTTCCTCAGGCTGAACAAGCTTGCCTTCGTCCTTTGCGTGTCTTTCATAGTGACCAGGGCGGTGAGTTCTTTGGCCCCACCTCTCGCTTCCTTGAGTCACCTGATATTTGCATTTATTCCTCTGCTCCCTACACTCCTCAATCGAAAGGCGTATCCAAGCGTTGGAATCGCACCCTCGCTGACGGGGTGCTCTCCCTTCTCTCTGCCTCTGGACAGTCCCCACTCTTCGCCTTTGAGGCCATGTCCTACCTGACGTGGGTCTGGATTGGTGTCCTTCACAGTCCCATCCCTCACACCGTCACGCCCTTTGAGCTCTGGACAGGCTGCTGTGCTGATGTTCTCTTGCTTGTGTGTGGAAGTCCCTTGTCCCAGTGTGGCTCGCAGCTGACCAATGGGACGTTAAGCTCTCCTCCTGTGGCCGTCTGTGTATTTCCCTTGGCGTCTCGCTGTTCTCCAAGGGGTGGTACTTTTGGGATCTTGCTCGCTTCCATGTTCTTCAGTCTCGCGATGCGCTCTTTTTTTAGCACTTGTTTGAGCGCGAAGTCCCTCGCTTCACGGCCGGGTCCCTCTCTTTGCCACCTCAAGGTAGGGATGGCACTCCTCCCTTTTGGTCTTCTGTTCTCCCCTCGGTGCGTCCGTCGACATCCCTGCCTTCTATGAGTCCTCTGTCTCCTCTGAGCCCTCTTCATCCTCTGATTCCTCTATCTCCTTTGAGCCCTTTGCATCCTCTGAGCCTTTCGTCTCCTCTAAGCCCTCTGCATACATCCTTTATTCCCTCTAAGCCATCCGCTCCCTCTGTACCCCCGGCACTCTCTGAGCCATTTGCTACATTTGCTTTACCTCCTCCCTCTGTGCCTCTCCACCCTGACTCTCCTACTAAGTCGTCGCCTCCTATACCCTTTGTGGCCCATGTGCCTCGACCTGCCTCTGATGCACCTCCCGTACCTCCTATCTCACCCTATAGGTGTGGTGGCCGTCTTAGGGAACTTTCTTCTCACTCCCGTCCTGTTGTCTCTTGTGACCACGGCCTTCGTGCTCTTGGCCTCATGACTACAACATTGCCCATTGTTGCATCTGTGATGTACCCCAGTACTTCCCTTGGCTACTCTCTCATTGAGCCAGAGTTTTGGTTAACCCTTACCTCTTATGTGGCTGGGTATGTTGTCTTGTGTTTTGCTACTACTGGTCTCTCTCCTCTTCCACCCGAACCCCTCACTGTGTAGGCTGCCCGCGCATCGAACCACTCCCCTTTGTGGGAGCAGGCAATGAAAGCCAAACCTGATGCTTTGTCTGAGCATGGTGTGTATGAACTAGTCGGCCTCCCACCGGGCCGCAAAGCAGTAGCCACCGAATGGGTGTATCAATGCAAGCTAAACCCTAACAACACCGTCAAACGGTACAAGGCACGCCTCATGGCAAAGGTCTTCTCTCAAGTCCCTGGGATTGACTTCAATGAGACATTTGCCCCAGTGGGTCGCTACACCACTGCTAGGGCACGACTCAGTCTTCTGGCCTAACATGAATGGGAACCTGAACAAGTGGACACCGACAATGCATTTTTTCATGGAAAACTTGACAAGGAAATTTACATGGTACAACCACCCGGCTTTTCTGATGGCAAAAACCGAGTATGGCATCTGGGGAAAGCCCCGTATGGCCTTAAGTAGTCCCCACGTTGTTGGAACCAAGATATTACAACAACACTGGAAAAGGGAGGCTTTCAAAGAAGTAGTGTAGATCCTACCTTGTTCCTCTGTGCCCCCACCAAGCCACTTGTTGCCATCCTTGTCTATATGGACAATGTCCTGGTTGCTTCTCCAGACGTTGTATAGGTCAAATCTGTAAATTCTATTCTGTAGTGGGCATACAAGATGAAGGACCCTGGTCCAGCTTGTGTCTTTCTGGGCATGGAGCTAGAGCGTGACCGCTCACATAATACCTTGTACGTCCACCAAGCTGCATATGTCCGCAGCCTGGAGGAGCGGTTTGGACCGCTTCTCACATCTGTCCCCGCAACTTCTACACTTATGACCCCAACCGGCCAATCACTGCTCAAGTCCTTGGAGCCATCAAAGGTGGGGGAGCTGGTGGACGTGAAAAAATATCTCAGAGTCACTGGCTCCCTAATGTATCTTGCTACCACCACTCGTGCTGATGTTGCATTTGCTGTAAACTTTCTCTCCCAATTCTCCTAATATCCCTGAGAGTGCCATCTTTAGGCGGCGTTGTGGGTAGTGCGGTATGCATTCTCCACACCTTGTACCGGGTTGTACTTTTGTGTGTAACACTCAGGTCTTGTCAACGGTTTCACTGACAGTGACTGGGCGCATGAATCTGATGCACGAAGTAGAATGGGATACATTTTCATGGTTGGTGGAACAACAGTCTCGTGGAAAAGTGAAAAACAAGTGTGCGTTTCCTATAACACCGCTGAGGCTGAGTACATAGCTCTTGGTGCAGGTACATGTGAAGGAGTCTGGCTTAGTTGCCTGCTGTAGCAGTTACGTGTCCCCATTCGCTGCATCACTTTGCATTGTGGCAATCAAAGCACAATGGCCATTGCAGAAAATATCGTCATGTACAACTCTCGCACCAAGCACATCAATGTAAAGCATCACTTTGTTCACGAGTACATTGGTGCTGGCATTGACTGCATTGCTTGGGTGGACACACGATCTCAAAGAGCTGACTTTATCACCAAGGCACTCGGCCGAAATATTTTCAAGAGTGCTGTTCATGCTGTCGGTCTCATCTTTCCCCATGACCCAGGCTGAGGTGCTTGTTTTTTGCCTGTCTCTCTGTGTGCCTTGCTCTCACATTCATGCATGTGCCGTGCTCCAGTGTGTGTGGATTGTTTGCCCGCGGGTCATGGGGGAGTGTTGAAGTCTCGTTGGCCACTAACATCTCTATGCCCTCTTGTCTCACTCTTCATGGCACACACATATGTACAGATCAAATGACTATGGCCTTCCCTAGGGAGCCGTCACACGAGCGCACCCTGACTGCTGGCTCCGGTTACATGAATCAGCTAATGCTCTACCAAGGAGTTCCCTTTGGCAAATGAATGGTTTTCATTTGACTGTCTTACTTTGATGTGGTTGATGCTAGGGTTCGTACACTCTGACTGCCGATCCCTGCACCATTGTGACTTGCCTCTGGGTGTTTAGGGGAGCTCCATGATTTTCCTGGGTGCTGATCCTTTGGGGGCCACAGTGTCAGCCATTGGTTGTACACTGATGAGAAGCCATCCTCGGTTAATACCGAGTGGGCGGGCTCGACCACCGGATGGCGGTACACGTTGGCTCGAGCGACTGCTCGGTGCCGGCGTGCACTCACCGGTCTTACACTCTCGCTCCCCACACCTAATCTTTGTCTCTTTTGTGACCTAAATTCTACAAGTCGAGCTTACCACATCCATGGAGTTTGATGCTCTCTAGCACTTAGCCACACAATCCGTGTTTCTAGCTTGGAAATTTCCTAGCAATTACAAAAACATCTAGACTCTAAGGTGGTATGCTAGCACCACTGGCAAATAAAGATAGGCAAGTGTAACGGATTCGATGTAATCCTTGGCCGACTAGGCCAAAACTGCGGTGCTTGAGGGTCTCTGACCCTCAAGCCATCCCGTCTCACCACCCACAGTCCCAGGTGACCTCGCTCAAGCCACGTGGCTCCTTCAACCGGTCGGCGTGGCACTGCCACACCACACTCCCTCCCACTAAGAGTGAGAGGTGCTGCAACATCCCCGGTAATTCCGACGTAAGATTTGAGCCATGGAGCTCTGATACCAATGTAACGGATTCGACAGAATCCTTGGCTGACTAGGCCAAAACTGCGGTGCTTGAGGGTCTCTGACCCTCAAGCCATCCCGTCTCACCGCCCACAGTCCCAGATGATCCCGCTTGAGACATGTGGCTCCTTCGACCGGTCGGCGTGGCACTGCCATGCTACAGCAAGTTAGGCTTCCCGAAATGCCGGGACACGTCACCGGGTGTCCGGGTTGTGGCCACGTACACAGTACATAGGACAGAACAAGAGTTAGTAAAGACTTGATCAATCGGTCGTCGGTCTCCTTTGGTACTAGAACATACCACTATGAACTCGGGTCTCGACCACAGAGAGTATAAAGAACCTGTCACAGACAACATGTGGTTCATAGTCATGGGTTCTCCCCAGGGCACTCGCACATACCACCAAGTGCCAAGGCTTCGACCACCAAGAAAACTCTATGAGCATATATAGGTGAACTAGGTGGCTAGAATGTACCAGACGTGACACAGAAGAAGTAATGCAACTGTTGGGGTACACTCGGGGCGAGTTGAGAAAATCTCACTACATAATAGCATTTCTTGCACTCAGACCGCTGAAAGTCCATACGCCAACACTCCCCCTAGGCTGCAAGGGTTGTTGACAAGGTACCAGGTCAGAAGATACATACGCTCACCCTCAATGAAGAGAGTCCTGGGAACATAAGCGCCAACACCTCTATGCCAGGATGAACCTGCTCCCCTTGCATGTGGAAGCCTATAGACCTATCGCCTGCCGAGATGAGTATATCTCTCCAAGACTAAACGATCCAGAGAAGGGCAATCAAACAACGGCTGCACCTGAAAGGAGCTGAGGGTGCAATAACTTCACCCTAGAGGAGAGGATGAGGCTACAATGGCTACCATGTGCACAACTCACTGGTGCACTATCTAACGCTTGTAACTCACCAACTCCAGAGTAGGAAGAGAAGAGTAAGTCAGTCTCACCTTGGACATTCGGCGACTTTTGGAGGTCCTACCAGGCAGTGCAATGAGTGTCACCCTCCTCTGAATCAGCGGGTGCCGGAGTAGAGAAGATGCTACAAAATGCTCCATGGCTGGGCGAGGAAAGTGAGGCTGAATTCCTCACATCTGGCAGCTGCCAGAGGTCCCAACTAGCAGACTTCAGAGCTATTGAAGCAGAGAGAATGGTGGTGGAAGGTTCTGGACTGGAGGGTAGGGATGAAGCCGGACATGTGCGTGTGGAGCTCACACCTGTTCTCGATATATCATTTGCACAGTCTAATGTACCCAGGTACCCCTGTGCTATGAAGAACTCACCATTGAGAAGAGAGGCACGCTGACACATCTCACCATGATCCCCCTGAGTGACTATGTTAAGCTCAAACTCAACATCCTCGAGCAACGCCAACACCTCTTTGTAGGTAGTAGACAAGAAGTCTACTACTAGATGTATCTCTACCTCCACCTTTTGTTGCGCGAAAACGAGTGACTGCAGGTGCCGTGTCTCCTGAAGAGGCACCTATCCACAGGTCTTGAGATTGAGATGGATGTTCAACCAGGGAACGTGGAGGTGTTTCAGGCTTTGAGATAGGTGGCGTGCAGGGCTCGGAAGAAAAGAGGGATGATCCACATGCAAAATAGAAGGATGGGGATCAGCTGAAGGACTTCTCCAAGCTGTCCGGGGTGTCATCACAACTTATTTCCTCAGGATCCACATCATGTGAGGTGCTATCCGAGGGTGCGATGGAGCTCGGGTCATCTGAGCAGTGTGCACAACAGATCTCAGTGAGTAGCTCGGCCAATATACTTGTAGTGCACGTAATCACTCCTATGCATCCCTATGTGATAATAAAGCTGATGCACCTAATGGAGATGATGCCGCTGGTGAAGTTGATGTTGATGAACATGATGATATTGGAGATGGAGAAAATGATGTCATTGGTGTAGGTGATGCTCGAGATGCCGCTGAATCTGTGGATAGTACAGATGACGTTAATGCTATTGATGCTTCTGAAGTAGCATATGGAGCAGCTAGTGTAGCTGGTGCAGCTCTCACAAGTGAGGCAGCTAGTACTATAAAAATAGCTTGTGCTACATATAACAATAATGCTACCGATGCTACAAAACCAGCAGATGGAGCAGCTCATGCAGCTGGTGCAACTATCTTAGCTAATGGAGGTGGTACTATAGATGATGCAGGAGGTATAGATGTAGACACAACAGGTGGCACTCCTGCTATAGGTGCTGCTGAAGCTGTGGATAGAAAAAAGTGATGATGACACTACGAGTACCGAAGATGAAGTAGATTGGGTAGCTACAACAGTGGGAGTAGCTGGTGCAGCTACCGCAGATGATATAGTTGGTGATGCTGCTGATGCTGCTGATGACTCTGATACTATAAATGCTGCTGACGCTATACATGCTGAAGAGGACGTTGATGCTGGCAATGTAATAGATGCAGCAGATGGGATATTTGGTACATTTGGTGTAGCTGCCGCATCTGATGCAGCTGGTGGTGTATATGATGTGAAAAGCGTGGATGTAGAAAGTGTAGATGAGGGTGATATTGTCCATGCTGCTGAAGATGTAGATGATGTAGATGATTCTGATGCTGTTGAATACTGAACAGGCTGTAATAGGTGAGAGCCTCAAAGAAGAGAGCATCATGAGACTCGACAATGCGATTGTGAGC
>SZWC01000713.1:185164-238724 GCA_023375785.1 Penium margaritaceum | reverse complement strand
CCCCCCCCCCCACTTTCTCTATATCTCTATCTCTCTCTCTCTACACCTCTCCCCTTCTCAATCTCTCTTTCTTGCCCCCCCTCTATCTCTCTCTCCCTCTCATCTCTCTATCTCTCTCCGCTATCCTCTCTCTCTCTCTCTCTCTCTCTCACCCTTGATCTCTCTATCTCTCTATCTTGCTAACCCCTCCCCCCCATAAAATATTATGTATTCTTGTATTCACTATGTTGTTTACATGGCTGTTTTTGATTGTGCTTTGTTTGACAAAAAGAAAAAAGCCATTATCCGCTTACCTATACTAGTCTTCATTATAACAATTTGGATATGATTGTATTAGAGATCCATTGTAATACGACCCATAAGAGTATCTTGAAGTCATCTGTGCGAGACATCCAAAGACCTCGCTCAGGGGTATGCAGCCTATCTTAAGTTCTGTCCTAAAGAGTGGCCGATCGAAGTCATTGTCTTGCGTCAAAGAATGACTGCTGTTAACATCTGCCGGCAGAATTCAGGATAGCCTGTCGCCATGCTGACCTGATTGATGTCAGAAGTCGGAGGAACACCCCCTAAATCTAAGAGCCCCTAGTGCGAGGCATAGTGCATATGGGTCAGTGCGATCGATTTGTGTGACAAAGTGCACTTATCACATACTCAGTGTGCGGTGCTGTACAGTTTTCATCCCCAATAGTTTGCGATGTTAGTTATCTAGCATGCAACATGGTTTGCGAACAATACCATCTAGCATGTCAAACAAATGATTCAGCACGGGAACAACATTTGTCGTTTCTGACGTGCAGGCGGATTTTCCTTGCGGGTGAAGAAAGTCGTATGTTCGAGGACCCGTTTTTCCGAATCGAAACACTTTTCTTCATACTTCTTGACAGCAATATTATTTTTCCTGGTTGAAGCGAAACATTTGAGCTAGCGATTCCACCAGCAACCTACTAAACATGACCGCAGGTATTTAAAAGCTTTCTGTCGAGAGGATTCGACGTCTTTGATTATTTTTTTAGCACATATAAATAGTGGGACTGTGTAAACATCGATGGAAACATCCAATCAACAGTCGGCGACTTTCCTTCTTTCCATGGCAAGACGTTAAAAGAGAAGGGACCATGTGGAACATGTCCCAACTCGGATCTTGACCCTCACAGTGAGTACATTTGCGGTTTTTTGGGGTCGATCTTAGATTATAAACTCCTATGGCTTGCTTATTGAAATGCTAGATTAGTCATCGCAATGCTCCCATTTCAGAATGAGGCTGTCATACACTTAGTGCGTGATAAGTGTACTTTCACAATCATTTGGAGTGCACTCGCCACATGCACTACTCCCGCACACTGGGACCATCTCTGGAACACCTTGCGAGGACCGAAGCGAAGAAGCTGTCGTGCCATAGCTGGCCCTGACAACAAAGGTACACTATCGCTGGCATGTAAGCGGCCGTCGAGTTTAGTACGAAAAAGTGCTCAGAGCGATCGAACAGACGGTTCACACAAGCAAACCAGATAGCGATACAAACAAATGTGCCACATAACCTATGAGTTTTACTACAGCAATATCCCATATGGAATGCTCTAGCAGGTTTACGTCATAGTGTTAATTAAAGATGTAAAAGTCTAAAAAACCAAATAAAACATAATATTTGGCTTTAGATATGTTGCTCAACAATTTGTAATCAGTCTTCAAGGTAAATATTCCAACAACATAATGATTGGACTTCAATATGCATGAAAACACACATGTTGTACAAAACATCGGGATACAATTTTACCTCAATGCTTTCCTTTGCAAAAGACATTTATGGTCCAGATAGGACAAAATGAAAGATTTCATTGGACACATAAGTCAATTCAGCGCACTGAGTGTGCTCTTAGTGTAATTTTGTATGGTGGGTGAGTGCACTTGTCACATACACTAGCCCCACGCACTGGGGTCCTTCCTATGAAGAGAAATTTCTGGCCATGTGAGACAAAAAATCAAGGTGGTCTTGGACACATTACCCAAATGAGCACACTGAGTGCGTTCTTAGTGTATTTTTGTATGGTGACTGAGCGCACTAGCCACATACATTAGTCCCACGCATTGGGATCCTTCCTAACAAGATAATCATTTGGCCATGTAGGACAAAACCTTTGATGCACTTGGATACATAAGACAAAGTAGTGAACTGAGTGCGCTCTTAGTGTACTTTTATATGGTAAGTGAACACACTTGCCACATACACTAGCCCCACGCACTGGGATCCTTCCTTAGAAGAGAAATTCATGGCCACATAAGACAAACGCACACTCCTCTTATACGTTACTGAAGTAGTGTAGGTATTGGTGTAAAGAACACCCTTTGAAGAGATCACACTAAAGGCACACACTAAAAAGGTAATGTATGAAATGGCCACGATTAACCATACCTTGGATTTTCTTCTTTTCCTTGAGGAAAGGAAGAAAATCCAAGACTGTTTCCTGAGGACAGCGTAGAGTAAACCACGCATGGCTCTTGCTGCTGTTTGAGTCCGGCGGGTGTGAGAGGTCTGGTACCGGCTCAGGTAGTAGAGCCACTCCCCCTTTGCTTCAGCCCACACCTGGAAAAGTACCTCCCAATAATCAAACCCAGTATCACTATTGTAAGGGGTTGGCAAAGTCTCCAAGTCCTTTGGTCACAGCTCTGTGGGGAGGACAACCTCATGTACTGGGGGGAGCACTTGTGGGATGGACAGCCCATCAAAGGAGAGGCCAGTCACAAGGGGATCTGATGCACTGGAACTATTGAGGCACCAGGGGGTGTGTGCTGTGGGATGAAGTGGAGGCGATCCAGCGGCATGCAAATCTCACGTTTCCGTGTATCTACTTGATCCTCCGTTGAATCCTGATCCTTATATATGTGTTGTTGCCTCACAAAGCCAGTGGATGTAGTCGGCTGTTCCTGTGGTGAAGATCTAATTGTGCTAGCTGGGGTTTACTACAGTCTAGACAGGCTCTGAAACAAGGCCTGGATGTCCCGGAGAGTGGCAAACTGCTCCTGCTGCTGGTGCCTAATCGTATCCTACACCGGTTGTAGCTCGTCAATTGCCAAAGCACATGGGCTTGAAGACCTTGAAAGAGAGCTCAAGCCGGAGGGATGGATAAACTCTTTTCCCTTGTTACTGCCTGGCACCATGAGGTCTCTCAGTATGGGTATGAACGTCAATGTTATCAAAATCAAGAACCGTCAGCGTTTCACAAGGATTTGGAATTTGGAAACTTTGACGTTTTGCCCAAAATTGTTGACATCAGCACTACTGATGATGACATCAGTGTCTTTTTATGAAGATGTAAAAACGCTAGCGAGAAAAATCCAGAGTATTCTACGCTAGTAAAGCTCACCCTTTTGTTTCTACTCATACGGAATTTGTGTGGCTACGAAAGGGGGTGACCATGTCACCCCCAGCTTGTGGCTATGTAGGGGATGTGTAGACCAGCGCAGACCTGCGTGGTTACTTACCTACGTAGCTTTTGCGCAACTACGCAGCAGTGCTGCTGCATACCGACTTCTGTGTAGTAGCGGTGTTGTACAAGAGAACATCCACGTCTGCTGCTGTTGTGGGACTGATGCTACTGCTGCTGCTACTGTTGTTACAGCTGTGTTGTTGTAGTTGCTACCGCTACTACGGTACTGCTACTCTTGCTATTTTGGCTGGAGTTACAACAACTACAATGTTGATGCTACGCTGCTACTACCAATGCAGCTGCTGCTGCACTACTGTTGCTCTTGTTATTGCACTATTGTTACTGATTGCAGGCGTTGATGCCATTGCTACTGCTTGCTGTTGCCACCGTGATACGCTGCCTCTGCCACTAGGCATTGCCATGGCTTGCAACCGCCACCATGAGCTGCTGTTGTGTACTCCTTCGCCTTTTTTTGGTTTCACTGGGGGTAGTCAGACAGGCACCTACTACTAGCCGGTACTACCGCTATCGCTGAGGGTGGCTGTTGCACCTTGTCACTGTCGCAACTCCTGTTGCTACGTCGATGGTGGTAGCTCACGCCGCCATTTCTGGTATTACCGTCCACTCTAGCGGTTGCGTGGTAATGCCACTACTAATGACATTGAGCCGATGTCTTTGCTACCAACGTGTGCTACGACTAGTCCCAGGATATGGATGCTAAGATGAATTTCACTACTGCTGTCGGTGCTCGCACTTTGTGGTGAAGCTCAGCGAGAAAGGCCTTGTTGTCGTAATACCATTAGAAACTACGAGGAAGATTCCTAACCTTGCTGCCACTGATGTGGCAACACTGGCCAGTCAGGTGCCAAATTGACACTTCCTCGTGCGACACCCATTCTGAGCCTCGGCAGGTATTTTTGCTGTGTGCATAAATACCTACCGAGACTCCCTCCTTCCTTGTCATTTCTCTTTGCATTACTAAGTTGTTGGAGCTGATGAGACTTTGTAGGTCTCCTTAGCCAAATCCCTGATGTTTTTTGTACCTGCTTACTTGTTAGGTGGTGGTTCCACCCACCAAAATCTGCTAGATAGCTGACACGGATTCCCAGGTGCTTGCTTGGATGCTCGGTAACTAATCTTGGATGTTCTTGCTTGGAGTGTGTAGAGAGTGAGAGAGTGTGGGGAGATCCCCACAGGACACACATGCCATGGATGTGGAACTTTGCATTTTGAACCAAGGCAAAAGTGATTAGGGAGGGGGAGCGATATTTAAGCACTGGTAGGCGTACACCTCTCTTGTGCATCACACAAGGCTAGGCCACACTGCCACCTGAGGCCTTACACCCTGGTGGTAGATCGGCCAGCTCGTAAACGGCATGGTCTTCAAGGAGCTCATCATGCATGGCAGCCTCCCAATGCTAAGCAGCAGAGGCTGTGCGTGCCTGACAAACCGTGGTTGGCTCAGACAGTAGTGTCACGCCGACGCGGCGTGACACTCGGCGATGCTACTCAAGAAAGCCATGTAAAAAGCTCGCGCATGTTCTAAGGCTAGCAGTGCGTATCCAAGAGAGGACCTGGGATGGAAAACCCCAGTGGCCAAGCCTAGCGCATGTTAGTGGGGAGGACAGGAGTCTGCTCAGTGTGAGGCTGAGGAGGACGTGCAGGGTCTTAGCGGTGCTAGAGTGCTGAGGGTGCACACAAAGGCGTCAACCGCTAATGAAAGGAGAGATAGGAGCAGGATTTGAGATGGCCGTCCGAGGTGGATCAGCAACATGAATTGGAGAAGAGACAGGTACATCGGCCACAGCTGGCGTACATGGGCTGGACAGGGCCACGGAGGAAGGGACCGGGATAGACAAAACATTGCTTGTGATAGGGGAGGACGATGTGGTAGACGAGCTGCAAGACGATGTGGGCAGACTCGGCACATGAGCCGACGATGATGACAGCAACAAAGATAAGAGCCGCGGCACTGGAGCAACAGGGACTGCCGGAGTGGCAGGACCGGCATCCCCCCTCAGCCGAGTGAGAGGCAGAAGAGAGGAGGCAGGGGACAGACGACTGCGGTAACGAAGGAAGATGGACTCAAAGAACAGAGCATCATGGGAATCGACGACACACTGTAGGAAAGGATCCCATAAGTGCCAGGCCTTAGACTATGTAGACACACCCAAGGAAGGTGTACAGGCGGCGTGGGAAAAGCTTGCCGTCACGTAAGTCCTCACGGAGTCAGACGGATGCAATGTTGTCCCAGACCCGAGCCAGACGAAGGTCAGCGCGATGGCAATGCCAGCACTCTAAAAGGGTGACGGTGCAAGGGAGGGGACCGTGCGGGACACGATTCCAGACCCAGGTCATGTAGCAAAAACTGCGAGCTCGGTGAGGCCATGCCAGGTCAGTTGTCTGCAGTGCACACCATGGTCAACAGGCTGATTCCAGAGCTGTCCAATCTGCTTTGCGATGTCAAGTCAGATGAGCTGCACCGCCTTGTCCCCCAGCCAGTGCCTCCCAGGTCCCCGCCTCAAGTTGATGCCCTCTGGGACTTTGCCGTTGAGAGGCTTGCCGCCTGGTGGACCAGCCTTTAGAACAAACGGCTTCATCGTACGGAAGTGGCCGGCATTGCTGCCAGCACTACTGCCTCCTCCTCTTCATCGTCTGCCACTTTCTCTTCCTCTTCCTCCTCCTCTTCTACCTCATCCTCTCCTGCCTCTGTACTTGCCTCCCAGGGTGGTGGGAAATGCAAAGGTAAAGGGAAGGGCAAGGGCAAGGAAATGGACAAGGACACTACCTTGAGCCCTCGAGCCCAATACACATCAGCCGTTTTGTCCACACGCATCAAGAGCGTGTTGAAATGCACGATGAGTGCACTTTGGACCGCCTGGCCAATGATGGTGGTGTGACGAGGCAGCATGGTGTTCACATCGACTGGGTTGACGAGATGCTGGACAGCAGGATTAGCATTGTAGGTGCCAACATCATTGACGAGGGTCTCTGGCATAGCAATAATGAGGGTGCGGACAGCGCGAGTGGACTCGTTAATGACGGGCGTGAAAGGCGGGAAAGTTGGGAATTAATACTCCCACAAGCATTCCGCCTGAGCCCAGACATTGAAGCGGGTCTCCCAGGAGGAGAAGGAAATCCTGACAGCCAGGATAGGAGGCTGGGAGAACAAGTCATGCTGACGGGCGACAATGGCGGGATTGACAGTAGTAGAGGTAAGGGTGGCAGCAGGATTCGTGGCAGCGGTTCTAGCAGCTGAAGGTGTGAAGGCAGCATTAGCACTAGTTCTAGCAGTAGCAGCAGCGGATGGGACTGGCATGGTAGGAAGGCCCTAGAGCACAATGGCAGCAACCTCATTTGCAAAGGCAGCACAACAATCATTTACGAATTTGAGGCGGTCTTCAGCCTCGTGTTGAGCCTTGCGAGAAAGGTTCAGCTGGGGCTGCAGGTCTGCTATGACGGACTCGTCATCACCAGGCATGTTGACGACAAACAGACCCTGCCGGACAGATTTTGGCAGAGTTTCCCCAGCCCTAGTGGGCATGGTAGCTTTTCCTATCTGACTTGGGGTGGGCTGCAGGACAGCCCGTCCCGAGGCAGATAGGACAAGCTATCATAATAGAAGCAGAAATAGAGGACATGCATGCATAACATGCAAGGAAGCAGGTCACAAGGCTGTAGAGTGAGACACATTGCAGAGGAATGCAAGAAGGGGAGGGACAGTCTCTGGTGAAGTGGCAGAGAGAATGGAGACAGTGGAGGCAGCAGGAACCACTAGAGCTAGATCCCCAGTGACAAAGGCAGTTGCGAGGGTGGTGACGACGGCTGCAACAGTGATTTCTGCTCTGACGATGCTGGACATTGCAGATGGATCAGATGCTGTAGCGGTGACCAGCGCCATTGTAAAGGCGCAAATGGACGATGTTGCTGCGGCAGTGGCAGATGCAGCGAATGCTGTGGTAGACGTAATGACAGATGCTGCTGTAGAAATCTGTGTGCCTATGTTCATAGCAGCTGTAACAATGGGTCTAACTGTGACTACTGCCTTTGTGCAAGCCTCAGTTGCGCGCCCGGCAGAGGTAGTGGTAGTCGCGCGAGAGGCTCTAGCGGCAGATGTGACGACAGCAGCCGCAACAACGTCTATAATAGCGGAGGTCGTATGTCTCAGTGAACTCAGAAGGCTCACAGTATCCTGTGTGATAGCTGAGTATAGCTAAGCAGCAGTGATCTCCAACTCTGGAGAAGTATGCAGTTGTTGACTCCCCTCGGGAGGAGGGGAGGGGAGACGCTTACAAGACAGTGGCGAGTTAACCACACTGACGACGTAGGAGTAGCCTTGGACTCACGGTCGCTACTCATGTCTCCGCTTTGACGCACCTGGCGAAGTCCAGCTCTCCCCTCATAGCACGCACCAAGTAGTAGTGCGCCAGTGACTTCACGTTGTACTAGTGTGAGGTGGTGTCTCACTGCTTCTGGTGTAGCAGCTGCTGGTGTTGTAGCTAATGGCACTGTTACGTGAGCTGCAAGCATCGCAACTGCTGTTGCTACGCCTTCCGTTATGGGTCAGAATGCAATCACTGTGAGGGCTCTGGTTACTGTTGTTGTAGTAGCTGTTGGTAGTACGGCTACTGCAGTCGAAATAGCAATTGTTGAGGCTACGAATATCTTGGCTATGGGCACTGATGCTATTATAGTTGCCTAGGCGCACTTGCACCCGCAATTTGGCATGCAACTGTGACTGCTTAGGATGCAGCTGCTACGACTACGGCTAATACGGTTGCTATGGAGCTTGGACGTAACTGCACCTACAACTGAGTTGGCGCAGTGTTAGTCTTAGCCCATCGCCAATCGATGCCCATCGATGCCCATCGGTCCATCGACGGACCCCTCTCCGGGGGCATCGATGGGGCCCCACATGCAAGTCCTTCTACTCTGTCCATAAGTGCTCAGGTTCTCCGGGTTTGGGCACATTCACAATATGCATCTGGCATTCACATACTCGCAAGAAGTACATTAAAATCCAGAATGACACCATTATCATTGTTTCAACCATTTTCAAGCACTTTGGCATTACAACACATAATGACACAGTCACATTCGCATCCTTCCATCCATGAATATTCATGTAGCCTGAGGTAGAATGGATTGCAAATGTAAGCACTTGTATGAGTACTTTGCATTCATGTCCACTTCACAGACTACATTGAATTTCCAAAAACGCACAAGCAAATACTGCAAAGGGAAGAGTGGCAAACATTGCTGGAAAGAAAGATCCAGGACAAGTGACAAGTGAAAATGGCAATGATAATGAGAATGTGAATCTACTTCTGTTTGCGCTTTGCTACCTTCAATGCAGCAGCCCTGATTGCTACAGCTGATGCACGATTCACAGTTGCTGCTTTGGCTGTACCACCCTTTGTAGTGGCCTTTGCAGCAGGGCCAACTCTCGAGGCTGCAGTGGATCCCTTGCGTGTACGTGATGCTGCAGTGTCCTGCATCCCTTGTTCTGTGCCTGGTGTCTCTCCAGCTGCACTAGCAGTAGCTGGCACGTCCTGGACATGTACACATTCACACCCTTCACCTTGCCCACCCCCTTCACCTCCCCCAACCCCTTCACCCTGCTTGTTAGTGGCTCCCTTGTCTGCTCTCTGCTCTCTGTCCTGCCCACGTGCAACTCCCTCATCCTTGTCTTTCTCCCCTTCATCATCCTCCTCCTCATCCCCAACTCCCTCTTCCCTTGGAGCCTTGTTGGATGATGGATTCACCTGCTCACGGACACGCACAGGACGGGCATGTGGCAGCCCTGGCAGGTCTGTCATGACACATATGCCATGACCTCCACAACATCATCTTCTGTTTCTGGAGGCTCCTCTTCCCCCTCTTCTCCCTCCTCATCGTCACTCTCCATATCATCCTCGGGCTTACTGAGAACCCCTTCCTCTTCCACAATGTCTCCATCATCCTCACTTGCTTCTGCTTCTTCATCTGATCCTGCCTCTGAAACTGCTTCTGCTTCTACTGCTACTACAAGCCCTACTGCTGCCCTCTTGCCCCCAGTCCACCCATACTGCTACCGCAATCGCACGTTGTAGCAAACCAAGAGCTCCAGGGTCTCCACCTTTAGCCTGTTGCGCCTGGCAGTGTGAATCAGCTCATGCGTTGAAAAACACGTTCACACACAGACGATGCACATGGCTGAGACAAGAGTTTGAGGGCAAGATTACGCAGCACAAGCAAGTGGCACATGTAGTTCACGTGCTACTCCACCGCTGTCATTGTACCACACTGCACCTTGGCAACAACTGCAATGGCCTCAGCATTCCGTCACGGGGTCACCATGGGATCACTCTCCACCATCGTCTGGGCTTCTTGGAATGCCCCAATCTTCTTCATCACCTGGTCCTGGCCATCTTCTCGAATTAATGCCTCAAAAACCAGCTGCCAAGCTACCAAAGTGGTGTTGTCCTGTGACACGTTTTTGCCAAAGTGATCCAGGTGGAGACAGCGAGCAGCGGCATACAAAGGACAAGACATGTCCTTCGACCACCGTGTCTCCAGCCTGCCAAGCACAAAGTTGACATGATTTTTTGCAACCCTCCGAGGCTCCCTACCCTTCTTTATAGAGAGACTCTTCAGAAAATCAGCACAGTCCAGCAGCCCCTCATAAATCTCACCCACACTTCCACCTGGTTTGTTTGCAACCCTTAGGACCACAGTCAATGGCTGCAACAGCTCTTTCAGCTGACGCACCTGCACCAAGAAGACCTTCCTCCTGATAAAGCGCCTCATCTCCCTCTTCCTCAACCGAACATTGGCATCATGGTGTGAACCAATCTGCTTCCAAAAATCCAGACCAACAAACGTTTCCAACTCCTCCTGAAGCTCCAGACGCCTCTCAACCATGGAGAAGACCGAGGCAAACCGAGTGTCGCACCGGTTCTTCAAGACCTTGCCGCCTGTCTTCTCCTTCAGCCACGTCCTTGGTATCGCGTTGTTCCTAAAAAATGCAACAATCTTCTCACACCGTCCGATGACACTTGCACCCCATGCAGATTTTCCCACATCCTTCATGCTGAGGTCCACGTTGTGTGCACAACACCCCTGAAAGAACAGTCATGGATACTTTTGCCGTAGCTCTGTGAATGCCTTCTTGTTCACTGATGCGACTGCCCCGGATGACAGCCACAACCTTCTTTTTTCCCACCATCGCAATACCTGCCTTGATCATGCAGGCCACGTGGTCTGCGTCCAAGGTCAGTCCACTGGCGTCACGAGAGAAGAGGTGCATAGAACCCATGGCGTTGATAGCCACATGACGTTGTAGATTGGTCTGACCTGCCGGTCAGACCACTCGTCTATGGCTAGACTGCACCGGTAAGTGCTCCAACCCTACTTCAAAGGAGCATCAAGTGCTTCCAGCTCCTTGTCTAGCTTTGGAAGCAGGTCACCCACCACAGTGGACCTTGCAGGCAGCCGGAAAGCAACGGTGTCCTTCTTGGCTTTTTTTATGACCTCCATCAGCACTGCCTCACTGCAAAAAGAGATGGGCAGGGCTGAGATGCATATCAACTTGACAACGCTGAGCTGGCACTTTTCGTTGTTGGACCGGTCTGCGTGCTCAACCATCGTAGACTGCCGAAAGCTAGCTGCCTTGTTGATGTCAAAGATGGGAACCTCACCCTGCAAGGCGGTTGAAACTGGCTGTCTCGGCTGCAAATCTGGTTCATCATCGTCGCTGTCCACCACCAGCGTCACACCACCCAGTGCACCCCGGGCCTCCTTTTGCTTCTTCTCCCGCAGCTTCAGCCACTGGACAGCCTTGTCCTTTGTGTCCCACTCCGCTCCTTCCCCCTTGTAGAGACTGACACGGTACGGCTGCCATCCAGCCGGGGGAGGTGGGTACCACTCCAAACCAAGGGCATCTCGGCACAGAGAAGGAGGGTGAGGGCACTTGGTGACGTTAGGGTTGTTGCATGCAAAGTGCCCCTGTATGCGTTCACATGTCCCTCTAGTCTTCTTGGCAGAAGAGCCGCAGATGAAGCCTGGATTTTTGGCATCCGTAGGGCACGACTCATAATGCTTGCTTAGCTCTTTTGTGAGAAAAGTCACCTGTCAGCGGCCACTTCTTTGGTGGGTTCCACTTCGCCGTGTCGAACAGGCTTGAGGCTGCCAAAATATTTGCAGAACTGCCCTGATGCGAGGTGCGTTTCTGCGAGGCCATGCTAGCCGGCCTCAATAGTTAGCCAAAATAGCTAACTGTTTAGGCCAACATTGAAGAGAGCGGAGTTGTGTGACTGCCGATCTGTGGCAGTTACACACAGTGGTCTCTGTCGGGTCGACCCGACGTCTCCAATGTTGACTCGCTAGGATTGAACGGTTGAGATGGTCTATTGTAGTTGTACATCGGACGGGCAAGAGAGCCCTATCGTCCAGATGTTGATGTGCCACAAGGTCACGTATGTCACCATGTTTTGTGTCCATGATCCATGAAGATGTTTAAAGGCAGCACAAGCATGACGTGACGTGGACCAAACCACGGTAGCAATTGCATGGTTGCACAATGGGGTATCTTTTGGAAACACGAGGTCATGCATGGATATTTGTAACGGTTTACCATCGGATGATGCGTGACATTACTTGAGACATGGCACGTACATGTGTCAGAAACATGATGGTTAGGAAAAAAAGAATTTCCCCAAAAAAATGCACGAAGTGGAACTCGTCGGTGGACCCATTTTCAGCTCAATATGCTGTCCTCCGGTGTGTGGGGCCCCTCTCGGTCGCTTGGTGAGTGAAGCGTGCACTCACAGCCTGCATCGACATCGATGTCGCATCGATGCCTGTCGATGTGCCTAAGTCCATGTAGTAGCCCTACATCGAGCATCGAGGGCAGCTATGAGTTGGCGAGTACAGCTGCTTAAGCTACGGCAGTTATAGCAGTACTAGCAGCTATAGTTGCAGATGTTGCAACCTTAGTGTGGTTGCTGTACTTGTAGTCAACTGCTACAACCACTGATAATGTCACCGTGGCAACTACTTCAGATACGCTCGTACCTAAATGTGATATTGCGGATGCAACCATTTGAAGATGTTGCTACTGCTAACGCGGTTGATGATGCTACTATGGTGCTCACATGCACAACTACATGCACCTAGGCCCACGACTGCAGTTGCTTAAACTACGGCAACAGTAGTAGCAGTAGTGGCTGAAGCTACAAACTTTGTAGCCTTAGTGTGACTGCAGCAGTCATAGTCGCCGATGTTGAGAATGCGGTTACTGCGGCTGCGGTTGATGTTGCTGTTGTGGGTGCTTAGATGTACCACTTCCTACAACTAGGCCCGCGACTGCAACTGCTTAAGCTGCGGCAACTTTAGTAGTAGCAGTGGCTGCAACTGCAGAACCCGTAGCCTTAGTGCGGCAGTAGTAGTTATGGTTACAGCTGCTTAGCATATGGCTCCTGCGGCTAGAGCGAATGTTGTTGCTGTGGGTTCTCAGACACACCTGTATCTACACTTGGGCCTGCAGATGCGGCTGCTGAAGTTGTGACATTAGTTGTAGTAGTTGCAGGTCCGTAGCACCCACGGATGTGAGATGTTCCATGTGCTAGGAGAAAAACTACAACCGTAGGTGTCCTCACACTGTTGCTGCTGTCCGCCACAAGATGGGAGAAATGTCGGACATAAGTGTGTCGTGTGGAATGGAGCAGAATGCTCCACTGGGCGGTAGTTGCTGGAGAAAGGGTGGCAGAAGCAGCAACGACGTCGGGAATTGTCGCCCGAATAGGATCCAACGCTCAATTTTTTAGTGCGATTCACTCTCTCGCCACCGCTGTGATACCAGTGGATGATGTAGACTGACGTGTGCGAGAAATTGTAAGTGACAACGTTAGAAGAATGCCAAGAGAGACGGGACACCATGCATGGAGGTCTCGCGTGACACAAGGAGCGTGAAAAATAAGTAACATGTCATCAAAGTGCACGTCGCACAAAACGTAGCAGCAAGTGGATGAGCAGCGAGCTCACCCTCGCTCGCCATCCACGCCACGCGTGGAGCCAAACCATTGGCCCTGGATTTGTGGAATAAACCTATGAGCAAGCTGTCAACTATTCTACGACAGCATGTAGTTTGGAAGGAGCAATCCGGCTACAAACCCCCAGACAAGATCAAATATATTCAATGTGCGTAACAGCCACAGCAAACCAACGCAGGCCACTGAATAATGAACAGCTGCTGAGTGTCTGAGTCTCTACCCATCTGGCATCATCGTGCAGGCGTGGAGCCAACGAAAATGCCCTTCTAAAGTCAGTCACCTACATCAGTGTGGTGACTGTGCAGCGAGGCCAGAGGTCACTACTTTTCTATGGTACATAAACCAACACTCTTGGAGGGCTGGCCGAGAAAACCCCACTAACCAAATTATAGGGTGTTTTCCTGATGGGCAGACTAATCAGGAGCCGTGTTTGTACCACACTTGAACAGTTCATGCCATGTTGGAGAGCGTCCCAATGTCATCGTAAAAGTATATGTCAGAAACATGGCGATTTTTCTTCTCATATCTGTTGTATGCTTCCTACAGTCGCGATTTCTGCATAGATAGGACGCGGGTAAGCTGAGGTGAACGGGTTGATCGGGTGGCACGCGAGAGACAATGATAATTTGGACTTTGTAAGGGATTGGAATGACAGTGGCACAAGTCCACCGTTGAACGATTTTAGAGTCTGGACACTGTTCATTATCTCTCTTGTGACATAACCATACCGGATGCGAAACCACTGTTGGGCTCGTCTTTACTGCTTTTTCAATGATTAGCATTTGGCAAAGTGCACCACCCAAAACAGGCACCATATATAAATCTGACTACAGACACAGGGCCCTGCGTGGAGACAAGGGGGAAAAGAAGCATGTCACATTAATTTTTCCTTTCCTGATTGGCTAGTAGACAGAGTTGTAGGTAGTTCTAGCTGCTGGCTTAAGCCGCCTAGCATGCAAGAGAACACACTAGGCCATGGCGGCACAAGAGACAAGGCACAAGAGTCGTTTTGTGTGAATTTAGCGAGAGTTAACAACAAGTATAGGAGTCACAAGCTAGCGAGGTCATTGCATCCAGTAGACCGGGCCACCTATGCGAGTAGCTTGACATGGGGCCCGGCCGCCACCCCGGGGTCGAATCGAACCGGTCGACAAAACGACACCGTGGTCTTCTCACACTCCGCATAGCCATGACTATAGCCTAATAGGATCAACAATCCGGTGCTCAACACAATCACTCTTAGCTAGGCATGCATATCGACATAAAGAACACCACATCGACCACGGGCATATGTGGATGCATGTCTCTTGTGTGTGACTGTCCAATGTTAGATCAGTCAATGCTAATCACAACATGCTAAAACAAGCACTTATGCTCTCAAGCACATCTGGACATGATGGAGCTTGCGCTGATCTTGCGCCCGGCTCAGTCGTCAGAGATGCTTCGTCCACCATGTGTGTGCCTTGAACTTCATGTCAGTTTAGTCACCTGCAGTGATGATATGCGTATCACTTGCTTATCTTACAGGTACAACCAATACTCCCCCATGACCCACGTACGAACACCCCGCATATTGCTGTGAGCGCATTAGTACAAAAGTGCACCAGTGACAGAGACTGATAGGGAGCTCTCACATCAACCAGGAGCGTGAAGTGCATGTAGCAGACCAATAGCATGCAGAGCAACCTTAAACATCCCACTGCTAAGAGCTTTGGTGAGGAAGCCTGCACGCTGCTCACGAGTGTCGACCCAGACAACCTGAACTTCTCCAGCGGCATTGCGCTCATGTACAAAGTGGTGCTCAATGTTGATGTACTTAGTGCGCGAGTGATGCATGCCATCGTGCTTAGCAAATACCTTGGTGCTTTGATTCTCACAACACAGTGTGATGTAGCGGATAGGCATACAAAGCTGTTGCATCAGGAGGGATAGTCATGCACTTTCACACATGCATGCACCTACTGCTATAAACTGTGCCTCACTGGAGTTGCGTGCAACACATCCCTGTATTACTCTTCCAGGAGATAGTAGTCCCACCAACAAGAAAGATGTAGCCACAGCAAACGTTTGTGCCATGACTCCAGTCAATGTCAATGTATCCGTCAATGACCTCAGAGGGTTGTGCCCAGTAGCACAGCCTGACATATCCGCCATGGACAGCGCATAGCAAACTACACGCAGTGTTGTCTCAAGGTGCCTCGAACGAGGCTGCTTGGAGAACTAAGCCAGGAAGTTGACTGAGAAGGCCACATCTGCTCAGGTGGTGATAGCGAGGTAAATCAGAGACCCAATGATACTGAGGCAGTCGGTGACGTTGACGAACTCTCCCAGGTTGGATGCGTCATGCAAATTCAGAAGGCGCTGACCTGCTGGATTCATCGGTGTGGATGGAGTGGGGGGTGTCAGTCAACAAGGAGCTAAATCACTCCCCAAAGCTACATGTATAGGCAGCAGTGTTAGTCTTGGCCCATTGCCAACCGATGCCCATCGATGCCCATCGGTCCATCGATGGATCCCTCTCCGGGGGGCATCCATGGGGCCCCTCATGCAAGTCCCTCTACTCTGCCCATAAGTGCTCAGATTCTCTGGGTTTGGGCACATTCACAATATGCATATGGCATTCACATATTCTGAAGAAGTACATTAAAATCCAGAATGACACCATTATCATTATTTCAACCATTTTCAAGCACGTTGGCATTGCAACACATAATGACACAGTCACATTCGCATCCTACCATCCATAAATATTCATTTAGCCTGAGGTAGAATGGATTGCAAATTTAAGCACTTGTATGAGTACTTTGCATTCATGTCCACTTCATGAACTACATTGAATTTCCAAACATGCACAAGCAAATATTGCAAAGGAGAGAGTGGCAAACATTGCTTGAAAGAATGATCCAGGACAAGTGACAAGTGACAATGACAATGACAATGAGAATGTGAATCTACTTCTTCTTGCGGTTTGCTGCCTTCAATGCAGCAGCCCTGATTGCTACAGCTGCTGCACGCTTCACAACTGCTGCTTTGCCTGTACCACCCTTTGTAGTGGCCTTTGCAGCAGGGCCAACTCTGGAGGCTGCCGTGGATCACTTGCGTGTACGTGATGCTGCAGTATCCTGCATCCCTTGTTCTGTGCCTGGTTTCTCTCCAGCTGCACTAGCAGCAGCTGGCACGTCCTGGACATGTCCACCTTCACACCCTTCACCCTGCCCACCCCCTTCACCTCCCCCAACCCCTTCACCCTGCTTGTTGGTGGCTCCCTCTCTGCTCTTTGCTCTCTTCCCTGCCCAGCTACAACTCCCTCATCCTTCTCTTTCTCCCCTTCATCATCCTCCTCCTCATCCCCAGCTCCCTCTTCCCTTGGAGCCTTGTTGGGTGATGGATTTACCTGCTCACGGACACGTACAGGACGGGCATGTGGCAGCCCTGGCAGGTCTGTCATGACACGCACATATGCCTTGACCTCCACAACATCATCTTTTGTTGCTGGAGGCTCCTCTTCCCCCTCTTCTCCCCTCCTCATCGTCACTCTCCATGTCATCCTCGGGCTCACTGAGAAACCCTTCCTCTTCCACAATGTCTCCATCATCCTCACTTGCTTCTGCTTCTTCATCTGCTCTTGCCTCTACAATTGCTTCTGCTTCTGTTGGTGCTACAAGCCCCGCTGCTGCCCTCTTGCCCCAATTCCGTCCATACTACTACCGTGATCGCACATTGCAGCCAACCAAGAGCTCCAGCGTCTCCACCTTCAGCCTGTTGCGCCTGGCAGTGTGAATCAGCTCGTGTGTTGAAAAAACACGTTCACACTCAGACGATGCACATGGCTGAGACAAGAGTTTGAGGGCAAGATTGTGCAGCACAAGCAAGTGGCACATGTAGTTCACCTGCCACTCCACCGCTGTCATCGTACCACACTGCACCTTGGCAATAGCTGTAATGGCCTTAGCATTCTGTCGCGGGGTCACCATGGGATCACTCTCCACCATCGTCTGGACTTTTAGAAATGCCCCAATCTCCTTCATCACCTGGTCCTGGTCATCTTCTGGAACCAGCGCCTCAACAACCAGCTGCCAAGCTGCCAAAGTGGTGTTGTCCTGCGACACGTTATTGCCAAAGTGCTCCGGGTGGAGATGGCGAGCGACGGCATACAAAGGACAAGACTTGTCCTTCGACCACCGCACCTCTAGCTTGCCAAGTACAAAGTTGACATGATTTTTTGCAACCCTCCGAGGCTTCCTGCCCTTCTTCACAAAGAGAATCTTCAGAGACTCAGCACAGTCCAGCAGCCCCTCATAAATCTCACCCACACTCCCACCTGGTTTGTTTACAATCCTCAGGACCACAGTCAGTGGCTGTAACAACTCTTTCAGTTGACGCACCTGCACCCAGAAGACCTTCCTCCTAATAAAGCACCTCACCTCCCTCTTCCTCAACCGAACGTTGGCATCACGGTGTGAACCAATCTGCTTCCACACATCCAGTCCAATAAACGTTTCCAACTCCTCCCAAAGCTCCAGAAGCCTCTCAACCATGGAGAAGACCGAGGTAAACCGAGTGTCTCACCGGTTCTTCAAGACCTTGCCGCCCGTCTTCTCCTTCAGCCACGTCCTTGGCATCATGTTGCTCCTTAAAAATGCAACAATCTTCTCATACCGCCCAATGATACTTGCGCCCCATGCAGATTATCCCACATCCTTCATGATGAGGTCCACGTTGTGTACGCAACACCCCTAAAAGAACAGTCGTGGATACTTTTGCGGTAGCTCTGTGAATGCGTTCTTGTTCACTGATGCGTTGTCGCGGATGACAGAGACAACCTTCTTTTCTCCCACCATCTCAATACCTGCCTTGATCATGCAGGCCACGTGGTCTGCATCCCGGGTCAGTCCACTGGCGTCACGAGAGAAGAGGTGCACAGAACCCATGGCATTGACAGCCATGGAGTGGTAGATTGGTCTGACCTGCCGGTCAGACCACTCGTCTATGGCTAGACTACACCTGTAAGTGCTCCAACCCTACTTCAAAGGAGCGTCGAATGCTTCCAGCTCCTTGTCTAGATTTGGAAGCATGTCACCCACCAAAGTGGACCTTGCAGGCAGCCGGAAATCAGCGGTGACCTTCTTGGCATTTTTTATGACCTCCATGAGCACTGCCTCACGGCAAAAAGAGAGATGGGCAGGGCTGAGATGCACATCAGCTTGATAACACTGAGCTGGCACTTTTTTTTGTTGGACCGGTCTGCGTGCTCAACCATTGTAGACTGACGAAAGCTAGCTGCCTTGTTGATGTCAAAGATGGGAACCTCACCCTGCAAGGCGGTTGAAATAGGCTGCCTCAGCTGCAACTATGGTTCATCATCGTCGCTGTCCACTACCAGCGTCACACCACCCAGTGCACCCCGGGCCTCCTTTTGCTTCTTCTCCCACAGCTTCAGCCACTGGACAGCCTTGTCCTTTGTGCCCCACTCCGCTCCTTCCCCCTTGTAGAGACTGACACGGTTCGGCTGCCATCCAGCCGGGGGAGGTGGGTACCGCTCCAAACCAAGGGCATCTCGGCACAGAGGAGGAGGGTGAGGGCACCTGGCGACGTTCGGGTTGTTTCATGCAAAGTGCCCCCGTATGCGGTCACATGTCCCGCTAGTCTTCTTGGCACAAGAGCCGCATATGAAGCCTGGGTTTTTGGCATCCGTGGGGCACGGCTCATAATTCTTGCTCAGCTCTTTTGTGAGAAAGTCACCTGTCAGCGGCCGCTTCTTTGATGGGTTCCAATTCGTTGCGTCGAACAGGCTACCAAAAGATTTGCAGAACTGCACTGATACGAGGTGCCTGTCTGCGAGGCCATGCTAGCCGGCCTCAATAGTTAGCCAAAATGGCTCACTGTTTAGGCCAACATTGAAGAGAGCGGCGTTGTGTGACTGCCGAACTGTGGTAGTCATACAAAGTGGTCTCCGTCGGGTCGACGTGACGTCTCCAATGTTGACTCGCCAGGATTGAACGGTTGAGATGGTCTGTTGTAGCTATACATAAGACGGGCCAGAGATTCCTATCGTCCAGATGTTGATGTGCCACAAGGTCACGCATGTCACCATGTTTTGTGTACATGATCCATGAAGCTATTTACAGGCAGCACAGTCATGACGTGACGCGGACCAAACCACGGTGGCAATTGCATGGTTGCACAATGGGGTATCTTCTGGAAACACGAGGTCATGCATGGATATTAGTAACGGTTTACCATTGAATGATGCATAATATTACTTGAGACATGGCACATACACGTGTGACAAACATGATGGTTAGGAAAAAAAGAAATTTCCCAAAAAAATTGCCCGAAGTCGAACTCGTCGGTGGACCCATTTTCAGCTCAATATGCGGTCCTCCGGTGTGTGTGGCCCTGCTCTGTCGCTTGGTGAGTGAAGCGTGCACTCACAACCTGCATCAACATCGATACCACATCGATGCCTGTGGATGTGCCGATGTCGATGTAGTAGCCCTACATCGAGCATCGAGGACAACTATGGTACACAACATGGTGTGCAGTGTGCAAAGCTAGCGGTCATGCTCAAGTTTCGTGCCAAGGTACACTCGATCGGGACCTAGGTCCTTCGTCTTGTGTGTGGACTATAGGAGGGACTTCACTGACTGCACAAAAGTAGGACTAGGCGAAGCAATGAGGAGTTATTGAAATAGACCAGAATGGCTAAGAAGGGCTCCGAGGGTGCACTGGAAAAGAGTGCTAGATCGACAGTGCTACGGCGGTAGCCGCCTCGCTCGAGAGTAGAGGAGATATCCATGTTCCAACAGTGAGGTGACTGATTGAGCCTGTACAGGGTCTTACACAACTGCCATACCTTGTTTGTACCGCCAGTGAAGCCAAGAGGCTGTACCATGTACATCTCCTCATCTAGTCGTACGTGTAAGAACACATTGTTGACGCCCATCTTCTCTAGTCATGCTGGGCGACTAGGCTCAAGAGAGCACGAGCGATGGTGTACTGCCTGACTGAGCAAATGTCTTATCAAAGTCAATGCCTGGAACCTAGGAGAATTCCTTGGAAGTGAGCCTAGCCTTGTATCTGTCGACCTTGCTGTCCGACTTCAACTTGTACCGGAGAAGCCAACGGGCCGACACAGTCTTGTGACCTACCGGGAGATTGACAAGTTCAAATATCCCATGTTCCTTGAGGTCCTCCTATATGGCCTTCTCCTAGAGGTCAGCATTGACCGCCTCACAAGCATGTCGAACAATGGTAGGCTCTGGGAGAAGTGAGGACAGTCCACTCACCGCAAAACAGGGGGCAACATAGCCAGCGACAGAGGCCTTAATGGCACTATCAAACATGTGGGCGACGAGGGCAGAGCCCATAGCCTTGTTAGGGTGGAAAACACTTACAACAAGTCCAAGTACATCTAGACCAGTAGGTCTAGCCAAAGAACCAGCTACAGTGGAGGATGCACTGGAGCGAGTGCGACGTTGAGAGGGTTGAGAAGCAGAGTGCTACGGGAGTAAGCAAAGTCATTCTCCACGAGTGTGTGGCTCTGGCCCAACTGGAGGGGCATGAGAGACGGGAGGGGATTCTGTGACACCAGTGGATGTTCAGGTCTGTAGAGTAGGCGTCGGAGGTGAGTTAGGAATGACGTGCGAGGATGAGTGTACAGAGGCATCAGGAGGGGACTGTGTTGGAGCATTGGGGAGCACTGACGTCGACTCAGAGGACAGCGAGGTAGTAGGAGCCGGTGACAACTCCGGGGAAGTCCCAGTCAGTGACAACATTTCAACACAGCCCCCTCTCCATGCCTCTTCACACTCATCCCCCACGTCACTCGTGACTCACTTCCGATGCCTGCATAGTAGGAGGTGGCGACAACTCCAGGGAAGAACCGGATGGTGAGCAGTGGATAGTGTCAGTGACAAGAGAAGAGAGAGAAGAAGAGCGATCACAGGAAGAAGGGACTACATCAACGGGAGAAGGTGGAAACAAACCCATCTCTCCAAGAGGACGAAGCAAGGACAGGAAAGAAGGTGGAGCGACACGAGACAGGTCACAAGGAAAAGCATCCTCAAAGAAGAGAGCGTTGCGGGACTCCACAACACGTGCACGGTCGGTGTCCCAGAAGTACCATGCTTTGGACATGGCAGAGACACCAAGGAAAGTGCACATGCGTGCACGGGGACTGATTTTCCCGTTGTGAGAGTCCCCGGGAAGCCAGACAGTAGCGACATAGCTCTAGACGCGAGCAAGGAGCAACACAATATTCAGACCAATGTTCAAAAGGGATGATATGATGAGGAAGAGGACAGTAGGGGACACGATTCCAGACCCAGGTCATGTAGGACATGGCCTCAAAGGAGAAGAGAGGAGGAAGGCCAGAGGCACTGAGAAGGGTACGGACACCATCAGTGAGGGTTTTGCTCCAACGTTCAGACACATCGTTTTACTGAGGTAAGTAGGGGGACGTAGGCTCTATACACATCCCGTGGGGTATACGGAAACGGGCAGTGGGTCCTATAAATTTCCCCCCACAGCCATAACGAGATATGCGAAGGTGGCAACCACAGGCAAGTTCAGCCTGGGAGAGCCACGACTCAAGGATGGAGAAGGAATCACATTTTCGCTTGAGAGCAAAGACCTAGCGCATGCGAGAGAAGTCATGAGTGAGACAGAGGACATAGCGACCAATCCCTCCCTCCCAAGAGCCTCGTGAAGAAGGGGGCCCATGACATCTGCGTGCAGGAGGTTAAGGGGATGGGAGGTGTATGACTCAGACGAGGAGAATGGGAACCGATGCATTTCTCCCTGAGCAGAGTCGAGGAAGTCAGTAAGACGGAGCGGGAAAGGTGGCAGCATCAAGACCATCAGCAGGAAGTACACAAAGCAGGTTGTCAATTGTAGCAGTGTTTATGTGGCCCAGGCGGCGATGTAGTAGCTACGTGTGTGCAAGGAAAATGGAGCGAGCAACGTGAACATGAGAAGAAGTGGTAGGAACAGGGGCAAAGGAGGGAACGCGGAAGTGGCAATCACAATGGTTGCTTTAGCAAGATGCGGCCAAAAGTGTGATGAGAAACAGAGGCAATCCCGTGGCTAGAAAAGAAGTCCGTGCCCTGGTCATCGAGTGTCGTGACAGACAGAAGACTCAACTCAAGAGAGGGAAGATATAGCACATCACGCAAGAACAGTTCCCCTCTGAGTCCGACGAAGCGGAAAACCCCAATACCCTGAACAGGAAGGAATTCGGTGGAGCCAATGCGAACAAAGCAGACAGAGCCAACATGACCAAGTACGCCAAAGGAGGAACACGACGAGGTCATGTGGTGGGTGGCTCTATAGTCAGGGGTCCAAAAGCCACCTGACACGCGAACAGTGGTAGGGTCACGACTGGCTACGACAACGGCTACGTGCACCGGAAGACGCTGACCACAAGCTGCAAAGCAACGGAGCAAGTGAACTGATTGCCACTCCTTAATCCACGAGACATTGGCAGGAAGACACCCCTAGACGTTACCAGATGCTGAACCACGTAAGGCCCAATCAACAGCACACGTAAGTGACTCCGACCCCGAACACCCACCCAGACCTCCCTGATCACGGAGGTGACGTTGATGGACGGTGTGGGAGAGGGCAGTGTCCACCTGGCGTTTGTCCTCAGGCTAGTGAGTGGTGATGACAACACCGGAGGAGGGGCGCCGAGATGAGTAGACGGGAGAGGCCCGCGCAGGAGGAGATTATGGACCGGAGGGAGGACCATAGTAGAAGGATCCCCCATTCCCTGGGAGCCATCCCCTGGGATAAGGCGATGGGGTTGGTGTTGTAGCGGTGCTGCAGGTTGCAACATCGGTGAACACAGGCGAACGGCGACCGGCTGGAGCTAGAGAGGTGGTGGCGCGGGAAGAGCTCCGAGAGCTACAGGTAGAGCGTGTCCAGTGTGCCCTCATCGGCGACGCTAGACGGTCTTTGTCTGGTAGCACTAGACACTTCGGTGTAGAGTGGCTTGTAGCACCACAGTTCCAACATGTGACGGTGCTGGGAGAGGACGTGGAAGAGGGAGAGCTGCTGGACCCCTTCCCCTTTCCACAACCGGCCGAACCACTGGTACCGGACTTGCCGTCACCGTTGCCCTTGCCTCGACCATGGCCACCTCCCCCTTTCCCATGACTGAGAAGAGAGGTGGCCAATGTGGAGGGTGAGGATGACGAGGTGGAGGAATCTGAGGAATAAGGGAGTGAGGTGGTAGCAGCTGGGACTGCATCATGATGAACACGTTTGTTTTGCATGATGTACCACCAATCTATAAGATGCTGGGAAGTGAACTCTCAGAGGGCGGAGAGTCATCGGGGACCGGCTCTGGTGCAAGGCGCTCAAGCTCGGAGGCCTTCACCTTGTGCTCATGCACTAAAGCGAGCTTCCTAGGAAGAGAAGGTGAGGTTAGAAGTGAAATGGGACAGTGCTGAGTCAAATTCAGGTTTGCGATGCGTTGGCAATGCTAGTGCTTTGGCAGTAGCTGTACCTACAGTGGCAGTGACGATGAGAGGGTCGNTTGTAGCACCACAGTTCCAACATGTGACGGTGCTGGGAGAGGACGTGGAAGAGGGAGAGCTGCTGGACCCCTTCCCCTTTCCACAACCGGCCGAACCACTGGTACCGGACTTGCCGTCACCGTTGCCCTTGCCTCGACCATGGCCACCTCCCCCTTTCCCATGACTGAGAAGAGAGGTGGCCAATGTGGAGGGTGAGGATGACGAGGTGGAGGAATCTGAGGAATAAGGGAGTGAGGTGGTAGCAGCTGGGACTGCATCATGATGAACACGTTTGTTTTGCATGATGTACCACCAATCTATAAGATGCTGGGAAGTGAACTCTCAGAGGGCACCAATGCGGGGCGGAGAGTCATCGGGGACCGGCTCTGGTGCAAGGCGCTCAAGCTCGGAGGCCTTCACCTTGTGCTCATGCACTAAAGCGAGCTTCCTAGGAAGAGAAGGTGAGGTTAGAAGTGAAATGGGACAGTGCTGAGTCAAATTCAGGTTTGCGATGCGTTGGCAATGCTAGTGCTTTGGCAGTAGCTGTACCTACAGTGGCAGTGACGGTGAGAGGGTCGGAGGTGAGAGAACCAGAGGACTTGCATGCGAAAGCGGGTGAAGTGGAGAATGCAGCAACAACGCCAGCAGTAGTGGAAGAAGAGGACGTGGAGCGCATTGCAGGCAGTAGGCGGTTGAGGACAAGGTCTGCTGTGTGGTCAACAAAATTCTCCTAGTGAGCCTGTTCATTGCGCAGTCTCTCCTCTGCATTCCGCTGTGCTGTGAGACCAGCTTGTAGAGTCGTGCGCTCGGGCTGCAAATCTGCCTGCAGTGCGGTGTGTTGATCATCATCAATAGGCACAATGAACAGGTGACAACTCTGCCTGAAACGTTTTAACAGAGTTTTCCCTGTCCCCGTGGGCGTGGGGATGTATGGTGGGTGTGGCCCTCAAGGAAGTGCTGCAAGGCAACAGACCTGAACGCACAAACACAGCCACACAGAGAGGAGGAAGAGAGGTGGCAAAGAGGCAAGTGGGCCAAGCTCACCAGATCTAGTGGCGCAAGGCAATCAGAGGTTGGAGCGTAGCTGCTGCTGAATTTGCAATGACCGCTACAGAAGGGGACGTGGAGACAATAAGACATGCGACCCCAGTCAGAGCTGCACCAGTGAGGGTGGAGATGGCCAATGCAGTGGTGACGAGAATGCGAACATGATGGCCAAGTGTCAATGACGAGGCTGCAAAGGTCCCCTGAGCTGTAGATGAATGGATGTAGACGACTACACGAGAGAGGGCAGTGGCTACTTCAGTTCCTACGACTGCTCTTGAGTCTGCTCCGGCGGCTACCTGTGTGGCAATGTTGATTGCGGCTGCTGCAAGAAGTCTCTGATCGACTACAGCAGCTTTGTAAGTCTCAATGGCCCTACCAGCAGTAGTGTTGCCAGGGGCATGTGCAGTAGGTGCTATGGCAGTAGAGCTGCCTATTGTGATGGAAGTGGCGCAACAGAGCCGCAGTGTAGGAGAGAGTGTGGAGCTGTGGACGTGCGGATCTGCCAACCTGCGGATCTGTTCAGCTATGGCTCCGAGGCTATGGAGCTGTGAAGCTACGGAGTTGAGGAGTTGTGGAGCAACAGAGCTACTGGCTGCAAAGAAAGGAGAGCAACAGAGCCGTGGTACTGTGGAGAATGCGGAGCTGCGTGTTGCGTTTCTACGGATCTATGGAGCCATGGTTGTGAGGCTACGGAGCTATAGAGCTGCGGAGCTGAGTTGCAGAGCAGCAGAGCCACAATGCCGCTGTGCCGCAGAGAGTGCAGAGCTGCGGGCTGCGAATTTACGAGCTGCGGAGCTATGGCTCTGAGGTTGTGGAGCTGAGGAGTTGCGGAGCAGCAGAGCCGCCGATCGCGAAGGAAGTGGAGGTGTAGTGTCGTAGTGCTGCGGGGAGCACGAGGCTGAAGACTATGGATCTGCGGGGCTACCGTGAGACGAGACCAGAGTGCCTTGAATTCGTGATGGCCTAGTGCTCGTGTAGAGAGGAGTTGAGGAGTTGCGGAGCAGTAGAGCTACTCGCTACGAAGAAAGCAGGACAGCAGAGCTCCAGTGTTGTAGAGAATGCGGAGCTGCGGACTGTGGATCTGCGGGGCTGCCGTGAGCCGAGAACAAGGTGCCTCAGCTCCGTGATGACGCAGTGCTCCTGTAGAAAGGAGTTGCGGAGGTGTGGTACGAGCGTGTGGGAGACGTCGCAAATAGAAAACTAGGCAGCAGGTTGGGGCAACAGCTTTGTTGATGCAGCCTGTAGGCTTCCACGCTCGGTGCTTAAGTCTGCTGCCCCCTCAGTCAGCTGCTCTAGATATTAAGTCTGGAAGCTCTGGGTTTGTTACTCAGAAATGTGTGCACCAGAAAGCAGCTGAAAACTGAAAGCGTCTGATTCGGAATGAAGAATGAGCAACAATGGGAGACCCCTCCAAGTTCTAGCTCCCCCCCACTAGTGTAGAACTTGTTACTTAGCTAACCAGACAATCAGAAAATAGTCCTAGACCTATTTTCTGGCAGGCAGGGTTTTCTCGGTGAGCCGTGCCAGACGCCCGACAGCCCAAACGTCGTCCGTTTTGCCTGAAAACTGGACCATACCATAATACCAACGCTGCGAACTCAGTCGTGCGGTGAGAATGAGCTAGAAAAATAGCAACAAAGAGTTATGGCTGCCTGAACCCAGGCAGTGCCTACGACGGTCCATGATGCCAAACAGTGCCACGCAGCAAGAGACATGGACCCTAGGCAGAGCATGATGCTACAGACGCAATGGCACAGTCAGAACCAGCGCTGGGTGCGTGCATACAGCATCTGCGGTGGCAGTGACTGTCGGCGGCCTGACCACTGAGGAGGCACGCTGATGGAGCTGAGCACGTCGCCGGAGGGAGGAGGCTCTAGCGAACTGCGATTAGGCCTTAGCGTGCGTCGGCTCCACCTTACGACACTCTAGCAGCGTTGAGTCTAGCCGTCAGTCATCTGCACGCGGATGTACACAAGCCGGGAGGACACAACAGAGCACAATGAGAGATGCGCAAAAACCAACAGTCGCGACTGTGAGAATGCTGCCATGAATGTTGCTTGCACCGAACTACGTGAAGGCCTCGGATTGAAGGAGAGGAGGGGGTTGTCCCTTTTGCTCTGATACCAGTAGGTATTGCTAATTGCTGGCGTAAGTCTCCTAACATGCAAGAGAACACACTAGGCCCTTGCGGCACAAGCGACAAGACACAAGAGTCATTTTGTGTGAAGTTTTACGAGAGTCAACAGCAAGCATAGGAGTCACAAGCTAGCGAGGTCATAGCATCCGGTAGACCGGGCCACCCCTGCGAGTAGCTCGACGTGGGGCCCGGCCGCCATCCCGGGCCGGGCCCGGGGTGGCGGCTGGGCCCCCCCTTTGTCGAACCGAACTGGAACACGAAATGTCGCTGTGGTTTTCTCACACTCAGACATAGCTGTGAGTGTGGCCTCGTAGGATCAACAACCCGGTGCTCAATACAATAACGCCTAGCTTGGCATGCATATGGACATGAAGAACACCACATCGACCATGAGCGTATGTGGATGCATGTCTCCCTGTGTGTGACTATCCAATGTTAGACCAGTCAATGCTAATCAGAACATGCTGAAACCAGCAATTCTGCTCTCAGGCACGTTTGGACGAGATGGAGTTTGCGCCAACCTTTCAGCCGGTTGAGACGCCAGAGATGCTGAGTCCACCATGTATGTGCCTTGAGCTTCATGTTAGTTTAGTCACCTGCAGTGATGATGTGTATATATGGGCGAAGTCAAGAGGTCAGTTGAAAAGGAATCTATGCAGCAGGTTGGGGCAGCAGCGTTGTTGATGCAGCGTGCGGGCTTCCACGCTCGTTGCTTAGGTCAGCTGCCCCCTCAGTCTGCTGCTCTAGAGTCTAAGTCTGGAAGCTCTGGGTTTTGTTACTCAGAAACGCGCGCGCCAGAGTTAGCGCCAGAAAGCAGCTGAAAACTGATAATGANTGATTAGGAATGAAGAATGAACAGCAATGGGGGACCCCTCCAAGTTCTAGCCCCCCCCCCCAGCTCTCTAGAGCTTGTTACTCAGTTCATCAGCCAATCAGAAAATAGCTCAGTTCAGGCTGGCAGGTTTTCTCGGTGAGGCCTGCCAGGCAGCCGACAGCCCAAAACCCGGGCGTCATCCGTTTTGCCTGAAAACTGGACCATACCATAATACCAACGCTGCAAACGCAGTCGTGCGGTCAGAATCTGCTAGAAAAATAGTAGCAAGAAGTTATGGCAGTCTAAACCCAGATAGTGCCCACGACGGTTTATGCTGCCAAACAGGGCCATGCAACATGCAACTGGGACCCTAGGCAGTGCATGACGATGCAGACGCGATGGGACGCGCTGGACGCATGCAAGCAGCAACTGCGGCGTCAATGACCGCCGGCAGCACGACCGCCGAGGAGGCCTGCCGATGGAGCTGAGCGCGTCGCCGGAGAGAGGAGGCTCCANCGAACTGCGAGAAGACCTCAGCGTGCGTCGGCTCCACCGGACGACACTCCATCAGCGTCGAGTCTCGCCGTCAGTCATCTGCACGCCGATGTACACAAGCCGGGAGGACACAACAGAGCACAATGAGAGATGCGAAAAAAACCAACAAGTTGTGTGTCTTACAGGCACAACCAACAGGAGTAACAAACCTCACAGAGGTGAGGGTCTTGGTTAGTGTGGGAGTGGGGACTCATACCACATTTCATTCTTGCTGTCAACTCAGTTATTACTCACTTTCAGATATAGGTTTGGCTCTAAGTCTTTAGTGCAAGTTTTCCCTCTCTCAGCCAGAGGTACTAGGCGCTAAGTCTGGTCATGGCAGGCCACACACTTTAATCCGAGTACGTGAGGCGGCAGAAAATTGTCTTCTCCAGAGTAGCCTGAAATCGTTTCCTTCTCCCTGCCCCCCTATTCTTGCCACTGTTACTCTAGGAATTCCGCCTCACTCCTCAAGGGATTCCCCCATGTATTCATGACAAGTAAGATGCATCCTGTTCTCGATTAACGAAATACGGACAGATTGTTCCCCCACATAACCATCTTGTTCCTTGCGTGTATGGCATGGCATTGGAGGAGAGGAAGTTATCTGTTTCATGTTCGTGGGTGCATGTCAAAAGGAAAAGCTGTCTCAAACATCAGCAGGAGTGTCCAGTCAATGACGCAAGCCACCGCAATTTGTTGAACACTTGTCCTAAAAAAAAGTGCCGGTCATCGGCAATTTGAACACTTGTCCTCCCAAAGAAGAGGGAAATGATGGCAATCGGGCTGTAGGATGAGGAGGCACACTACTGAGCTCAGAAATCGGTTTCTTCCTGCAACCCCTCTAGCATCACCCACGGGCAGTAGAAAATGACAACCCTTTGAGAGTCGCTGTGGTTTACAACTCAAGCAGGAGACAGCATGTGTCCCACGGCGAGTGGAAGCACATACCAACACGGGCCATTCGGAGCTCATGGCTGAAGAAAGTACAAGGATCACGAGGTGCACGAGGGCACCCACATCCATTCCTTGCGTGAGCACATCCAAAACACACGTTGTGGCCCATCAGCTGGAGGATGCAGAGACAGCTGCAGGAGGAGGTGCAGGGTGTTGAGTGCCAAAAGGGATTGCACAGCCCCAGCATGCAGCACAAGGCCTCACAAGTCATGGCAAGCGCAAGTTGACAGCTGCACTAAACCCGCGGCACATCTTCCCGCAATGACATGAATCGGCAAAAGGGAATCAGGTTTCTCAATCGGCCACACTGAGGGGTTGCGGAGAATAGCATTGGATCGGCCGTGACTGCTGCAGGGGCCCTCTGAACCCTCCTCCCCCTTCCGTTGCTCCTGAGCTTTGTTCTGCCGAGTTCCCATGTGACACATGCGCTGCGCGCAACCCCTCCCCTGGAGAGGTGCAGCAGGGGCAGCTGCAAGCGGGCGACGCGCCGGGGGACAACGCGCCAACAGAGTGAGGGAAGGAGGGTCTCTGAGAGTGGCTTGGCGCGCCCCCATCTTGTGGGCGGTATGAGGAAGAGGAGGCACACTGGGAGAGGGCGGGCGAGCTGCCTTGAGAATGCCGGGAGAGTGAGGCGCACTGGGAGAACGGAGTGGACGAGGCGCTGCTGCCAGGCGTGCGAATCGCGCAGGGATGTGGCGACTCGCCACGAGACGCACTCGTTGCTGGCGACAGGGCCTCCAGGAGGTCAGGGGCGGAGTGGGCAGTGTCGAGGCTCCGACGTCGGTGCGACCCGGTGAGATGGGAAACCGTTTTCTGGGCGACCGTCGAGTGCTGCACGTCCCCGACGCGCTGGGAGTGCCCGAAGCGCGTCGACGCGCCAATCTGCTGCTGCTCCGGCGTCAGAGAGCGTGGCGTCGCCGAGCAGCTGAGCGCCTCATGACGTACCATGACGAACACCCCCCTGGGGATGACTGGGGTAATCAGGGCGGAAGGTGGTTCCTCGAAGGTTCCCACGGCCCATCCAGGAAGTTGCTCGACGACAAGAGAGACGGGTACGTCCGGCGGGATGATCTGAATGGACTTGTCGGGGAGGAGGAGGAGGGTCGCGCCACTCGCGGTGGAAGCGCGCCGGCACGCATCGCTGGGTCCTCCTCCATCATTGTTCCAGAGCGCGAAGGAATTGCGCAAGCCGACTGCCAGGTAGTGGTCGCAGCCGCCGCGGTCATTGCCCGTGCAGCTGCTGCTGCCGCCGGTGCTTCCGCTGGCGACGCTGCTGCTTGTGTCGGCAGCGCTGTTGCTGTAACCTCGGCAGCTTCCGCCCGTTTTCCTCCCTCGCTCGGTTGCCGAGCTTGGTGTAGCCCCTGCTTTGCCCTTGGGCGGCACGGCGTGGCCAGCGCCACCACGGCTACTGCTGGAACGGAACATTGTCAAGGATGGAGCGGGGTGTGGGGCGCTGGCACAGACAGTGGTGTGGTCGAGGGTGAGCGGCGAAGGCTGTGGTCGATCTTGCTACGGTTAGCGGCCGTAGCGAACGCGGAAAGCTGAGCACTCAGGACTCCCGCAATGACCACTTTGGAGCAAGGGAGACCATTAACCGTTCAGGGTGTGCAGTGCAGCACATCGGGTAGCCCTGACTTCCTCGCGCTCGTCGAGGTGCGGGGAACCTTGGCGACGATCTGTGTGCTTCCCGATCATGATGGCCTGATCGTGCGTACTCCGCACAGGACTCGCCGGTCCGCAAGGTGCGACTGCAATGGCTGTGCAGGGTGAATCCGCCTCAGCCTGACGCGTGCGATTGGGACCTTCCAGTCTGCTGCTCCGGAGACCAAAAACAAACGACCTGACGTGGCGCGGCAACTATGAGGCAGTCCAAGAGAACAAGAAACGACAGCCTTCCACGAATCCTGCCACAACGGCATGGATTCCAAAGACCATCGAGAATAAAACAAACGAAACATTGTAAAACAAATGAAGGGGACGCATTCAGGATCGATACTGCAAACGCAAACCTTTGCAAGCTAAAGAGGCTGAATAAAATTATGGGAGTTATTTCGACACAATCCTCAATCATTCAAGATGTGCAGCTTGACTACGACAGAATCGTATCAATAACTGTCAAGTAGTCTTCGTAACGACTGCGGACAGAAATAAATGCGCAATGTGAATCGATAGCATCACAAAGGGTCGTTTCAATACCATAAATCATTATACACATAACAACCTAGAGAAAACCTTAACGTAAAAAGGAACCAAACACTTAAAAAGGCCTGGAGTGAGCTCTATGCTGCCGAAGCAAAAAAGAAAGAATTATTATAACAAAAAAATCCATTAAAATTTTCACCACTTAAACATGGGAAACTCCAAAATTATACGTTCAAAACAACAAACAATCTAGTATAATAAGATGTAACAGATAAGTGACATCATGATATCAATAACATAACACCTTTGTTTCCTCTAATAGTACCTCACTATTATAGAATAAAATTGGATTAAATTAAGATACAATATGTTATGGGATTTCTCTAGAAAGCAACGAAATTGTGAAAACCATTCTTGATATACTTCCTACCCCAATCTCCCAACCCCTAACCATACTTAAGAACAGAACAATCAATGTCATCCAAACATCTCACAAACCCGCCTAATAAATATTAAACTACAAATTAAATTATAATTTAAATAAAGTCTTGCGTTTTTCTTCTTTCAACTTCCTTGCATCAAGAAAAATTTGTTTTTTTAATAATGTCCACATCTTCACTATGTTGTTCACCACAACATTCTATGGTCGCAAAAACTTCTCACTCCTTTTCAAATTCCACAACCATGCATAATTTTGGTGTACGGGTGGACTAAGGATGTGTTTTTCATTCATAATCATGATGGTACAATAAACTCAACGTATCACACTCGCTTTCGAGCTACGCATTCATCTAAAGAAAGTTTGTCGGATTATCTTGATTTAGAATCGCAATGGCAAGTCCTGATAGTTAACAAAACACAAAAAATAGACCATTATTATCTTCTGTGTTTACATCTATGGATCTGGAAATAAAATGAGTCATCTATATCACATGATCCATAACCATCAACATAACATCATGGCCACAAGACGTGCCCGATGGACCGACAATGAGATCCATGCTCACATTGTATCTTGGTGTCCCAAAAAAAGAATTCTTGGAAAATTCTAGGAATTTTTTACTAACACTATTCGAGAAACATGGATCCCATGCCATGTAGTAATGACAGACATCACCACTCTATCTAAACCAAAACAATTATGTGAGAGTGATAAGCCCATGTTTTGCATCCTACATACTCTTCCACTAGTGGATTATGAAACTAATAGACTCTCTTCACTCAAAGATCTCCCACATCTGGCGCAAAACTAGTAAAATGATTGAGTTTTAACTTACCAATTTTACAAATCTATACTTAAGTCTAGAAATAAATAATCCTTGAATAATCCTATTCATTTTGTGTTTAAGAAGCCTATATATGATATTATCGTATGCTTGGTGTCTTTGTAACCACAAACGTAATGGCCATAAAACACCCAAAGGTTTTCATTTCCACGAGCTAAAAAATATAATCAACAACAAAGATTCACAAAATCGAGTGAACCCATTGAAATGATAATTTTATCATGCATTCAACTCAAAATGTGAAACTTCTTGAAAATTTTCGTCGTCTTAAAAGCCATAGCAACACGTTGTGGCCAATCAAGACCACCACAACCCCTCCACACCCCAATAATAACAACACCATGACTCAAAAGTACATTCCATACAAATATTTTTTGTAACCAAATCTTTCTTTTTTTTAGGGATATTACACAAAAATTATTTGACTCAAGATAATTGTTCATCATCTGAGGTCTCGAATGAAATATATTTTTTTGAGCCTGTGATACTTACACATGCAAGTATACTTGAATACCCTTGCATCAAAAGATCAAAGTAATTTATGAGGCAAATGAAAGACAGACTATGCCCATAATCTTTGGAGCACATGAAAACTACAATAGTTTAGACTTACCTAGTTTGTTGTGACTAAATCCTTGCCATGTACATTGCTAACACTGTTCAAGTAGCGAACATTTTTGTGCTACTTGTGTTAACAGACCTATTTTATTCATATGTTTCTCTTCGGGTTTGTTTTCCTTACAAGACATACATTTCGTTACGTTGTGCCCCTTGGGACACACTTGACTTTCACTTGAGCAATTTCACATGTATCTCGCGTGGCTCACCACATGGTGTGGTGAGCAACATGAGGCCTCTGGGTGACCCGATATGGGTCACACCAGCACGCTGCTCGCTCTCACTTTCCTAATTTTCACCTCGATCCACTCACGCTCTCACATCTCGATTCCCCCCTCACAGCTCTCAAAAGCCCCGCTCCTCACAACTCTCTAGAGCCCCGCCCCTCACAGCTCTCGAGAGCTCACGACCCCCTCAGTGACTAAGTGTTGCACTTCCCCCTCCTAAACCGAAGAGCCCTCCCTCTCGGGATTCTCCCCCTCCTCATCCAGCTCTCCCCCCCTCTTTTTCTCCTAGGCTTGTACGGTCGTGTTCAACATGGCATCAAGACATTAAGGGCCTATGGACTCTGCTTGTGCTGCCTCCGCTTCCTCTATCCACCTCCATTGCCGTCGTCCGGAATTGTTGCTATCGGCCATTACCGCTGCTCTCGCAACCACCATCGCTACATCCGCCAGTGCCCCTCGACCCCATCGTAGTCGTCGTAGGCGTCGTCCGTCGTCATGGGCGCCGTCCATTGTTCGAAAGATTTCTGCCCATCTCTCTCCTCTTCTCGCCAGGTATGCCCCTGTCGAAGCCTCCTTGTCGTTCCACCCCTTGTTCTTGTTTCGCATTCTTGCTTCGCATTCCCCATCTCTCCTTTTTTTTATTCTCTGTTATTTTCTCACCATCTGTTCTTCTTTTTATTACATGTTTTTTCTCCTCCTCCACCTTCTGTGTCCCTTACCCAGCCTCGCCCCCTTGCTCTATGTGACCGCCCTATGCTCCTGCTTCAAGCTCCTATTCCCCAACTCCCTTGCTCCAGTCTTTGGCTTGGCCTCGGCCTTGGCCTTTAGCTGTCGTATCATCCCCTCCCCTGCTCTCCACTCTAGAAATAAGGCCCTAAGTTCTAGGTTCTAAACTCTTAGCCTCCTAGGTTTAGCACCTAGACTCAAGATATTGGAAATTGGACTCTGGACTCTAGACTCCAGAATGTGGGCCCTTAGCCCTAATGTGCTGAATGTGGCCAAAAGCTAACCCCCCCTGTTTGTTTCTCCTTTAGCATGGCTCTGTACGCCTTAGGTTGTCTACCCCTAATCAACCGTTCATCCTTTTCAGTCTGACAGTGGTGGAGAATTCGTTGGTGATAGTGCATAGTTCTTTGTCCGTGAGGGCGTGGTTTATAAGCTCTTGGCCCCATAGTCTCCAAAACATAATGGGGTTACCGAGTGTTGGAACTACACGCATGTTCTACGCGTCTACACGATGATGGTAGAGGTTGGCTTCCTTGATCCAGGCCTCGACTTTTCGTCTGAGGGAGCTCGTTATTGCACATGGGTTTGGAACCACATCGCACACAACCCTTAACCCCCTAACACCACATCATTTAAAATTTTCTTTGGTTGACATACCAACCTTAGTCAAGTTGTCGTTTTGGACACCATGGCTACCGTCTACCTTGCTCCACTTTCCTCGTGTGGCAAGCTTCATCTGCCTGGCCAACTATGTGTCACCCTTGAGGTTCCGCCTCATTCTCGTGCACACCTCTCCTGGGACCCAGTCGCCCAACTACTCATCGAGTTGTGTCAAGCTCGTTTCTTGGAGCAGTTGACGTATGATGATTTTCGCGCACAACATTGTCTCCTTCCTTGGACCTCTGCCACAGCTTACACATTTGATGGCCTTGTGGTCGTTGGCGCCACTTACCCTTCTTTGCCTTCCCTTGTGCCCTCCTCCTCGTCTCCACCGCATCTTACCACCTTCTTCCCACTTCCTTCTAACCCTCTTCGTCTGCCCTACTGCCCTATCCTGTGGCCCCTTCCCTTTCTTCCCTACTCGTCCTTACCTCCACCGGTGGGCCTCCTCCCTTCTCCATCTCCCTTCCTCCCCTTGGTAATTTGCCCTCTACCTCACCTCCCATCTCACCTCCCCCCTCTTTGCTTGCTCCATCCCCCACACCTCCATCTCCTCCCCCACCTCTTTTACCCCCCTCTCACAGCCACGACAGTCCTCCGTCTGTCTCTCTCCTCCATCCCCTCTTGCCGTCTCTTATGCCTTCTCCTGTCTCTCCCCTTCGGCCTCCTCCCCTCCCCTCCTTCAATCACCCCTCGCCTGATTGCGACCCAGTTTACAGGCTGCCTCCCCCACTCGCTGTATGGATCTTGTTTTCCTCTCTATTGAGAATGTCCCGGGGGGCTCCCCACCACGGGTGTCCTCTTGTGTCGATCTCGTGCATGATCATATTCTCGTAGTTGTGACGCCACCTCCTTCATCTTCTTCCCCTGCCGCCTCCTTTCCCCACCGCCTGCCCCTTCTTCCTCTTGTGGATGTTATCTCTAAGGAGACCCTCCCCCCCCTCCTCCATCTCCCTCTCAGTCCCCTTCACCGCGCACTCCTCCCAGTTTCCCACCTCCTCCTGGAGTGGTGTCTCCATGTCCACCTTTCTCAAGCTCAGACTCACTTCTTAGTGTCCCCTTTTGCACTCACTCATGGATACGCATGCATGCTGCCTAGACTCCACTTTCCAACCCTCCTCCCCCCTTCTTCTCCCCCCCGCGTACTTTTCCCTGCCCCTTTTGCCTTTGCGACCGCGCTTCCTCATTTTGTTCAAGACACTCCTCCTCCCTACTCACCTGTCCCTTCCCGCACCCGCTCTTGTATCGCTTGCGCTCTTACGTCCCTCTCCCCACCGTCCCTTTGCCTCCCTCCTCGTCCCCTTTATCTTCCTCCAATCTTGTCGTTTCTCCTCCGCCTCTCTCACATCACCGATCCCTGCATCATCCTCTCCCTCTCCCTCCCATGTCCCCTCTATGCCCCTTGTCATTTTCCCCTCTTCCCCACATCTTCCCTCGTTTCCTCCACTCCTTTGCCCACATCCCTCCGTCATTGCATCATCATATGTTTCTCCCCCGCTCAACTCCTCTACTCCTATTTCTACCTCCTCATCTAAAACCCCTCCTCCTCCCCCCTCCACTCCCTTCCCCCTCCTCCCGTTCCCCAGCAATCTCCAATGATCCCCTTTCCTCCTCCCCGTTGCATTCCTCCTTTTATGCGCTCCCTCCATTTTGGGCTTTGTCGCCTTACACCTTCTTTCTGGGCAACTCACACGGTCGACAATTTTTCATCTAAAGTTTTGCCATGCCCTCAATGCATGTAACGACCATTGGTTTGTTGGCACCCTGACGTCTTTAGCACGTGTCCTTGTGTTCAAATCGACTCCTTCTTCTTCCTCCCCTCCCTCTCCCCTTGACGAGTCCGATCCCCCCACCCTTTCCAATTCTCTCGCTTGCCTGGATGCTACTACCTGGGACCCGAATTGTGTCGCAAGGCTTGCCGCTCTGGCTTAGCATGGTGTGCTTCAGCTGGCCAACCTTCTCCGTGGTCGGATACTGATCAAGGCCAAGTGGGTCTCGCGCAAGAAGTTCACTACCTTAGGTGCCATAGACCGCTACAAGGCTCGCCTCACCGCCAAGGGCTACACCCTAGTTCCTCGCGTCGATTTTGCTGATACCTTCACCCATGTTTGGCCGTTCTACAATGATTTGCGTCTTTGTGTTTCTACTCAATTTTAGTAGGAGTTCCACAAGATGGAATTCAACAACTCATTTCTCCCTGGTCGTGTTGACAAGATGTACATGGTCAAGCCTCTAGGACTTTTTGATGGTACCGGGCAGGTCTATTGCCTCCGTCGTGCACTCTACGTTCTCTGTCTATCTCCTTGTTGGTGAAATAAGAAACTCTTGTCCACCCTTGTCTATTGTGGTTTCCGTCCCATTAGTCCGACCCCTCCTTCTTCGTCAATGGCACCGCTCTCGTGCTCTCCTTCAATCTGGTAGATGTGGATGACCTCCTCATCGCCTCCCCTTCCTCCTCTATGATCTCTGAGGAAAAGGGTCTCCTCTCCTTGGCATGCCGCATAAAGGACCTGTATCTTGCGGCCATGATCTTTGAGATGTAATATGAGAAGCATCTTGTATAAAGCCTCACGGACCGCTTCTCTTTCATTGTTGACCTTTCTTATCCTCTCCTAACTGCCTGCACGCCCATGCCACCGGGCACCCACCTCGCTCTTCGTGCTGCCCACGACAACGAGTTGGGTGCACTGGAGCCGACCATCACATTCTAGTCCATCATTGGTGCATTGACGTACTTGGCTGGCACCACTCGCCTGGACATCGCATGTGCGTTGAATGTCCTTGCTGCCCGCGAGCCTCACACAACTCATCTCGAGGTGGCCACATATGACGTTTGCTATGTTCTTGGTTTTGCTGAAGCCGACCTAGTCTTCCAGGCTGGGTCAGGTGTGCCACTCTTGGAGGGCTACGTTGAGAATGACTATGCTAGCGATTCGGACACTCAAAGTCGTATCGGCTCTGTCTTCGTACCCTTCCCCCCTTCGGTTGATACCCTTATTATTCTCCCATAGCCCTTGCCTGTATTGTTTGGTCCTCTACTCGATGACCACTTGCATGCTACACCTGTGTTGATTCCCTTCCTCTGTGCTTCTTCCCCCGTGCGTCTATCCTTAGTAGGTTTTTCCACACTAGTTACCCCATTTCATTGACATGGAGTTTCTCATTCGTGTTTGTCAATTCTCTTGTCCTATCTCTCCTGATCACCCCTTCCTCATTTTTTTTACGCCCTTTGTATGCCTTTGTCTTGGTGTTCCTCTGGGCGTTGGAGTGTAGGCCTTTAACAATTTTGCGCTTTGTTTAGCGGTGTGGCACTCCAGGCTGGCTTCTTCGAGCAGGTGCCATTGGCTGGATGCTTTTGGCATGGTGCTTCGAGATGGGTACTCCTAGAGGGGTTCTCTTGGATGGGTGCTTTTGGATGGGTGCTCCTATTGGTGTGGTCCTTGATGGGTGCTCTTAACGGGGTGCTTCTAGATGGGTGCTCCTGGTTGGGTGCTCCTGGATAGGTGCTCTTGGTGAGGTCCCTCCATTGCCTTCCTTGGCCATGTGCTTAGGATGGGGTTCTCAAGGCACGACACCTGTGCCAGCGTCCAGTGTTGTTGTCTCTGTTGCGGCAGAGTTAAGCTTGCTAGTGTCCATTCGAGGGCTTCACATACTAGTACTGCCGGTTGAATCTCGTTGTCCTGAGGTGTTTGTGGTGTGGTGTTCAAGCTTTTTGCTTGGAGCATCTACCCTAGCTTGCACTATCATGTTAAAGTAGCAAAGAATTCTATAATACTTGTGTTAGTAGACCTCGTTTAGTCATGGGCTTGTCTCCTTGTTTGTCTTCCTTACGAGACATACGTCTCCTTATGTTGTGCTCCTTGAGACATGCTTGAATTTTGGTCGAGAAATTTTGCATTTGTCTCCCGTGGCTCACCACGCCCTTTGGTGAACCACGCAAGGCTTTTGGGCGACCCAATAGGGTTCACGCCACCAAGCTGCTTGCTCTCATTTTGCATTCAAAATTTCCTAATTTTCACCTCGAAACACTCTCGCTCTCACATCTTGATCCCCTCCTCACAACCCTCGAGAGCCTCGCTCCTCATAGCTCTCGAGACCCCCCCCCTCAAGAGCTCATGACCCCCTGAGCGACTTTGTGTTGCACTCCCCACTCCAAAACCATAAAGCCCATGCTCTCGGGTTTTCCCCCCCTCCTTAATCACCTCTCTTTTCTCCTTGTCTTCGAGGCGTGTACGGTCATGTTTAATAACGACGTCTTTGTTTTTATAATGGATAATTACACCTTCTCATTCATACATATAAGGCTTGTTCATAAAGTATGCAAGAAATCAATGTAGATGTTTTTCCTTAAAGAAGAGTTTAAAGGATTCCCTCCTCATAATATAGACATAAATGAAGAGAAAAGGAAAACATTTTTTTAAAGGGAGTATCATGAAGACTTAGACCATAACATTAAACTCAAAGTTTTTTTCTTGACTATTTATATTCAAGTAATTCAGGCTCATCATTTTCCAATATTAAAATTTGATGGAACCGTTACGATACATGTAAAGATGAGTTAAGAACCTTTGATTGAGGTTGAGCATGTAAATCCTTAACTCACTTTGGAAATCAAAACCCGAACCCTGTAATTGATATCTTGATAATCTCAACACGTTCATAAAACAACACATAGTTCACCAGAAATAAGTTTTCTTGACAAGCAACTTGATGTGGTTTACCCTTTCAAAATTTGCTTTCTAATTTTGCACCTCGTCGCTCACTATTTTATCAGATAAAGGTGATATATGGGTCATACAAAAGGATTTTCCTTTAATTTAAGTGTAGTGAACTAACCCATGTGATTTTCTACTTTGAAATCCCAAAGGATAAATTGCAGATGAAACCTAACAAATCAACAAACTGAGTTTTGATGTCGTTAGTGGTGTCTTACTTCACTTATTTTTCCTACTTCTTGAAAAAGTAACCAAACATGTAATTCTATGTCAAACAAGTTTCCAACATTGAACTGCATAGATGTTGACGTATAAGTTCTATCATCAAAGTTTGAGTAATTTGTCCAAATAATGAAAAACATATATGTTCTTCTGAAATTTAATTACTTCCATTTGAAAATCATTCAGGAATTTTTGTGATATCAAGGAAACATAATGATGAAATTCAAATGGTATATATGGTTTGGCATCTTAAAATTAACGGTCCATTTCTAGTTTTTGAAAACAAAAATTGACATAAATATTTGCTTTTCTAGACTAGAAATTCCATATACTTTTGAAAACTATTCATGCCAACCTTCGAGAGAAGCCAAGTCTTCGTAAGGAAAAATATTTGAACATGGATACCTTTCCATTAATAAGGGCACCTAAGGGGTGTCCTCTGTAATTAACCTTTATTTTACCTCCTTTCTTTTCTGCCACGTATTTGTTTTTGGGAAAATGAAGATTACGATTAACCAACACTCAATTCATAAAGGAAAATTAATTGAATTTTAATTCCTACATTGGTCTGTAATCTTTCACATCTGATCAATTTAGTGATAAAATATTTTTATTTCCAATTTTCTTGATGATAAACATAGAATGATATACTTTGAACATGATTCTAAATCTATTTTGTACACTGATTGCATCAATGAAAATATCAAAAATTTCTTAAAATTTTGTTTTTCTACCAATGAAAAGATAAAACACATTAAAATTTAGCATCCTTACATAGGAGGGTCTATTTTAAATTACTTGAAAAAATAATTTCGCATAAAAACAATATTCCATGATAGAAAACTATTTATGTTGGCATGTTTGGGATAATTCATATACATGTGTTGAAATTGAGAATAATAAATTCCTACCAAATAGTAGCACAATGTTTGAAACGAAAAATATAGAAACGTTTGTTTTAAGGTTCCATAGATCAATGAATCAATAGAAACATCCGTGAGCCTAAACAATTGTAGTACTTCATTTTCGATGATTTCACTAGCTTTTCCATTTAATATATGTTGGTTAAGGATTATAATTACATGCAAATATCCCATCACCATGGTTTCTCTCTTACACACACAATATTTCTTTTCAAATAAAAAAATAACTAAATGGATTTTCTTCAAAAAATATATATCACAAAAGTTTTCACATATGTTCATGTTTAAAATAGTAAATATGTATCATTTCCTAGAATATCAAAGAATGAGTATCACAGGAATAGGGAAATACTTGTGAATTGTTGAAAGGTGATTACTACGCTACTATAGAGCCCCTACATGGTGAATGTGACACTACATTCTGAGTACAGAACAAAACGTTATTTTTCCCTTGAATTTCTTGGACCATGTCTTGAAGGAATTGTCTCCTTATCATGCGAGATGAATTCGGGCATCTAGTGCTTAAGCCATATTAAGGACTCAGTTTTTACTATAGTGTGCTGGCTTGTGCCATAGTGTTTCCCATGCCTTTCGTTAGCTCTAACATGAAGGAAACCTACATAATGCAAAATAATGCACACCTACCTTTGATTGGGGGTCCTCTAGCTAACTAGGCTAGACTAATGCACTGTATGCATGAGGCGTACTCTGCATCATCATGCACATGCATGGAACTTAAGCATTTCAATCTAACCGACCAATTTGTTACAAGCTTTAGTAGGCTCGTGATCAACGGATCATATGTAGCACCATAGAAAGATCAACGGTCATAATAGGAAAGGCTGAAGAGAAAGCCATCTCTTTGTGAAGCTTCAACTCAAGACTTGACGAAGCTTCCTCAAGGAGGAAACTCCTCCTTAGGGTAGTTAAGATGCGTGTGAGATTCTTCTTTAACCTATAAGAAGCTTCTTGTGGAAGGAATATTCTCCTAAGAAGGGCACAAGAGAGAGAAGACCTAAACAATTTAAAGGAATTTTCTCCTTAAGGGTGTCAACTTGCCAAGTCCACAGGTATAAAAGGTGAACCTCCTCTTAGTACACTTTTATCTTAGGATTGCTCAAGAACTTAGCTTTGGTCAAGCCTTTGGGTCTTGATCCATACCAAGAATGTGTTGGAGATCCCTCGAAGGCACGTACAAGAATATGATGGCTTGCCAAGATGGGTGCAAGCTATAGTGTAGATTAGTCAACATTCTAACTACAAAAATAGCATTCGCATAATAACCTCAAACACCTTGCAAGGCATTTTCCCTCTTTGGGCTAGGAGCTTTGCTAGGCAAGCCTGTGTAGGATTTTATATCACATTGCTTAACTTCATACTGATAGATATTCAAATTCAAGATCCCTCGTCCTTTTTTGTGTTATTCTTCAAGCTACAAAATTGTTCACCCAAAGATTGTACAGACAAGGATCTTCAGCCTTGGTCATGTCATACAAATTCACATGTTTGAGATTAGAATCCTCATAGGGTTTCTTTTAAGATGGTTCAGAGGTTTAACCACACTGAATGTTCTACTTATCATAACCTTAAATTACAACACCTATAATAACATTTGTTTGAAATAGAAAAGTGAACTATGTTGAAAGGAGCTACAAAAGTTTTCATACATAATTTAGTGAGGATGGTTCAAAATGTATTTTTGCTCATGACAGCTCTTCTCTATGTTCGAATCTACGTTGGTGTTTTATAAACTATATATGAAGTTTACATGAATAGATGAGCATGGTATTAGTTTTTGCATTCGTACATATATTCTAATAAATGAATGAAACATTATGTGATTTGAAATGTGCTTTTGTAAAAGCACATTTCAATCCTGCATCAACTTTGCCACACGACTTAAAAAGGTCATTACTTGAGGGGCAATGAATTGGATGACTTTAGGGCCAGAGAGTCTCAAGTACTGTGAATTATGTCAGTCGACTTAGCTTCACGTCCTCTCAACACATTTGGTTTTAGAGCAAAGTTTGAAAGATGTATTGTTTGCATTCTATGTAGCACTACCACGTTTTGAATGCGTGCATAACCATGAGTATTCCCTGCTTGTGCACCTCATAGTCGAGTTTTTGCTCACATAGGTTTTTGGACATTTATGCAACTGGTTGTTCTCCACAATCCTTGTCATGGAGGAGAACAACTTTGATGGCTCAATTGGATGCATCAATGGCCATGATGTAGTATAGTGTTTGATCTACCAATCTTAAGGTTGCTGCCAAGATCAACATTTTTTTACCAAGTTCAACAGTTCTTCTTTGTTGTTCCCCAAGTGCGATGGGAAAGAGGTGCTGATATTCGTGTGTAGTCCTTTACAAATCGTTTTTTATGATTATAGAGCCTTATAAATATTTGAGCTTCCCAAAACAATTTCTTGTTATCACAACAATGATCGCCAAAGTCCCTTTTGAGTTTATGGTGATTATTCTGTTGTTAATGATGTTGCCAACAAACTTGATTTAATGGTGACCTATGACGCATTTCAAATGCTCTTCCACTATGCGTCCATACACTATGATGTATTTGAGGTATAGGACAAAAAAGTAGTTCATGTACGAGGAAAGTATGTTGTCAATTGACAAAAAAAACTATTGCATGGGTTCTTATGAGTCCAAATGACATGACTATGAACTCGGAGTGCTCATACATTGTCTACAATCCTAAGTTCTTTACATCCATTGAGATACACAAATATGAATATTTTCCGTGCTCATGAAAGAGGGAAGCGACTCTTGATGATGATGTTCTTAAAATCTTAAAAGACCACGCTTTACCGCAGCACACCAATTTTTGTCTTGAAAAAAAGAACAAGTGACACGTATGGTCATGGGGAGTTTATCATGAACCCCTTCGCAAGCATCTCGTCCAAATGCTTTTGAAGTTCGGCCAACTCATGATCTTTCATTTTAAAGGTGTTGAACACTATCGTTGTGCAACCATGCTTTAGGTATATCACATGGTTAATTTTTCACTACGGAGATAGAATTCACACTTGTTTGTTCAATAAAACCCCTTTAAACTCCTTGATGAGTGTTTCAAGCTACAGTGTAATGTCATGAACTTTTTCAGTGGTGAGGTGGATGTTATCGCGTTAACATTTATGAATGGGTTTTCTTATCCTGCGTCCATATGGACTAGCAATGCTTCATGTCTGCATTTCAAGTATCTTTAAGCAATTTCTTTAGATAGTTTCATTGCGCTGATCCTCAATTAGTTGTCCTATATTAACAGATTTCATTCAAAACGTAATTCTTTAGCCAATAAACCCAGCATCTATACCATGTGATTGCTTATTAATGTGTGAGAGCCTCCTTAATTTGGTAGCGTCAGTAGCAATACGCTAATCTTACAATCACATGGTTGTATTCAAATTAGTTCAACTGGTCCATTTTCTTCATACCCCCCATCCAACTTTGCAAATTGGAGAACCCTCTCTTACCGCCAAGTGAGCCGCATCAATGGGCGATTTGTCGATGCAAACGTTTTCCATCATATACGAGCCTCATCGTCAATGTCCTCAATTTTTTTGGTTTCTTTACTCATCACCATTTCTTCACAACTCGCCCCTTCTTGACCTGTAAATTTCTTTTGTGAAAATGGCGTGAGATATGACCCTTCTTCCTCCAGGTCGTAGAGAGATGTTCATCATGTTGATTGATATTGACAATCTTTATCAACGATGAGGTATCTGTCAACTTTAACCCTTTATGACCACGAGAAGATTTCTGAATTTTGGTATGACATTTGTTAGATTTTTTCATTCCAACCTTGTAGTTGGCTTTATGGATGTGGTCAGATGTCGCATTCATCCGCACGCATTCTTTTTTGTGTGAAAAGTTGCAAATGCTCATCAAATGTCTCACATTAGGCCATTTTGGTAGAAGAAACAAAGGTCGTTTGGGACAAATTAACTAGTAATGATGGTTATTTAGAAACGTTCGGTGTAGTTTTCATGATAAAATCTAGCATAGACGTTAGAATCCATAGTACGTGTTCAATTTCTCATTCAACTTCTTAAAACAAGCGAGGGTAGCGCCCTCTAAGTCCCCCATTTCTATCGGTGTGAAAGATTTGTGCCAAGATAGATTAATCTACTTCAAAGGAATTATGCATATGTTTTATAATGTGAGGGCAATCGCATGAGTTGTTTATCTACTATGTTGGTCTCCTACCATTTGATGGTTCTTAGATCAAACGACCAACTGAAAGTTGTTCCATGTAAGAGCAAGGTCGAGAGGTCAATTATAGTCATGCCTTTGTTGACCCTTACAATAATGGAGGACACTTCCAAACTCATGAGACAAATCCTTACGTTTGGTATGTTTGAGTTAGGGAGATCAAATGGATTGAGAAGTATTGGTCAAATATGTGGTAAAATCTGGAGTTTTAATATTTTCTTGATCCTTGCCTTGCGTGCACAAGAAATCTATTTTTTTAACATGATGGGATATTTCAGTAGATGGGTGTTGAGGCTGTTGAGTATTAATAAATTCTAAAGTATGTCTTCATTACTTCGAGTTTTTCAGCCAATGTCTCTCTCCAGCTTAGAGTTTGACTCGAGGTGTAGCAACAAAGGCGAAGGGCTTGCCAAGCCCTAGGGGTCCATTAATGGGTTGGTCGTTAGGTGTTTTAGTGTTGCCCCTTATTTCGTAAAGGTTGTTACTTCTATCTATTTTGTTTCAAGTGCAATGGTGTTCATGTGTTGCCCAGCTTCCATCGTCAGATTACTCATCACACACTACTTTGCTTTGTAGGTTACACTCGTTTTTTAGTGTAATTGCATCTATGATCTTATGAATAGAGCAAATATGATGAAGACTTGTGCGAGGTTCCTGAAAAGTATTTGATGCGTCTGTTTTATCGTTAGCAACATATTGCTCTAATGCCAACTGTTACACGTAGTGGANTGAGACAAATCCTTACGTTTGGTATGTTTGAGTTAGGGAGATCAAATGGATTGAGAAGTATTGGTCAAATATGTGGTAAAATCTGGAGTTTTAATATTTTCTTGAGCCTTGCCTTGCGTGCACAAGAAATCTATTTTTTTAACATGATGGGATATTTCAGTAGATGGGTGTTGAGGCTGTCGAGTATTAATAAATTCTAAAGTATGTCTTCATTACTTCGAGTTTTTCAGCCAATGTCTCTCTCCAGCTTAGAGTTTGACTCGAGGTGTAGCAACAAAGGCGAAGGGCTTGCCAAGCCCTAGGGGTCCATTAATGGGTTGGTCGTTAGGTGTTTTAGTGTTGCCCCTTATTTCGTAAAGGTTGTTACTTCTATCTATTTTGTTTCAAGTGCAATGGTGTTCATGTGTTGCCNAGCTTCCATCGTCAGATTACTCATCACACACTACTTTGCTTTGTAGGTTACACTCGTTTTTTAGTGTAATTGCATCTATGATCTTATGAATAGAGCAAATATGATGAAGACTTGTGCGAGGTTCCTGAAAAGTATTTGATGCGTCTGTTTTATCGTTAGCAACATATTGCTCTAATGCCAACTGTTACACGTAGTGGAAATTAAGTGGTTCCGAGGGATGTGGAGCCAAATAAGATGAAATTCAAGGATGTGGGTCAAATGGATAATTTATATTAATTAGTATGTGATGACAAGTGTTGAGTGAGTCAAACACATATATAGAATGGTTTTAACGAGAATGATTCTTATGTTGCGGAGAGGTGTGTGGAGGGTTGAGTTGAGAGTTGCTACATAAAAAATCTCCCGCAAAGAGTTTTGGGGGCTTCAAGAATATCGAAATAGGAATTTATAAATGTTAGACGTTGTTGAGTAGTAAAAAAACAAAAACATTGACATATTTTGTTACACTTCTATTGACCATTCGCGAACGTGGTCAATGTTGTGACAAGCATTCATAATGGAACATTTGAGGTTGGATAGGTGGCAAAAATGCGCTCGACCGATTGAAGTAAACATTGTAAGGTTGATGCGTAAGGGGCAACTCGTGAAGGTTAGGGACTAGTGTATGTAAGGAACGTAGCAGAAATTCATAGCCAAGAACACATAATTTATAGCTTACATTCTTTGAGTTATTTTCTCATTTACAAGCATATTGTTGCTATGGAAAAAAGAACGCATGACGAAATTGGCCCATAGCGAGACGACAACAATATGGTTATAACACAACCCAAAGATGGATCTCAACATAAAGCTCGTATTTTCTTTTTCACATGAATTTGCATGGGGGTTACATGATGATATTGGTATGTTGGGTTGAAGGAGCATACATTCCTTTCAAAATAAGGAATCTCGATCTGGTTAGCCTTGTGTTGAGAGACTTTGTCGACCGAGTAACATTATTTCATGCAATGTTCGATATCTGTTTTACAAAAAATCCTTGTTTTTATTGGATGTTTGTGCGTTACTTTCTTTTTTTTTCTGGCTATGAGTTGTGGTCACGGGAACGATCGCACTTGAAAGAACATGTGTTTTTATTACCATAAAGGAAAAGTAGCCTAGAAGCATGAACCTGATGGTTTGGTTGTAAAAAACGACTGCAGATACACATCATGTTGCGGAAGAGCTTGTCCAGCGGATTTTGGGACAACGCTGAAGGTCCTTGGCCACCCAACCATTTGCATTCTGCAGCCTTAAATAATTGTGGAGTGTCTTATTATTTCCACCTAGGACTTACAATGTATTTCCAATATTCCTTACTTGTACAGCCCCGTGGCCATAGGTCAGCAACCGTTTCCAATACAGGCTGTATTCTTCAGATCGGAACGTCATCTTTTTGAGGAGTCGTTCGGTCATTATTTTCCTTCTATATTGCAGGCTGTTCCATAATCGTTATGTCGAGAAACGCAATCTACGAGTTTAGGCGGAAAGCTTCTGGACAGACGTATTTGGTTATATCCTTCAAGGTTTTGCAGTTGCATGTTCCGCAGGCTGGGACGCTCCCTCGCCGTCCTTTGTCGTTCTCAGATGTTCTTTGAAGGTTTTGGCAGACATATGTCGATCTTTCAAATTGTATTCAATATTAATCTCTCTAGTTTGGATGTGCTGCTAATGCCGGTATGTTTGAATCCAAGCGACCCTTCTGTTGTCGACGCGCAGTATTCCTCACCTCTTCTCACATTTTCTGTTTCGACCTGCCAAAGGAAACTCAAATGAACCTTTTCCTTGCAGTAGGGCAACGGAAGCGAGTTCACAATGAGAAATGCCAACCGATCTGTCGCGATTCTTCCAAGCAATTCAAAGTGATAGGTCCCCATCCAGGCGATGAAAATGAAAGTCACATGCGTCGTTCCGCAGCTTTTTTTTGGTATCTTGTAGTGAGCGCCAATGACGTGGCAGGTATGGGTTTGACAGATTTTTGGTTCGGCAGACTACAATTGTATCGTGCGTGTTTCAAGGATGTATATTGTCGTGGAGGGTGTCCCGCCGACCTCCTCCACGACAGTTTGTCGATACAAAATGGCAGGGTCGGTAGCGAAACCAGAATTGTATCCATACATTTATCGACCAGAGGGCGTCGCGGAGAGTCGCGTGGCGACCCTCCGCGAGGCCCTCCGATAAGTCGACGGCCTGGCGAACTCGCGTCGTTGTCGACTTACTGTTCCGCTGGCCGAGGGATCCGGGCTTAATTCCCGGTGGTACAATTTTTTTGTCAAGTTGTCGTGGGCTTCCGGTTCCGGCGGTGCCGCTCGCCTTATTAGCGCGTAGGTACATTTTTCCTAGGTAGCGCCCACAACAATAAATTTTTGTTGTGGGAGAGGTTCGATGCTGCTTGCTACAAAAACAAAAGCTGCGGAACACCGCAACAGTGTACGCACATTGTCACAACTGATCCGTAAACGGAAAGGACGACTGTTCAGAAGAAGGTTCATGAATAAAGTATTTTTTCTCTGGTCTGAACCCCTAGGCTTGACGGACTGTGGGTTCAGGACAAAAGTCGTTTTCCTCATCGTTCTTTATTTAGAGATGGACAAACAATCCCGCGGCGACGACTGGACCCCTCGCAAGAATACGAGGCGACGATTAACAGAAGCACTAATCGCAAACGCCGTCCAAAAATGTTCATTCCCATTTATGCGATTGTCTGTGATCATTCATATTTTGATCCGCCGTCAGGTCAGGCTCATTTCTTACTCCCACTTGAAACTCTCGTTGAACCATTTGCGCCGTCGGTGGTGGCAACTGCAATCGAGCATGAAGTCCGCAAACAATCCATCGTTCAAACGCCACGTATCAGTTACGCAACGTATCAGACTACCTTGTTCAGACCTAAGCCTTGAACCGACACTCTGATTTTGATTTTGATTCTATGTGTCGGGGGCGGGACGCGGCGCGACAAAGTCGTCCGCAAGAGCCCGCAACTGTTGCCGAATCCGCCAAAGGAAGTGGCGAAAAAAATCCAAGAATCAAATGCGACCCGCGGATTTCTTATGTTTTGGAGGTGATTTTTGCCTATGTGGCATCGATCCCACAATCTGGGTAACGTCCTATTGGCGGAAGTAACTAGAATCAAACAAAATGCCTCTGATGTTGATTCTATTGTAAAACGTAATTCAGGACTTTCATTTACAAAATCTAGAGCGACATCTACTGTTGACTCGACGCTTTCTTCTTGCAGACGGCACGACAAAAACTGCCAGCTGCGTACGAGCCGCTGGGTGTGCGAGTCGGCCGCCGAAGTCGACACACCGGGGCAGAAACGCCGCTCGACGCTCACCCGAAAAATGAGGAACTCTGTCCGCCCATCTCGAAGTGCGTCACCCGCGAGTTAGGAGGAGTCCCACTCGATATCGCGCTGATTCGAACCAGTTCCCTCCTGGTCGAAGAATCATCCAAAAATCAAAGTTCGAGAGGGAAAACGCAGAAACCCTAGAATCAAAATCAAAATCAGTGCGTCGGTTTAGGGCCCTAGCGGACAGTCTTTATGAACGAACTGAGGCTCGCTCCTTCCCATTGGCTGTTGGGAATTCCAATCTAAGCCTGTCACATGAGCATGACATCTTTTCTGACGCGAACCTGTATTTCATGCAGGTGCACACTGTTCACCTATTGCAAGAGGGAGATCGCTGACGCAACTTAGGCAGCCCAATTGAACTTCCTACAATGATTGTGGACGTTCTCGACCGGACATAACGGGACATCAGTTTGGCCGTCAAGGTAAGGAACCGAAATCAGATAGGAGCCTCAGTTCGTCTAGGAATCCAGGTCGGACTCGAGTGCTAACGTAGAACGTAGACTCCATCACTTCGCCTAAGGGTAGGACACAAACAAGGAATATTTGATCAATTTCCCCTTTAGAAACTGACTACGTGAGATCGCTGTAAGGGCAAACTTGTCTGAGGTGACGTGTTTGCACCGCGCATGTATAGATTATGTCGTACATGCGAGCGTCCAAGCGTCGATGTCGAAATGATATTTGATGTCAGAAATGTGGCAAGTTTTGTCCCAATCTCTGGCATATGCCTCCTACAGCCGCGATTTATGCATTGCTAGCGCGCTGTCAAGCAAAGGCAACTGGGTTGATTGGAATGTACGCGGGGAGAAAACGGTATGACAGAAACCAATGTTAACTGAAACAACAGTGGTACGGGTCCATGCGTGGACGACGCGACCAACGGGAAAACCGTCCTGCTCCGATTATGAAGACTTTCCGAAGTTAGTCGAAGGATGCCCGATAATTTACTGTCGTCAAACAAATGATGGCCGTCGCCACTTGCTTAAAGGTTTTGAACTTCCATCAAAATCTCAATATTTCCATCTGCATGTTCGGGAACGACCATATTAATCGCATGTATAAATTCATCAATTGAACGATTTTGAAATTTAGCATTATTACCATGGGAAATGAGAAACAAAACCATGATAGGGTACATCGAAAAAATGAATGGTCAAGTGTTTTAGCGACGATCCAGGAGGTTTTTATAAGGACTCGATGGACAGAAAATCACCATACCACAAGAGAGAATTGTTAAGTTCAAAAATATCATCGTCGAAGTTTTTTTGTGCCTGTCGGCCGAAGCAAAGCAAATATCAGTCCGCGCAACGAAAAAAGCCGTAGGCGCCGCTCTCAAGCAAACATTGTGGCCGGAAGGGAACGTCAATGTCAGAAGGCCATCGACTTGGTTCTATGGACATGTCTACAATCCGTGGTAACTTGTGACACTGACATCTACACAGTGTACATTTTTCTCTCTCGCGACACCTCAATGACGGTGGCGAGACCACCGTGTGCCTTCTCGCCGCCTTTTCTTGATGATCATGAAAAAAACGCAGCATTCGGCATAAGGCACCGCCCAAGATAGGCTCTTTATAGAGGTCAGAGTATGAATGCAGGGCCTCGCGTGGAGAGAGGGGGTAAACAAGCATATACCACAAATTTATCCTCGCTGTAATCACATTCTCTATTTCTTGAGCACACCCCAAAATGACAGCTGATAGTCGCGGGTGTGGGGGGGTGATGCCGGGGGGGGGGGAGGAGACAGGGGAGGGACAACAAAACATTAAGGGGTCAGAAATCATGGAAAGTATGCTAAGGCTTTTTATAGATGCAAAAATATCATCCTAAGAATGTACTTTTATACATTTCTTGAATAAATATTCATATTTTTCTTCCAATACATTATTCCTTCTAGGTGTAGAAAACATCATCCATGATGAACTTCTACTTGATAGGGGCTTCTTTCAAGCTGTCCTTATAGCTGATTGGCTTCTTAAATTCAAGATTTTACTACTATGAATCATGAGATATTGTTAAATATTGGAATTTTGAGAGGAGCACAAATGTGCCCATCACTCATGCCATACAAGATGGAATGGAGAAGTGTGGAGAATGAACCTTGTAGTGTTGAAAAAAATCTTTTGAGCGGAACCATGAGGAGGTTCGGGGTTGTCACACGTTGGTCGGGGAAATAGAACTAGTTAGGGCCACATAGCCATTTTACATATTCCACCAGGGGGTAGGTGACGCCTTACTTAGTGCTGGACAAATACATCCCTCTAGCCCTTAAAAAACTAACGACAGACTCCCCACTCGATTCACCATGCTCCTTAGTAACATGCGCCATTGATCGAGCGAAGCGAGGGGGGGCATGTGTCAACCTCCTCACAAATTTCGCTCCCTTACCAAAATCGTGTGGGAGAGAGTACATCTTTTGACACTCAACCCCTCGCACAATGCATTTGTTTTCAAGTCACTAATTTGTCCCCAATCAATGATGTGGAGTGTGTTTGACTACTGATTTTGATCATAACAATGTCTTTTGGTGTGTAGCACAGTGGTAGGAGATTGTATTTCTCTCAAACTGAGTGCCTAATCAAAGTCGATGACTTGGGATTTCTCCTTCAACTTGGCCTCCTATAACTTTGTAGTATATCTCCATGATTGATGTTACCATGGAGGAAAATGGCATCTTCCATGTTTAATCTAGTTGGGTGCCCAAGCATCATGTCTTTCTGCAATAGGAAAGCAAAGGTAATTTGTCTTCTAACGAGCTCCAAAGCCTGTGGTCCAATGATTAATGGTAACAGTGTGGCATACAATGTTGGTAGAGAAGGCGAGCGATGATTAGATGCTCGACAGTGGCAAAGAATATACCACAAGGATTATTAGACCCATACGTTGATAACTTCTAAAGTGGGATTTTTTCACAACAAAACCCAAAGAAGGGAAGATCCATCTTGTCCTCTAGGAAGTCCTTCAAAGTTGGAACGAAGTGATTCCAGGCATGCATTTACGATACCCTGCATGAAAAAACCCCGAAGTCTTGTTCGTACTCATGTTGAGAGGACATAATGGGAGATGGAGATAAAAGTGAGTGGTTCTTGATGTTAGCTCAAGAAGTGGTTCAAAAGAAAGGCACATCTTACATGTGCAGGTTGTAAGGGAGCTGTCGGTATACAGGGGATAATGGGTGTGGGCTCGTCAATACAGTTGGATTGGCTCACGAACACAATAACCAACGGCTAGGAGCCGTTGGCTTGTGTCACTCCACAAAGTCGGGCAAGTTCTCATCCCGGGCAAGTTTGTAAAATGCCCGTTCCTGCTGAAAACTAACGCAACAATGAGTATTGTTAAGTTCTTAAAAATAATATTAGAATCGTACATGAGAACTGGCACTAGCATCACAGCTCAAGACAATGCATTAGGACAATACCAACAAGTGTCACTAAAATGACTAGTTTAATATCACACCAGAAGTATGCAATGGTGACCGTGGGAATCAAAATCATAGTCTAAGCTAGATTAGGGCTTGTAAAGAATAGGGCTTCCCTTGTTCCTCTCCTAGTATCTTGGTTCTATCACTTTCTTCTTGGACAAGGATGATCATTTTCTTGGGGAGGACTTTTCCATGTCATAGAAGAAGGTGGACATGCGAGAAAGGAGTGAATGAAGTCACAAGTTACATGCTTTTGAACACGGTACGAGGTAGAGTGGATAGGTGAAGGAACAAGTGGAATTTTCTCAAGGAAATTGGAGAAAGAGCATGAAGTGCAAACAAGAGCCTTGAGACATAGAGAGAGAGAGAGAGAGAGAGAGAGAGAGAGAGG
>SZWC01000713.1:158182-176077 GCA_023375785.1 Penium margaritaceum | reverse complement strand
GAGAGAGAAAGAGAGAGAGAGAGAGAGAGAGAGAGAGAGAGAGAGAGAGAGAGAGGGACTATTCCTTTCTTAAGCTAATTTGTAGCTCTCGTCTGTGCAACAGCAGCGCAGTCCGATGCTAGCTAGTTGCGAGTTTGCTAAGGAGTGTCTGGTGGCGACAGTAGTAGGCTGATGGTATTGCTGGTTGTGGTGGTGAATTGGCTGGAACATTGTGGAGACGTCTCAGACTCGTGCTCATCAATGCTCACAGAGGTTTCTGCAGTCTCTGACACATTGTCAAGAGTAGACCCATCGAGATGAACCACGCTCAGCACCTGAGGGCTTGCTCCTCCCCAAGACCTTTGGGCCTTAATGGTGCCAGCACTCTTGTTGCTCACGCAGCCGCTGGTTCCCCTGCCCTGTGGTCGATCCTGCACGCTGTAATATTGTGAGAGGACGTGCTCGGCAAAGTTGTACTCAGAACCTGGTAAGGACGGAGGTATGGGAGACAACGGTCTGCTCTTAGCCGTAGGGTAAGTGGTGGATGATGTGCCGCCTTTGGAAGGAGAATGCGTCCATTGCCTTTGTGGGTGAGAAGAAGTGAAGGAGTCAATGAGGTCGGGGTATGGCACGATGTCTCCTCTGTCTTGATGGAATCGACCTGTGGATACAAATGCTGATGGAGGAGGAGCAGACAATTGGTTGGCATCTGGCGTGAATGCGCGCTGGAGACCGGATGATCGTGGGGTCAGTAGATCTGGTGAAACCCCGCCCATCACCAATGATGACATCGGACGAGCAGCCGTGGGCGGCGCTCGAGTGCCAGAGCCAATCATAGCTCTGTGCACCTCACAGTCCGTTCCCATTCTAGGCACGGCCGAGTCCGTGGATGCTCTCCGAAGGCTACGGTTGGGGTGGAAGACGGTTCGGGAGACTGTGTTGTGATGGAGGAGGGGTGGCATCGGCGCACATGCGGCAGCCAGCGGCCCTGTTGGTGCCATGGGGTGCTTGCATGTGCGCTGTTCGTCGAGCACCATGTACTGCAAAGGAGGAGTATACGTTCTATTGAAAGACCGGACACGTTCAGCTGCTGCCGCTGGTGCAGCTGGTACTGCTCCTGCCTGATCCGGTAGCTTCCAACGGTCTGTCCAGAACGCCTGCGGGGCGGTGTGCGGCTGTTGTGCCAGGTTCCACTCTGCGTGCTCCACCGCCGACTCGGAGGAGAGACACTCGCATGAAAGGCTCCTGCAACACTCGGTGAAGGGTGTGCAAACATGTCCCGCCGGGTGGGGTGCGCTGTGCTGCTCCCAGATGGTGTTCCACTGCTGCTGTTGCTGCCGGTGGGGATGCTTTTGCAGGTGGTGTTGCCTCAGGTGCTGGTGCTCGCGGCGGTGCTGGTGCTCACGGCATTGATCCGCTGCCTCAAAGCCAACGTAGCGCCCGCAGAGCAGGCTGGTAGAACCAGTGGAACCTGGCACAGCACTGCCAGCTGCCTTCGGTTGACTGCCAGCCAGCTGCTGATGCTGCTTCGGCAGCTGCATCTCGTACAGTGGTGTCCTCTGTAGCCTGCATGGCAAGTCAAGGCTTGACCTTCTTCGCTCCACATTCTGGCCAGTAGGCTTGCTCCTTCCATTGCCCCCAAAGATTCCTCTTTCCATGGACAGTAACTCTTCTGATCCGCCATGTCTCGAAGGCCGCACCTTGAAAGCGCTCATTGGCTGCTGCTGCTGCTGCTGCTGCTGCTGCTGCTGCTGCTGCTGCTGTTCCTTCCACTGGTGCTGCTCGAAGCTGTAGGCTACAAACCCGCGCGGCTCAGCTTCGCTTGTTGCGCACGAAGAGAGAGAATGGCGCACGATTGGCTGACATTCGGATAGGATGTACGTCTCGCCCGCTTCCAGTTGCGCCGTGGGACCGAGCCGCCCTTGGTCGGCGCCGCTGACGTGGCACTCGGGAAACAGCGTGAGTAGGTCCGCGACTCGAACTCCCAGCGGAAACATCTGCACGGAACCATCCGGCAGCAGCACGAGCGCCACATTGCCCTCATTTCGCGACTCGCTGTCCTCGGAACGTTCTGGAACTGACAAAGTTCGTACGTTGGTTCTGCTTCTTCTTCGGCCGCCGCCAACGCTGCTGGCTCTGGTGGTACCTCGACGCTCGCTGGCGGCGCCGCGCGAATGTTTCCACGCTTCTGGCGCGGATACTCCAATCATTTTCTGGAAGGAGTGCTTCCACGTGGAGCTTGCAGATTGGGCCATGGCCATTCCCTTGGTGTTTTTTGGTGCTGTGCTTCGCAACGCAATGCGGAATCGGCTCGCAGATCTCAATGGGGATTAGAGTTGCTGGCGGGTTTTTCAGAAGACAAGTAGAGGGGGCCGGGCCGGACCCTGCCGAATGGCAGAGCGATGTTCTGTCCAATGCGCAGACACGAGGGAACCGTCAGTCAGTCCTCAGCATTGGCTCGCGTGACGATGAGGCGTGCACGGCGAGTCACTGTCGCTGCGACTTGCTGCGGAGAAGGCTTCGTTGCAGCTCAGAGATTCTGAGCCACATATAGCGAGAGAGCAGTCAGCAGCGACGTTTGCTTTCGCCTAGATTGATTCGCGGACGGCAGGGCGAGCCGCCTTGGGGAGTGTCTTCGGAGACGGCAGGTGCAGGTCTCGGGATTGGTGCGGAGGCGAACGCTGAACCGATGGCGAAACATTGACAAGTGGTTCTGTCCAAGGCGGCGCATGCCGTGGCGCCCTCGCCCGCAACGGGAATGACAGACGAAAAGGGTCCCGTGGAGGGTCGGCCGAAAGATCCGGCCAGCCGTCTAGTTTGACTCGCCGTTCCTACTGCAACGCGTCGGGAACAATCAACCCTAATGCTGGAGGCCTTTCGGGTGGAGGACCTCTCGAGGACGGCAGCGCCAGAAGGAAGCGCCAGACGCGAATCAGCCGGCGCGCTGCGTGCCATGGTGTCGTACGGTGAACGAATTCGTGAATCATGCTACGGGATAATGCTGCGCCGCCCTACATTCTTCGAAGCGGGTGTTCATCCAGTTGCGTCCCAGGCGTCCATCGTCACGTACCTGCGTTCCCCGCGTTGTCCACGCGACACCTGGCATTGAAAACGTTCTTTCGAACTACCTGCGTCGCGAAAGCATTTCCCCATATACCTGCAGATGGAGAGGAATTTTTGCCGCGTGGTATATAGCGAAATCCTGGGTTCTGTTATTTGTCATTTGCCGAGCGGGAAGTCGGATTTTCACCGTATGCCTTTATACTTTAGGGTAGAATAAGACGGTGAGAGAATTTTACGTGTGTCCCTATAAACTGTTTAAAAATGGGTTCGATGGTCCAACGCGTTCCCAAATCGTCGTGGTAATGCAAATGAGCATTGTTACAGATGAGGGGATATCACATCGCGAACAGAGGCTTGTCGCACCCGCACAATCGCATGGACTCACACCGTTCACGGTTGGAAACAGTCCAAGGTCTACCGAGACCCTAGGGTTTCCTAATGAAGTGGCGATGGCAAAGACAATGGTAGTGTGTTCTATTCAGTGTCGACAGTGTGCAACCTTCGTGATGACTACCAAGTGTAGGTGATGAACACCCTCCTACTTTCGCACCCTCTCACCTGGTCACCTGAACGGCTTAGCGGCCATGCTCCAACGCATGGAAGCGCACATTTGGAGGTGGACGACAGAAGGGCCGGCATGGAGACCCAACCTCCTCCACGATTGCACACTAGTGAGTCATCCCGTTATAAGTGTTGTACTGAGCCAGCCGAAGGCAGTCAATCGCAGCCATGGAGTCTTACGAGCAAGCTCGGTCAAATGACCAGCGTTACGTCCCATACCACGTCTTCCGCGCTCTACATGTCAATCCCTCCCCTCGTGCACGATCCGCCGGGCCTCACGTCCAGCCTGTCATGCCTGTGGTCCACCGTGCCCATGGACACCCACGTAACCTCCTCAACGCCATGAATGCAGCAGCTACGCATGCTGCACCCGTACCACCACGTGCTGCCAGTGTGGAGGCAGAGCTCCCCCACGAACGTCGTGGTGCCGATGTCAGTCAAGACCGGCCCGAACGCATACCTGCCGCGGGTAATGCTGTTGTACGGCATGTTGTTCTTCCTTAGGGTCTTATGTTGTATGGTTATGGACATTGCATGAACCTGCGGTTTGGTGCAAGTGTGCAGGCTCATCGGATGAAGAAGACGCGTATCCGGCCACAGATGACGCGCACGACGGAGAGGTCTTCCCTGGCGACATGGCCTTCGCAACCATTGCGGCATGTCGTGCGGCCGTGGAGGACTTTGCGGTCGCCAATCGAATGCCCCTATCTTGGGTTCGGTTGGAGCCAGGAAAAATTGTGGTCCGGTGTGGAAACTGGCGTGCCCACGACTGCAACTGGATGCTTCGTGCATCTTTCCAACGCAAGTACGGCAGCGTCATCGTCACCCAGTACCAGACGGGGCATAAATGCACACCGTCGGCCACGTGTGGCAGTCCCGCGCGCACTGCTGCATGGGTTCTCACGCACGTGCGTGGCACTTTGACTGAGGACATCACGGTGAGCGTCGGTACACTTCAGCAAATTCTCCACGGCCTCACTGGCGAATCAGTTGGCTACGGTCCCGTCTGGCGGGCCCGTTTCAAGGCACGCACCGACGTCATGGGAGAGCTCCGGCTGTCGTGGGCACTTTTCCCGGCACTTTGCGCAGAGGTCAGTCCTGTTATGCGGTTGTCAACCTTGTTTGCTCGTCTCTTTGCACAAGTATGGTTTTCAACTGTACTGACTTTTGTCCTTGCGACCGTGGGCTCTTTCCTCTGTAGATTTTGAGGGTTGACCCGAATGCTGTAGTGCTGGCAAAGGAGGATGCGGAGCGTCGGTTCAAGAGGGCGTTCTATGCACCTGGCGCGTGTCGTGAGGCTTTCACCCACACCCGCCGAATACTGACGATGGACGGCACCTTCCTCCGCAACGGCTTCAGCCAGGTGCTGCTCATCGCCCAAGCTTTCGACGCGAACGACCATGCCTTCCCGATCGCATNCAGTCCTGTTATGCGGTTGTCAACCTTGTTTGCTCGTCTCTTTGCACAAGTATGGTTTTCAACTGTACTGACTTTTGTCCTTGCGACCGTGGGCTCTTTCCTCTGTAGATTTTGAGGGTTGACCCGAATGCTGTAGTGCTGGCAAAGGAGGATGCGGAGCGTCGGTTCAAGAGGGCGTTCTGTGCACCTGGCGCCTGTTGCGAGGCTATCACCCACACCCGACGAATACTGACGATGGACGGCACCTTCCTCCGCAACGGCTTCAGCCAGGTGCTGCTCATCGCCCAAGCTTTCGACGCGAACGACCATGCCTTCCCGATCGCATGGGCCCTCGTTCCCGGTGAGGACACCGAGAACTGGACTTGGTTCGTGAACCTGCTGGCTGGCGCGTTCCCAACGGCAGCGGAGTCAGGAGCTGTTGTCATAAGCGACCGCGAAAGGGGACTCCAGATCACAGCTGAGACGAAGTTGCCTTCGGCTGCGCATGCAGCGTGTGCGTGGCACCTTTCTGAGAATGTGCGTACGCGGTTTGGACGGGCAGCGGCGAAGCAATTTTGGCGTCTGGCACATGCAAGAATAGCAGCAGAGTGGAGCAAGGCCCTGGAGCATCTACGTGTAGTGAGCGCAAGCGCGGTGCGGTACCTCCTTGGCGAGAGTGGAGTTGGGGGCATACCGCCCGACATGTGGAGTCGGTTTCACTTCCATCGTCCACGCGGAGGGCACACAACTCCCAACGCCAGCGAGTCTCTCAACGCGCGGCTACGGGAGGCAAGGAAAACCTATCCGGTTTTCTGCTTAGCCTCACTGTGGAAGTACACACAGCGGCTGTTCCAGGCTCGCAGAACCACCGCAGACATTCAACCCGGCACCTTGGCACCAGTGGCAGCGGGGCGGCCCCTCAGTAACATGACGAGCTCTCTTACGTATGTCGTGACACCGTCGTCGGCGCTCGTCGGCACTGTGCGTGGACCGCAGAGTGAGGTGCCACGTGCCGTGGACTGCAACAGGCTCACGTGCACCTGTAGTAACTTCCAAGAGTACGGCATTCCGTGCGTGCACGCCTGCGCCCTGCTCTTGTCATCGGGCCAGAACACCGAAGACTTCTGCAACCAGCGCCTGAGTGTGGCAGCCTGGCGCTCCACGTACCATCCCGTCATCCAAGGAGTGAGTGTGCGTACCCTCCAGTACGCATTGGAGGGCTGGAACCCACCTGGTCTACGTCGCAGGAGGGGGCGTCCGCGCAGCTCTCGGCGGGAGTGCTGGGCGCGTGAGCGGGCAAACAGAATCTGTGTGAACTACGGGCACCGCGGGCATATAAGGCGTAGTTGCCCCAACCCTGCAGCACTGAATCCTGCTACTGCCGCCGCTGCCCGCCGTGCAGAACGTGCAGCAGCACAAGTGGCGGCTGACAACGCGGCAGGCGAGCAGCAAGCTGATGATGCTTTCGAGCAGGAGGCAGCAATCCGTGAGGACCGTGATGCCCCTCCCCGGTATGCGGAAGTGGTCGTCATCGCGAACAGTGACAAGGAGGGGGAGGAGGAAGCCATGGAGGAGGAGGGTGGGGTAGTGACACAGGGTTAGCGTAGAGAAGGCATGTGTCCAATGGGTTTAGGGGAGGGGTCAGCAGAAACAGGGGGGGGATAGTAGACAAAGGGCAGATTTAATTGGAAATTCAATGTCATGCACATTCATGTATGGCAGTGTTATCTACTTCTTGCGACTGCCCAAACCCCATACACTGAGCCGCCTCCCCTTCTGGCTATCACTCTTAGATGCGTCCTTCTTTCCCTTGCGTCTCCTTGTTGCATATCCCTTGTTGTACGCTTCCTTGTAGTAGTATGCGTTGCGAGCACCTTGGCATAGAGAGCAACATGTCTTGAAGTACTACTCCAGCCACCATAATGCTGCAGCACCGAGTAGGAATGGGAAGAGGAAGGCTGGTGGTGGACAGTGTTGCTCCATGTTGGCTGTTGTGAAATGCAAAATATTCCTCTACAATGTAGACTACAGAAAGAGGAATGGAAATGGTGCAGGAACCACTTTATGTACGTCAAAGAAGTGGTACAGGGGTACTGAAGGGGGTACAGGGGGACCCCACAGCTCTCCGAGAAAACTAGTGCACCCTGCTATAGCCCTCTGTACTCCTCCCACACACTCCCACATACTAGTCAAGTATGTGGGAGTGTGTAGGAGGGGTATGCATGAGGGTAGTGGGGGACCCCACCGCTCTCCGAGAAAACTAGTGCTCCCTGCTACAACCCCCTCTACTCCTCCCACACACTCCCACATACTAGTCAAGTATGTGGGAGTGTGTAGGAGGGGTAGTGGAGGGGGTAGAGGGGGACCCCACCGCTCTCCGAGAAAACTAGTGCTCCCTGCTATAGCCCCCTCTACTCCTCCCACACACTCCCACATACTAGTCAAGTATGTGGGAGTGTGTAGGAGGGGTATGCATGAGGGTAGAGGGGGACCCCACCGCTCTCCGAGAAAACTACTGCTCCTTGCTACAGCCCCCTCTACTCCTCCCACACACTCCCACATACTAGTCAAGTATGTGGGAGTGTGTAGGAGGGGTATGCAAGAGGATGTAGGGGGACCCAGGAAGTCTCTGAGAAAACTAGTGCTCCCTGCTACAGCCCCCTCTACTCCTCCCACACACTCCCACATACTAGTCAAGTATGTGGGAGTGTGTAGGAGGGGTATGCAAGAGGATGTAGGGGGACCCAGGAAGTCTCTGAGAAAACTAGTGCTCCATGCTACACTACCTGTAATCCTACCACACAATCCCACATACCAATAAAGTGAGTGGGAATGTGTAGGAGGAGTATGCAAGAGGAGTGTGAAATATTGGTAGTGAAGAGGGTTGGGGGAGTTGGCACCGGCGACGAACATAAGTAGTACACACCGATGCATAGCCCTCCCATTTCCCAACCCAATGTGTCAATTGGGAGCAACATCTACATAGAAACACTTTTCCTTCTTAATGAATAGCACCATAAGCGGCGACGACGGATTAACGCTGGTAGGAACGTCAATTGCCCATTGGGCCGGGTACAACGTTTTTTGTTGTCATATACCCTCCAGCTGAACTTCTCTGGAAAAAAGAAATTGCCAATCCCTCGTGGCACAATTCCGCCTCACGTCAGTCCGCCTTCCTAAGGTGCCTCACATGCATGCACCACCACGGACCGTGTGAAGTGTGTCGACAACAAAAGTTGGGGCAGAGCGAGTGACGGTCATTAACTGGGTCCTGTTTCGCGACACCTGCAGTGGTATTGTAATCCTAACTGAACAACAAAAAAATTGTTGGCGGGAAGAACTAATGACCGAATGAGGAACATCGCAGAGAAAAAGGTATGTCGCGAAGTAGAACATAGACACTGTACAAATGGTTGAAGATCTTTTCGTATCTTACTGACATGTAAAAATAATCTTGCATTCCAACTCATTCGCGGAACGCATTGTCAACGCGAGTACGTAGTGTATGATATTTGGAGAGTCCCCGAATGAAATAATTTTTCCTAACGTTAGGGCGCCGCACGTAGCTAACCGCGTCGGCCCTAGTACTTCACATAACCGCCCATCATGCTAACACGACAAGAGACCTCTGTGCTGTCCAAAACGAGGTCACTCTTTTCTCTCCCCTTCACCGGTCACAAGAGCTCACTGTGCACTGGAACACTGCTGCTGGTCGTCATGCCGGCTGCGAAAGCTGGCAAGGGATAGTCTAGCCGCAAAAGTTCGATTGCGAAAGCCTGGCAAATGGACCAAGGACACACCACAATGACCGCATACCATCCAGCTGCAGGTGAAGCTGCGGCGGCAGTCAGGTAATCAGCGCATGCATTTTGAGATCTCGAACGATCCGTGACATTCCTTCCGCGTCATTTTCTCTTTTGGCCAAGCTTTTCATGATCCCTCGAAGACTGGCCAGGACTCGGCGTTGACCCCTTTCTAGCCATAAACTGTCTAATCATCAAACCGAAAACGTTACGAGGTACCCCGTTCCGGGAATTCGAAAACGGTATCCATCCCATTTCAAAGATTTTGATCTACATTCGCCCCATGTTTCGAATTTTTATCACCAAAAGACCCAAATTTAACACTTTCAACTTAGGACGCCCTATATCCAGAGTGTCGATAACAAAGTAACCCGTTGGAACATTTTCCATTTGCGACTTCAACGGAACCTCTCAATGTAAACATATAAATGTTATAGAATATTTGTAAAAAGTAAATGATACCATCCAAAAAGGCGGTGGGGATGGGAGGATACTTTGTACAACAAAATTTGGGGGGTAGAAAACAAACAAGATAGCAATTCAAAAATGACACCTGAGGATAGGAGGATTTTCCACCTCTTTCTTAGGACGTGCTCCGTAAAATAGAAAAAAATCTCAAAATGCCTAAAAGACTCAATACATAAAAACATGGTCTATTCAAACATTACAATATACCCTTCATGTCGGTGTATATTGGAAGAAAAAAATCTTCCCCGCAGGCAGTCACGGGGTTTCTTATAATTAAAAAGATTAGCGTAGCTTATTGTTATGCCAAATAGGCATACACAAGGCCAGAAACTCAAGCGAGCTATTCTTTACCTCGCCTCCCTTGGCCTACTTCACCACTTAGTCACGGCGATCTTTCTTCCGCGTTCGAGAGGGATTCCTCTGAATACCCAGGAATTCTTACGCGATGACGACCCTTTTCCGGTCATTCCGAAACTCGCTCGATCCCACCCGCAACGCTTCTCGAAACAACAAGAATACAGGCGATGATCTCTCGAGCAACTTTGACAAACCTCACGAACCATCTTTTCAATCTCGAAGCTCCCAACGAACCAACGAGGGACTTCTCAATCCAACGAATGAGAGCACGGCGTCGCGCCATTCGAATCACCGAAATCCAAAACGGCTTAAGCGGACCTCATTTTCTCGCAGTTGCACCTTGCACATACATCGCCGAGTTTTGACACTTGAAGCAACGAAGTACGCTTTCCACTTCGCCAAATTACCAAAAACAACCCCTATTCTATGAATAGTGTCAAGTCATGTTTTCAATTGTGAACCACTTCACTTCTGACCAGCGTAACACTTAGAACGACTAAGAAAGGACACGCGACCATTTTTCACACTCGCACGAGATCCGCACATGCCTTCCAGCGCATCTCCACAACCGAGAGAATCGTAAACATCGCGACGAAGTCCGCGCAAGGAGCGAGCGCACCCGGCGACAGCAGCAATAAACGACAAAGACACAAGGTATGGCCAAAGGGAGTCCGTGAAGATCCCTTAGCCTAATCGAGGGCGACGATGGGATGATGGCTGGCGCACCGACTAGCGCAACCGATCCAGAGATTGGCATGCCCGACGTGCCAATCCCGCCTGCACCACCGACCAACACAACTCCATCATCGACACATGAAAAGATTGTAGAGTTGAACAGACAATTGGCACAAATGGAAGCGTTCCAACACATGCTCGTCAAACAACTACAACAGTACGTAGCCGAACGTCAAGATTCAAAAGCACGGGAAGTGGTACTCGCCGATCGACTCAATATCGATGGGGTTCAAATTCGCCCAGGGCTCCCTGAAACGTTTGATCCTACAAATCCCAAAGGACCGACAGTCAGGATGTTCTTGACGAGTTTAGAGGTGTACTTAACTATTGTTGGGGTTTACTCCGATGAAGGTAACATGTACCTCGTGGCCTCGCTGTTGCAGAGTTCGGCATTAAGTTGGTGGTCCGATCTCATGGCCATCCAACGATAGTAGACATTTGAAGGAAGAGATCCAACGGCTACCGCATTGTCAACATCAGGCATACTATCTTTCGAGCGGGTTCACCCGACCTTGAAATTATCAACTACTCCCCCATCCAACTAACCCGAGTTCACCCAGACATTCGCTCCTCATTTCGACAAGTTGAAGAGAAAATGGAGGTTTGCTACAAGCTACAACGACTGAAGCAGCTGATTAGCGTGGAAGAATACACAAAATATTTCTGTGGGATCATCACCAGCACCAATCTCACAGAGGATGAACTCTATTTTCAATACAATGACCTCAAATGTGACATTCATCGAGCACTCGTGTTCTACGACATCACCAACAATTTGCCGTAGATAATCGTAGCCACTGAACGCATTGATTGTGCAAATTTCAACATCAAATTCAATGAATCATATGATGTGTGCCCCAAATATCAATAGTAGCAAAGCGGTGGGCATCAGTCGCAAAAATCAGAGAGCTCAAACCCGATGGAAGTCAACGTCGTCGACTAAAAGGGAGTTCAACGGACCTGCCATGGCTTCGGAAAGTTTGGACACATCTCGAGAAATTATCCTTGGCAAATCCAGAGGGGGGGAGACTTAGAAAAACAAGCAAAAAGGAGGAGAGAAGTCGAGAAACGGCAAAGGGCAGGAGTAGATGGCGAAACTCTTGCCCCCGCCAAAAAACCTGTGCCGAACAATTTCCCACCCAAACGGCTACGATCGCCTAATACGGGAATACCTGAGATCCAAAACTTTGACGCGGGATACGAGGACAAAAAATGACGATAGTGTTGAGAGTACAACAGAGGGGCTGTAACATTCTTAAATCTCTGCGTGCGCTAATCGATGGAGGTGCATCTCACGTTTTTGTATTTGATCAACTCATAAAAAATCTAGGTTTGAAGCACAAACCTGGAGCTTTTGCAGGGAAATTCGTTGATGGGCGACTTCGCATCCATCGACTAAAGCATCCATTATGACTACAGATTGCAGATCTATAGGACGTAATAGCTTGGAGTTCTTCTCCAGTGAGTGATTACAAGGTGATCCTCGGATAAAATTTCCTATACTAGATAAATCCACAAATCAATTTGAGCGGCGGAGCTATCTACATCGAATGAGACGGGAAATACATCTTGCTACTGCTCGTGTAGCAGCTAAAATCCTGTGGACAAGCCGAAAAAGTTGCAACATAGGCAGCGATAACCGCACTTGCACAAGAGCTACCAGTCATATCGATTGCGCCTGACATGGTGAGGGGACACCTGAGGAAAGGAGCCTTGGAGTGGATGGTGAACATCGATCTGAGCAGCATGTGCGACAAATCAGTCGTCGCGGCTTACGAAACGGCCTCATCAGCCTCATCAACATTCAAGTTTGCAAACGTACTAGAAGAGTTTGCTACACTTCTGAAACAATTTGAAGGGGTTTTCCCCGACGAACTATGGAGCAAACTCTCTCCTAAGCGCGGCGTCGACCAACAAATTGAGCTCAAATCTGGTAGCAAACCTAATGTTAGGGGATCTTACCGAATGAGAGACCGCGAGCTCATGGAGCTCAAACGGCAGCTGGAAAACATGCTAACTCATGTGTTCAGCCGACCATCCATCTCAACGTACGTCACACCAGTTTTGTTAATGAAAAAGGAAACTAGCGATATGCAGATGTGTGTGGATTATCGGGCATTTAACGACATTAGAATAAAGAACCACTACCGTCTACCTCGTGTGAACGAGGTTTTTGACCAATTACATGGAGCAAAGACTTTCAGCAAAATCGACCTACGGAGCGCCTACCACCAAACTTCTATCGCCGACAAAGTGTTGCAAAAACTGCCTTTTGAACATGATACGTGCTCTTCGAGTTCACAGTTATACCGTTTCGACTCACGAACACCTTCCCAATGTTCATGGAAACAATTAACATCATTGTTTTCCACAACTCAATGAGTTCTTCGTGGTTTACCTCGACGACATCATTGTCTACAGTCGAACGCTAGCGGATCATCGACAAAATTTCTTACACGTCCTCGAGATCCTCCAACGGGAGATGTCTACAGGAAGCTCTCGAACTGCAACTTCGATCAACGGTGAGTTGAGCTTTTAGGGAACATCATCAGCAAAGGACGAATATCTATGGATCTAATGAAGGTATCCGCGGTGGCGGAATAGCCAACTCCTATAAAATTACACAAAGTGCAGGTTTTCCTTAAATTTTCGACCTACTATCAAAGGTTTATGATGGAATATGCATCAGTGTTAGTGCCTCTTTCCAACCTCATCCGTAAAAATTGCGAGTGGATCTGGGGAGACAACGAATAAGAAGCCTTAACACTTTTATGTAAAGGTCTGATCTCGGCACCAACCCTTAAATTAGTAGATCTAATGGCCGAGTATGTCATGGCCACGGATGCCTCCCATCGAGCTATTGGGGCCATCCTTCTACACAACCACGGCAGAAGGGAACAGCCCATCCTGTACATGTCTTGGAAGCTTCACGGAGTAGAGCTCAACTATGCCATCCACAAGAAAGAAATAATAGCGATTATTCATGCCTTCAAAACGTGGCGCTGCTTTTTAGAGTGTCTCAAATGTGTGGTTGAAACGGACCACCACGCCCACAAGTATGTGGAAACGCAGCCAAACCTCAGTTTGGCTGCGTCCAACTTTTGCTAAGAAATCAAGTATCAACTTGGAAAGACAAATCCAGCGGACGTGCTAAGCCGCCGGCTCGATCTTGTGGAGGTCAACGCACTACAGATTCAAGCTGATCCTTATGAGTGAAACTATTTGCACATTGATACGAAGATCACAGGGCCTACAATACGTCAACATTCCACCTCGCAGGCTCCTATTTGTGTAAAAAAGAAAAATGAGGTGGTCGTCCCCAAAGTCGAGGAGCTCCGTTGCATGCTTCCCAAAGAATGCCACGAAACCGGACGAGGTGGTCAATTTGGAGCCGACAAGACCCTTAAAAAACTCGCGAAGTGCTATTGGTGGGACAAGATGGGAATCGACATCGCAAACTTCTACAAAAGTAGCGACATCTGTCAAAGACACAAGAGTCGACAAACCAAAACCCTTGGTTTGCTTTAACCACTACCGATACAAGAGAAACCATGGAAAAAAATCTCCATGGACTTTATGGCAGGTTTGCGTGTCACACTAGAGGGGTTTGACGACATTTTCTTCGACGTAGACACGTTCTCAAAGTTGGCACACTTCATCCCTACCATTACGGATATAATTACCGAAGGAGCAGCACAACTGCTTCTTAACGAGATCGTGCGACCACATGGGATACCGTGATCAATCACGAGCGATTCAGATGCAAAGTTCACCAGCCGGTTAAGGCGAGACTTGATGCAAAGGTATGGGATTCGACTACAGCTTTCAACAACATTTCATTCGCAAACCGAGGTACAAACCGAGCATACCAACGAAACACTTGAACAACTCGTTTGAACCTTGTGCAAATTACACGACACTAATAGGGCAGTCAAGTTACCAGTTGCCGAGTTTGCGTACAACTCAGCAACCCCTGCCGCAACAGTGAGAACGTCGTTTGAGGTGATCTACGGAGAAAAAACGACCACTATGATTGCTTTGCAGACAAAAAGCAACATCCCTGCCTTCGACGCACATTGACGAGAATTTTCTATATTCTCAGGCAGACATGTAATGGAAAGCTGATAAGCACCAGACAACCCAAGGAGTTAAAAGCAGGAGATAGGGTTTTGCTTAACTTTGCGAAAATCAAACTCTGCAGATCAAGAAACCTGAAACTTAAACCATGCAGAATCACCCGGTCTTCCAGGTGGGGGCCTTTCGACGTCTTGGAGATGCGAATCCCAGTCATCGTTACACTCCAACTACACGACAACATGCAGAATCACCCGGTCTTCCACATCAGCAAACTTTGCCACCATGCCGAACCAGCCAAAGATTTTCCTGGATGCGTGGCATCCGCACCGCCACCCATGATCACAGATGGTGACCATGAATACGAGGTTGAGGAAATCCTCGATCACCGTTGGCGAGGAGAAGATCTGTATCTAGTCAAATTGAATAACTAGAATGCGACACATAATAGGTAAATTCCATGCAGCCATGTCTCGGATGTTGATCCCTTCATCGACGACTAGAATGCATGACTCCGGCCACAAGCTGATGGCGTGCCGGCACGTCGCGGCTAAGGGGAGGACTGTTATGCCGAATAGGCATACATATGGCCAGAAACTCGCGCGAGCTATTTTTTACCACGCCATCCCTCGCCTACTTTGCGACTTATTTGCAGCGATATTTTTTCCGCTCTCGACGAGGATTCCTTTGAATACCCCGGAATTCTCGCGCGATGAAGACCCTTTTCCGATCATTTCCGAAACTCGCTTGATCCCACTCTTGACACTTCTCGAAACACGAAGACTACGGGTGACGATTCTCTCGAGCGACCTCTACAAACCTCGCGAGCCATCTTATCAATCACGAACGAATGTGGGACTTCTCGATCCAACGAATCAGGGCACGGCGTTGTGCCACGCGAGTCGTCGAAATGCTCAACGGCTCGACCGGGTCTCATTTTCTCGCAGGTGCATCTTGGACATACATCGCAGAGTTTCGACACTCGAAACAACGAAGAAAGCTTTCCACTTCTCCAAATTATTAAAACAACCCCTATTATGTTAAAAGTGACATTTCCTGTCTTCATCAAAGAACCAATTCACTTCAAACTTTCTATGAAAAAATGAAAGTCAGGGCGAAATATGCTCAACTTTGGAGAGTTTGGTTTTTGAACCCGAGGTATGTGTAGATTTTCTTCTCATCCAATTTTGTGTAAAAGGCACCGAACTAAAGTTTTCCATATTGTCATAGCCATATTCGAGCGCCCACCGGCTCCTCCTTTCACATGGTCATGAATGCTGCCAATGGGAAAAAGGATCAGAGGGCGAGCAAAATTGAAGAACGTAGCCCCTTGAAAAGATTTCAATATACAAAGCCCTTCCTATTGATGAGAATTCAAAAGATGTGCATTGTGGGTTAAAAGTGAACATTTAAATATATTGAAATGGGGGAATATTTTTGGTAACTATGTAAACTAATTCAAATTAATTTAAAATTTTATTCTTATATCTAACATATGAATATCTCAAAATAATAATGGCAAAAGGACTGTGAAAGGAAATTAATGAAAATATTGTTTTGCAAAAATCTATTTGCAAAACTCATAAATTGAATGGGGGAAAATGCAATAAATTACAAAAACTACACCTACTTAAACTACACCTCGGTTTTCATACCTTACCCGTGCTTGGATATAGAGGGGATTATAAATTTGAACTATGATAAATCTTTCACGACTGAAAATCATCTAAAATTTTGGACATTGGTCGATAAATATACGGTTCAAAAGTGAAATTTTCCTTTGTCATTTGGCAAAGTTTGGAGTGGGCATTTTACTGGTATTTTCTTTCCATAAGATCCGTGTTCAATCCTTACATACTAGAATAATATTTGATATGGCATTTAGCCTCCTAGCTCCTTCCTAACCATCAAGGGGCAATTTTTTCCTTTGAAGACCCTCTTTTTGATGAACCACCAAAGAGATTCAACAGATTTCAACCTTCATACGTACCTCTTCATTAAAAAACTTCCTTATATCACTAAAAGTAAATTCCCCTTTATGATTAGAAAACGATATATGGCCATCAAGACTCTAGAGTACTTAAGGTGTTCAGTTTTAGTAGTTTAGTACACACAATTACCCCGGTCCCCTTTCACTAGGAGTTGGTGTGCACATTCAAACTTCGTACAAGTGGTGGGAGCTAACACAAGTGGTTTCAACTCCTTCCCCTAGGTTGTAACGGTGTTGAAGTGTATGGTAGTAAACTCCAACTTATAGGAGACACTCTCTCATCTAGGTATTCACTAGTTACGATGTTTCAATGAGTTGTGTATGTCTAGGGTCATCCCTAGATTTGTGGTACTTGTTCGATGTGCATTCATGCTTATGTAGAGTGTGCATAAGGTGTTATTACCAGTCTATGTGAGGATGGGAAATATATGGGTGCCTTATGTGATTTTGTAATAAAAATTAATATGTAAGACAGTCTATTCTTCTATTGTGTGAGAAGAGGTTGACCATTTACAATTTTGTCTATTTACTAGTCACATTTTACTTGACAACATTCAAGTTTGGTGTCAAAGTTCAAGAGCACGTTTGAACCCTTTCCCTCTCAAATTCCAATACAAAACACATGATATGGTATCCAAAAGTTTTAAAATAAGATGAAATGTTGAGATATGGTTTCACTCATTTGAGAAACATGTGNTTTGAACGGTGATTAAATTTTATGAAAAACACAACCAAGGCTCTTTCTGAATATTTTAAACCATATATCAGAAATGTTTCCTAATTTATGATATAGGATATCATTTTCATTCATTATTCATGAGTAATAGTTATAAATGATTTTTTAATATCATTCAATGATTTCTTCTATGTTTTAGCATGCGTGAGATGCACAAAATGATCTTAAGGAAATATTTTTTGTTTAATCTTGCGATATATTTTATCATTAATCTTGCGACATGTTTTATCATTAAATTGTAAATGTTTTTAGATTATTTTTTAAATGACTAATAATCACATTCCTTTTTAAATATTATTTTTATTTTTTATAATTATGAAGAGAAACCAAAATTTTATAGAATTTGCTCCGTATGAATATTCAACATTGTTTCTGTTCACAAACGCTGAAAGGTTAACTTTTCACCCAATATGGATATCGTTCCTTCTCTCGACAGTAGGAAGGGCTGTACGAGATCTGAAACTGCTGAGGGGGCTAAAAGCCCCAATTTTGCTTGCTCTCGCGATCCTTTTCCCGTCGGCCACGTTCATGGCCGTATTGGCAAGAAGGTGCCGGCACGATCTTGAATAAGGCCATAACAGTAAGGCAAGCTGTAGACTTCCGACTAATGTGGCCAAATGTAACAGACCGTGCGGTAAACTCCCAGAATTTCCCGAAATTAGTATCGGCGATATCTGGGGTACCATGCTGGTATAGGACAAAAGAACCGACCACAAAACACGGCCGAGATG
>SZWC01000713.1:101825-128020 GCA_023375785.1 Penium margaritaceum | reverse complement strand
CCCCCCCCCCCCCACCCCCCTTGGATTAGAGGTATCACCCTGTTCGTTGTAGCAAGTAAACAGACAGTGAGGCACACAATCCATTGAAGCAAAACCTTGGTTACATGAACTGTCGCATGTGCACACCCTGGTTGCATACATCAACTTGGTGTGGGTACACAACCTAAGCGTCCTGTACTGAAGGGAGCAACTTAAACTGGGCCATCTGAAATCCCAACAGCAGCAACAGCGATACTAACAACAATAGCGACCATGACTGCGACCGGAACACCAATAGCAACTGCCGACTGCAATCGGGACCGAGACCGCAGCAATGATGACCACCTCGACTACAAGTATGACCGGAATCGACGGCGTCACCACATGACTACAACCTGTTGAATTCTGTGTCAATACTACTTTGTGACCTCTGGCCTTGCTGCACACCTACCACACCTGTGCAGGTGACTGACAAGAGGGAAGTCCTTGTTCCTGGCTTATGCTCTCGCCGGTCCACCTGCCTCAGCCAGAAGACTAGCAGACGTCACCGGGCTTGCATGCGCTCACTACTCAAACATACGCGATATTGCTCACTTGCAGGTTCAGCATGTGTGTTGGCGGATAGTCGGCTAGCTCTATTTGGTTGTTGTGTAGTTGGGGAAACACTCGGGGTGAGAAATTCCAGGCATCAGGTTGTGGTTCGAACCACAGGTCCGAAGGGAGCGAGCAAAAACGAGCTCGCTGCACGCTCGCTCGCTCCCCCGGCGTGGATGACTACGCGAGCCTGTAACTCGCGGAAACTCAACTCTTTCAGTCGCGTTTCTTTACTCTGATCCGCGACTCTGCGTGATCTCACGCCATGGATGTCAACTCTTCTTAAACGTCCTCCTTGCTCTCTTGCTTCCACGTGGCCTGAGTCTCCCTACTGGTATCAGAGCAGTCACGGGGAACCCTAGAGAGCCACGATCCTACCTTTCCCGCTCGTTCTCTTACGTCCGCCGCCGTCGCCATTGCGCCTGCCGCCGCCGTCGCACATCTGCACGTGCGACACAACAGCAGCAGGCATCGTGCCTATCCTTCCTGCTACCGACAGCCGTGCTTCCTCTTCATGAGCACGAGCGCAACCCGCGAACGTCTCACTGCTCGCGGACAGGCAACGTGCGACTCTCTCCGCAACGCCACAATCTTAGGATGCCCGCCGACGCTGCCCCCTGCCCTCCGTGACAGCTGCAGACTCTCCTGCGGTTGCATCGACAGACACCACGGCAGCAGGTGAACAGCCAGTCCACGTCTTGGTTGCACCACGCAGTAGCGCCAGCTTTATTGCGCCTTCCCCTCCGCAATTCACGCAGCGGTCACCGGCCTCTACGTCAGTTGCAGCGAAAGTGCTGGTGACGGCAACACCCCCGGCAGCACCCAAGCCCTTTGCGCGGGCTTCTGGCCAGCCGCCGGTCTTCACTACCTCGTGACCAACGCCACTTGGTGGCGCCGTCCGGCACGCTGGCGTCCCTCGAAGCCCCCAGCCCGCTGTCTCTTGGACGTTACTACGAGAGACGATCAGCCCACCGCCACTCACGCTCACGCTCTCATTCGTGCCGTGGCGAGGGCAGCCACACCGCATCCGGGTCACCGCCACCCCAACCGGAGGGATCAATGCGTCATACGTCGGTAAGCGTCTCTCCCCCCAGCTCTCCACCGCGTGACACCGCCGCCGAAGCCATTACTCTAACCCACTTGTGTGCGACATTTCTGGAGGACGCCATTGGCCTCTTAGACGCGCTCACACGCACGGCAGCCGCAGTGATAGACGCTGTAGCCGCAGCCGCAGCTACGTTTGCAGCAGCAGCAAGGGCCGCCCGTGCTCCAGCTGTTACATCCGCCGGCAGGGCAACCGAAGCATACACAGAGACGGCAGTAGCTGCTGGTCCCATTGCTGCAGCAGCTGCTAACATAGGCGTGCAAGTCGCGGCAGCCGCAGCTTCCATTGCATCAGCTACAGCGTCAGCAGCCTCTACCACAGCCGCAGCCGCATCATCTATCCGCACCTCTATAGCTACTGCTGCAACATCTGCAACATCTTCTCCATCGGCCGTCTCCAGCATCCTCACCGTCCTTGTCTCCTACGCAGCTATTCTCACCACTCTGGGTGCTACGTCTATCACAGGTGTCTTAGTCCTTGTCGTTCCAGTCGCTGCGACAATCTCCATCTTGGCTGCAGCCTCCACTGCTGTTGTACCCCCTCTCCTCTCTTTTCTACGCAGAGTGCCTCTGCCCGCAGCCTCGTGAGCTGCCTGGCTGCTTGTCTCTGTGCTGCTCGTCTTGTATCTCTGCCCTCCCTGCGGTGGCTTGCTGTGTCTGACTGGGGGTGGGCTGACCTGCAGCACTTCTCCTACGTGCAGAAGACACTCTCACTTTTCCCACACCCACTGGGGCAGGGGAAACTCTGCCGAAATTTTTTCGGCAGAGCCCCATAGTCGTCACCATGCCTGATGACGACGATTCAGTCGTCGCTGAGCTGCAGCGCCAGCTGAACCTCGCTCGCGAGGCTCAGCGCGAGGTAGAATATTGCCTCCAAGTTGCAAATGACAACCGCACCGCTTTTGCTGATGAGGTCGCTGTCATCGTCCTTAGGCATCTTCCTGCTGCATCTGTCTCCTCTTCTGGCATCCCCGCTGGTGCATCCTCTTCCCCTTCCGCTGCTAGCACCGCTGCCGACGCTACTGCCGCAGACCCTGTTGGCAGCCCGTTTGCTGCTGCTCCCGCCTCTGCAGCGCGTCAGCACAATTTTTTCTCCCAACCTCCTGTCCTTGCCGCCTGCCTAGTCTTCTCCTCCTAGGAGACACGCTTCAGCGCTTGGGCTCAAGGAGAACGTCTGTGGCACTACTATTTTCCTACTGTTCCACCTTTCACGCATGTCGCTGACGAGTCCGCTCGCGCTGTTCGTGCTCTTATCGCTGCTACGCCAGAAACGCTTGTCAATGACATCGGCACATACAATGCTGACCCTGCCGCTCAGCGTCTGGCAGACCCGGTTGGCGCATGCACCATGCTGCGTCGTCGCTCCACTGTCACTGGGCATGCTGTGCAAAGTGCGCTCACCGTGCAGTTCAACACGCTCCTTATGCGTGCGGACGAATCGACGGATGCGTAGTGGGCGCGTGGCCTCAAACTGCTTCGCGAGCTTGATACCGCTGCACCCGGCCAGTTGTCCGTTGTGCTTACAATGGTCAACGGCTTGATTCCCGAGCTGTCAGACCTTCTTTGCGATGTCAAGCCCGTCGAGTTGCATCGCCTCGCCTCGCCTCACAGCCCGTGCCTCCACGATCCCCTCCAGGTGTTGGCGCTCTTTGGAACTTTACCGCTGAGCGCCTTGCGGCCTGGTGGACTAGCCTTCAGAACAAGCGCCTCCATCGTTCCGCCGTCGAAGAGGTTGCAGCTGTCACCACTGCCTCCACATCCTCATCCTCCTGCGCCACCTCCGTCTCCATCTCCACGCCCTCCTCGACCTCCACAGCCACGGTCCTCGCTTCTCAGGGTCGTGGGCGTGGCCGGGGCAAGGGCAAAGGTGGTAAGGGGAAACCCGCTACCTCCGCCTCCTCTCGCGTCCTCGGCGAGGTGGTGTGCTGGAACTGCGGCTCTTCTGAGCACTCCGCTCGGAAGTGCCCTGCACCACCCGATGATTTGCGCCTTGCCCGCGCCATGCGTGCCCACTGGGCACGTTCCAGCGGCTCCACCACCTCTTCCTCGATCAGCGCCAGTTCCGGCTCTAGTGCATCCACTCGCCCTGCCAGGTCCCCCTCTGCCCAGGCCTACACCGCCCAGGCCTACATCATAGCCGGTGTTCTATCCGTGCCTCCTCCGGTCTCGTTCCCTTGGGGCTGGCCGCCGCCGTATGGTGCACCCGTCTACGCCGGGCCGCCGTCTCCTGCCTACTCCGCTCCTTCATGGCTCAATCCGCCCTCGGGGTCCTCTACTCCATCCCCAACGCCGTCCGTTGACGGCGAGCGCCAGCTGGAGCAGTCCCTTCTACATCGTCTTCACCTTCGCGATCAAAGAGGTGAGATTGTGAGTGCACTGGCCAGAGGTCTTTCATGCCAGTCTAACACTGTTCTTCGTGGGGACCCCCCTAGTCATGTTCTTAGGTTGCCGTCTGCGTCTGTTCCGTGGGTTGAGCATTGGCAGTCCTTTGTCCTCCCTCGTCGTCTCGCCGCATGTGCCACGTCTTCTCCTTCTGTCGGTATTGTCGCCACGTGTGGTGTCCTTCCCCATGTTCGTGTCTCTGGTGGCTTCTTGGTTCTTGAATCAGGAGCCACCCACCACATGACGTCTGACCGTGCCTCCTTCGTCTCGTTGGGTCCTGCCGGTCCCGTTCGCTTTGTGTGCACCGGGTCCGGCCAGTTACTCCCTGTTCAGGGCGTGGGTGTTTTCCGCTTTGTTTGTCCCAGTGGCGTGCTGCTCTCGCCCGACGTCCTGTACGTGCCCTCCTTGGAGCTCAACCTGCTGACGGTGACTTCTCTAGATGATCAGGGCATGGACTTCACAGCCGGTCAAGGTGTTGGCACTGTTTGTCTCCGTCCCTCTGGTCGTGTTGTCTTGTAAGGTGTCAAGTGTGGCAAGCTTTATCGTGTTCCCTTACTTGCGCCCTGTGCCTCCTCTGTTGGCTCCTCCCTTGCCCATTTTTCTCCCTCTATCTCCCGACTACGTTTAGCTCTTACACCGCCGTCTTGGCCATGTCCATACTAATGCTATCTCCAACATGCTCCACCTCCAGCCCGCTATTGGCCTATCCCCGTCTACCTTTCTGTCACCTTGTCCCTCTGACTGTCTTGACTGTGCCCAGGGCAAGATGCATCGCTCCCCCTTTGCCTCTTCTATGTCCCAGTCATCTCATCCCCTTGATCTTGCCCACGCGGATGTCATGGGACCTCTCCCCCACGCGTTCCTTGGGGGTGCTGGGCGATATGTCCTGTGTTTGACCGATGACTTCTCTCATTTTCATTGGATCTTTGCCCTTCGTCAAAAGAGCGATGTGTGTCAAGTTCTTGAGACCTGGCTTCTTCAGGCTGAAAGGTCGTGTCAACGGTCCCTGCGTGTCTTTCGCAGTGACCGTGGCGGTGAGTTCCTTGGTCCCACCGCCCGGCCTCTCGAGTCCAAGGGGGTGTGCTTGGAGACCTCTGCTCCCTACACACCTCAGCAGAACGGGGTCTCTCAACGATGGAATCGGACTCTAGCCGATGGAGTCCGCACTCTCTTGTCTGAGTCCGGCCTCCCCCCCTCTTTGCCTTCGAGGCAATGTGTTACATAACATGGGTCTGGAACCGCGTCCCACACGGTCCCCTCCCTCGCACTGTCACTTTGTTCGAGCGCTGGTACGGCACTCGTGCCGATCTTCACCTCGCTCGCGTTTGGGGTAGCATTGCGTCTGTCTGGCTCCCTGATTATATTCGCGAGGGGAAAATCTCTCCGCATGGGAGGCTCTGTCCCTTTCTCGGTGTCTCTGCCCAATCCAAGGCCTGGCGTTTCTGGGATCCGAAGCGCCAGAGGGTTGTCGAGTCTCATGACGCCCTGTTCTTTGAGTCCATCTTTCTCCACGACTTGAGTCGTTCTGCGCCCGCTGCCGTCCTGCTGCAGCTCTCTCGCTTGCGGGGGGATGTCGGTCCTGCTTTCTCTGCTTCACCTGCAGTCCCTGCTGCTGTCCCTTCTATGCAGCCTTCTCCCTCATCGCGTCCCCAGGCTTCTGATCCAGTGCCCTCGACACAGGCCTTGTCGCCCAGCTCTCCGGCTTCCCCTGTCCTGCACTCCTCGCCTACCTCCTCTGAGTCCGTCTCTCCTGCTCACTCCTCTGCGACGCCCTCCAGTTCTCTCCCCTCGACTGGCCCCAGTCCGCCTGCTCCTGTCATGGTTGCGCCCGCGGCCCCACCTGGTCCTGCACCTGTCTCACCCTTTGTCCGTGGTGGCCGCCTCCGGACCCTCCCCTCTCGCTCTTCGAGTGTCTCAGTGTCCCACTCCCGAGCGGTGCAGTCTTCCTCTGAGCAGTCGCCAGTTCTGCCTACCGGCATGGATGCCTTAGGCATGGCCACAAGGGTTGTCCACCCCAGCTCTGCCCTTGGGTATACACTGCTCGTGACGGAGTATGAGCGTGCTCTTGAAGCCGCCGTGCTTGGTAGTGTCGCAGAGTGTCTAGCCACCACTACAGCGTCACCCCCGTCACCTGATCCAACCACAGTCAGACAGGCACGAGTAGCACCCGACTCACAGCAGTGGGAGGATGCCATGCGAGATGAGCTGAGGGCTCTAGACGACCATGTTGTTTATGACTTGGTCGATCTACCACCCGGTCATAAGGCCATTGACGCTCGTTGGGTGTTTCGGCGAAAGTACAAACCCAACGGCGAGCTAGACAAATACAAGGCGCGCCTTACTGCCAAGGGGTTATCCCAAGTTCCCTGGGGTCGATTTCGACGAAACATTTGCTCCCGTCGGACGCTACACCACTACTCGAGCTCTCCTCAGTCTTGTCGCACACCATGACTGGGAACGCGAGCAAATGGACGTCAATAATGCCTTCCTGCACGAGCGATTGGACGAGGAAATCTACATGGTCCAACCTCCAGGGTGTATAGACGACACTGATAGAGTCTGGAGACTGCGCAAGGCTCTCTACGGCCTTAAGCAGTCGCCAAGATGTTGGAATCAGAAGATCACCTCAACTCTGGAGAAAGGGGGGTACCGACGGAGCACAGTCGACCCTGCGCTCTTTGTCACCCCAGTCTCAGCGCCGTTTGCCGCTATTCTTGTCTATGTCGATGACTTACTAATCGCGTCTCCTAGTCAAGAGGCGGTAGCGTCCGTGAAGTCCTTGCTACAGTCCGCATACAAGATGAAGGACTTGGGTCCAGCCCGTGTCTTTGTAGGCATGGAGATTGAGCGTGACCACGCTCGTCGCGTTCTACACGTTCACCAGGCTACTTACGTGAGGAGCCTGGTGGAGCGTTTCGCTCCCTTCCTTGCGTTTGTGCCCACTGCGTCCACACCAATGACGCCCGCTGGACAGCGCTTGCTGAAGACCCTGGATGTGTTGAAACTGGGGGAGCCAGTCGATGTAACCGATTACCTGCGAGTGATTGGGTCTCTGATGTACCTGGCTACCACCACTCGAGCAGACGTTGCCTTTGCTATGAACTTTCTTGCCCAGTTCTCACAGTGCCCCAGGTCACGCCACATGGAGGCCGCCTTGCGAGTTGTCGGGTATGCTCTCTCGACAGCCCGAGTTGGGTTGTGTTACAGAGCACAACCGTCAGTGGTTGTGGATGGGTACACTAATAGTGACTGGGCGCATGATGTGGATGCTCGCAGTCGCATGGGGTACATCTTCCTTGTTGGGGGAACAGCGACCTCGTGGAAAAGTAGCAAACAAGGCTGTGTTGCGTGCAACTCGAGTGAGGCTGAGTATGTTGCTCTTAGCACAGGCACGTGTGAAAGTGTATGGCTTTGTTGCTTGATGCAACAGTTCCGCATCCCCATTCGCTGCAACACTCTGCGTTGTGACAATCAAAGCACGAAAGCAATTGCTGAGCACGACGGCATGCATCACACTCGCACGAAGCATATCAATGTTGAACACCATTTTGTGCGTGAGCGTGTAGCTGTAGGAGATGTCCAAATCGTGTGGGTTGACACCAGACAGCAGCGAGCTGACTTCCTCACAAAGGCGTTGAGCAGTAACTTCTTCAAGACAGCAGTTCACGCTGTTGGGTTGTTGTGTGTTCGTGATGCTCCGGGTTGTGTTGGTGTGTCGTGTGTCTATGTACAGTCGTGTGTCACTACTCGTGACGTCGCTGTTGTGGCTGTGGCAGTCTCCGTGCAGTTCGGCTGTGGGTCATGGGGGAGTGTTGGTTTCTGTGTCAGTACTACTTTGTGACCTCTGGCCTTGCTGCACACCTACCACACCTATGCAGGTGACTGACAAGAGGGAGGTCCTTGTTCCTGGCTTATGCTCTCGCCGGTCCACCTGCCTCAGCCAGAAGACTAGCAGACGTCACCGGGCCTGCATGCTCTCACTACTCAAACATACGCGATATTGCTCACTTGCAGGTTCAGCATGTGTGTTGGCGAGTAGTCGGCTAGCTCTATTTGGTTGTTAAGTAGTTGGGGAAGCACTCGGGGTGAGAAATTCCAGGCATCAGGTTGTGGTTCGAACCACAGGTCCGAAGGGAGCGAGCGAAAGCGAGCTCGCTGCACGCTCGCTCGCTCCCCCGGCGTGGATGACTACGCGAGCCTGTTACTCGTGGAAACTCAACTCTTTCAGTCGTGTTTCTTTACTCTGATCCGCGACTCTGCGTGATCTCACGCCATGGATGTCAACTCTTCTTAAACGTCCTCCTTGCTCTCTTGCTCCCACGTGGCCTGAGTCTCCTTACCACGACAACAACAACGACAGCAACAGTAATAACAATGGTGATGGCAATGGTGAATAATCAAGGACCACGAGTGTACAATGTGGAGCATGTAGAGCATAAGATGTCTCACGGCACCATGGCGTGACAAGAGTACGGGAATTGCAATGAAGAGACACGAGCAACAAGTAGGTGAAAAAAACGCGAGTAACGAGACACAAATGTGTTCTGTGGTGGGAGTGAGCGAGCGAGCAGTGAGCATGCTCTCGCTCGCTACCCCTAGGGCTGGTGGCCTTGAGCCCAAACCTCTCCAAACAAGAAAATGCTCAATCCTAATATCTTGTCAGCAAGCTACCCCTGCAGAAACTAGGTTTAGGCGAGTACCCGCCTCAGTCTGTACCTAGCATGCAAGGATGGTGCAGCCTGCTGGCACACTGGTTTAAGGAGTTGGCCCGGCGTGGGAAGATGTCGTCACAAAGGTGCACCATGCAGCGTTGTCTCTCTCTGGTCAGTCACCTACACCACTTATGCGAGTGTCCAGTGAGGCCAGAGATCACCACACGGTGTTGACACATAAACCAACACTCCCCCCTGACCCACGGCCGAACTGAGCACAAGACACTCACAGGCACAAGACTAGCGTCACGAGTAGTGACACTCGACTATACACAAGCACCGACACAACAGATCAACCTGGGACATCACGAGCATGCAACAATCCAACTGCATGAACACCCGCCTTAAATATGTTCCTGCTAAGTGCCTTTGTGAGGAAGTCAGCTCACTGCTGCCTGGTCTCAACCCACACGATTGGGACATTGCCTGCAGCCACCCGCTCATACACAAAATGGTGTTCAACATTGATATGCTTCGTGTGAGTATGATGCATCATGCTCAGAAATTACCTCCGTGTTTTGGTTATCACAACACAAGGTGATGCAATGGATGGGGACACAACCAGACGCTCTCACAGGTCTCTTTTTTATGAGACCGTTGTCTCCCCAACAAGGAAGATGTAGCCCGTGCGACTACGAGCATCAACGTCATGCACCCAATCAGTGTCAGTATATCCATGGACAACAACTGACGGTTGTGCCCAGTAACAAAGGCCAACAAGAGTAGTGGAGAGCGCATACCTGACGGTGCGTAATGCTACCTCCATGTGAAGCACTCTAGGGCACTGTGATTATTGGGAAAAAAATTAGGCAATGTGGTGGCCAGGTAAATCAAAGACCCTATCACTCTCAGGTAGTCAGTTAGCTCTAATTTCTCCCCCGCCTTTGACACGTCTAGTGTCTTGAGCAGCCGCTGTCTGGCGGGCATCATTGGTGTGGAAGCATTGGGAACAGACTCAAGAAGGGAGGCAAAGCGCTCCCCCAAGCTCCTAATGTACGCGGCCTGATCAACGTGGAGAATGTGACGAGCGCAGTCATGCTCAAGCTCCATGCCTAGAAAGACTCTGGCCGGAACAAGGTCTTTCATTTTGTACATGGACTACAGTGGGGAATCAACAGAGGCCACTGCCTCATAAATGGGTGACGTGATCAACAGGTCGTCGACATTGAGGAGGATGGCTACAAAGGGTGCGGACACTGGAGTGACAAAAAGGGAAGGATCAACGGTAATCTTTTGGTACCCTCCTTTTCCATTGTTGAGGTGATCTCGTGATTCCACTACCTAGGAGACTGCTTCAGGCCATAGAGGGCCTTGCGCGTTCTCCAAACTTGGAATGTGCCATCTGCAATCCCTGGGGGCTGGACCATATACATCTCTTCCTCCAAACGTCCATGCCAAAAGGCATTGTTGATGTCCATCTGCTCAATCTCCCACTTATCATGCGCAATGAGGCTTCAGAGAGCTCGAATAGTGGTGTAACGTTTGACAAGGGAAACCATCTCGCCGAATTCAACACTGACAACTTGGGAAGATCCCTTAGCCGTAAGACGTGCCTTGTACTTTCTGAGCTCGCCGTTGGGCTTGTATTTCCGTCGAAGAACCCATCAAGCGTGAATGGCCTTGTGACCCGGCATTAGATCAATAAGCTCATATACAGTGTGATCTTCTAGAGCTCAACTCTCATCACGCATAGTAGCCTCTCACTACTAAGAGACAGGTGCCACACGTGCCTGGCGAACTGTGGTGGGATCAGGCGATGGGGACGACACAGCTGTGGTGGCATGACACTCTGTGATACTGCCAAGAACGGCGGCGTCAAGTGCTTGATCATGCTCTGTCTAGAGCAGTGCATAGCCAAGGGAAGAGCTAGGGTGGACAACCCCAGTGGCCAAGCCCAAGGCATCCATGCCGGTCGGGAATGCAAGCGACTATTTAGGCTGTGAATGCGACGATTGAGGGCGAGGCGCGGAGTCGCTATTGGAGTGAGTGGGAAGAGTATGGAGGTGACCGCCATGGAAAAGGGGAGAAACGAGAGGAAGACCAGAGGGAGCATCAGAGGTTGGCATGACAGGAGCCGGTGGGCTGGGCACTGGGAGCGGACTGGAGGAGGTCGCGGAGGAGTGCGCAAGAGACACAGAGTTAGACGCAGACGGCGAGGACAAGACAGGGGAAGCTGAAGCGTTCGGCGACAAGGTCGAAAGAGCCTCAGAGGGTTGTGCAGAGTCTATGTCAGTCTCTGGAGGTCGCAGCGAGGGTAGAAGTTTCTGAGTGGAGACATCATCTGGACCTGCGGGGAAAGCAGGGCCGACCTCACCCTACAACCAAGAGAGCAATATCAGGGAGGCCGAGGGGACAAGATGGCTGAGGTCACGGAGGAAGAAGGACTTGAAGAGCAAGGGATCACAAGACTCGACAACCCGCTTGCGCTCTGGAACCTAGAAGTGCCAGGCTTTAGATTGGGGAAAGACACCTAGGAAGGGGCAGAGACATCCACGTGGGGAGAGCTTCCCATTGAGAATAACTTCGGGAAGCGAGACGGACGCAATACAACCCCAAACACGAGTGAGGTGAAGATCAGCACGGGCGCCATAAAAATGCTCAAAAGGGGTGATAGTGCGTGGGAGGGGACCGTGGGGGACAAGTTCATACCCAGATCATGTAGCACATGGCCTAAAAGGCAAACGAAGGGGAGAGACCAGAATCAGACAAAAGAGTCCGGAAGCCATCGCCAAGCATCCGGTTCCAACGTTCGGAGACACCATTTTGCTGGGATGAGTAGGGAGCATAGGTCTCCAGACGCACCCCCTTAGAATTAAGGAGATGGGCGAGGGGACTAAGGAACTCACCGCCGTGATCACTACAGAAGACACAGAAAGATCGCTCACATGACTATTCAGCGTGCAAGAGCTAAGACTTAAGGATGGCGCAAACATTGCTCTTCTTGCAAAGAGCGAATATCTAGTAAGAACGAGAGAAGTCATGAGTGAGACACAAAACATACCGTCCGGCACCCCAAAGAAGCTCATAAGGGGACCCATGAAATCAGCGTGAACAAGATCAAGGGGATGTGAAGAGTGGGAAGCGGAGGGGGCAAAAGGAGAGCGGTGTATCTTGCCATGCACGCAGTCAAGACAGTGAGAGGGACAGGGTGTCGGAAAAGTGGATGGTGACGGACCGAGAGCAAGTTGGAGGCGGAGCATGCTGGTGATGGCATTAGTGTGGACATGCCTTTGACGGCAATGCAAGATCTGAACATGGTCATGAGAAAGAGAGGGGGGGGCATGGACAAGGGAGGTTCCAACAGAGGGGATGGAGGATGCAAGCAAAGGGACACAATTGAGCTTGTGACACTTGACACCCTAAACGATGACACAGCCTGAGAGACAGAGACGGACAGTGCCAACACCATGACAGGTACACAAATCCATGCCCTGATCGACTAGAGAGGTCACTGACAACAGGCTAACTTCCATGGAAGGCACATAGAGGACGCCAGGAAAGAGTAGCACACCAATGGGACCAACAAACCGCATGAAGCCAACCCCCTTGGGGGGTTGACGTCATTGGTAGCAACTGGCCAGACCCGGTGTGGATAAAGCGAACAGCACCGGCAGGTCCCAACGAGACAAAGGAGGCGCGGACGGACATCATGTGGTCAGTGGCCTGAGAGTCAAGGACCCAGAAGCCACCAGAGATCCGAACATGGGGAAGGAAACTACATGTAGCAACAGTGCCAACATGAGGGGAGGACGAGGCACACACTACAAGAAGACAAGGGAGAACAAAAGACTACAGGTGCTCGATACACAGGATAGATGCAGACAAAAATCCAAGAACATGATCGAAGGGATCCCCAAGAAGAACAGTGTCTGTGTGGCATGAGGGACCTCTGGCCATCGCATCTACACTCTTACCTCCCCAGTCATGAAGGTGAAGACGCTGAAGAAGAGACTACTCCAGCTGGCGCTTGCTGTCGTCGAAAGGCGCCGGACCCCGAGGAGGGAGGAAGCCATGAGGAAACAAAGTAAGCCAGAGAAGGTGGCTCGAAGTAGATGGGTGCCCCATACGACGGTGGCCAATCCCAGGGGAATACGATCGGCGGAGGTATGGAGTGGACACCGGCGGTGGAGTACGCTTGTGCAGAGGAGGAACCGGTGGACCGCGCCAAGGTGCTGGAGCTGGAGCTAGTGCCGGCCACAGACGAGGTGGAGCCATTGGAATATGCCCAGTGGGTACGCATGGCGCGTGCAAGGCGAAGATCATCATGTGGAGCAGGGTACTTCCAAGAGGAGTGCTCGGAAGAGCTGCAGTTCCAGCACACCACCTTGCTAGGGACACAAAAAGTGCATTCCGTGGCTTTTCCCTTGCCTTTGCCCTTGTCCCGGCCCCGGCCACTGTCCTAAAAGGCAAGATTTGTGACTGTAGAGGTGGAAGAGGATGAGGTAGTAGAGGCAGAGGCAAAGCCGGAGGACGAGGCGACAGTTCTGACAACGGAAACTCCAACGACGGTGGAAGGGTGGAGACGCTTGTTTTGTAGGCTGGTCCACCAGGCATTAAGACGCTCCGCGACAAAGTCCCAGAGTGCTCCAACAACAAGAGGAGACTTGGGCGGCACAGGCTCAGAGGCAAGATACTGCAACTCATCAGCCTTGACATCGCGAAGGAGATAAGAGAGCTTAGAGATTAACGCGTTGACTATGGTGAGCACCGCCGATAGCTGGCTGGGTGCATCATCGTCAAGCTCACAAGGCAGTTTGAGCCCGCGGGCGCAATACGCATCAGCCGGTTCGTCAGCACCCATTAAGAGCATGTTGAACTGCACAAAGAGTGTGCTTTGAACAGCTTGGCCAGTGACAGTAGTGCGGCGGCGAAGCATGGTGTATGCACCAATGGGGTCAGCAAGACGTATGGTAGCATGATCTGCGTCATATGTGCCGACATCATCAACGAAGGAGTGTCTCTGGTGCGGTGGCAATGAGAGCGCGGACAGCGCGAGCGGACTCATCAGCAATAGGAGTGTAAGGCGGAACTGCTGGAAAGTAGTACTGCCACAGGAATTCCCCCTAAGCACAGGCATTGAAGCGAGTTTCCTATGTAGAGAAAGCAAGCCCAGTGGCGAGGATAGGGGCCTGAGAGAAGAAGTCATGCTGTCGGGTTGCGTTGGCAGAGGTGGTAGTAGGCACGACAGTGGTAGACTCAGCACCAGCTGTGCTAGCAGTAGACAGCGTGGAGGAGGTACCAGCACTGGTGCTTGCAAGGGTTCCAGAGAGTGAGACAGACATAGCAGGGAGACACTTGAGGACAATGGTAGCGACTTCATCAGCAAATGTTGCACGACTGTCATTTGTGACTTTGAGGCGATCTTCAGCCTCCCGCTGAGCCTATCGAGTGAGTTTTAGCTGGCGCTACAGGTCAGCAATGACGTACTCATCGTCATCAAGCATGGTGACAACATTGGGGCTCTGCCGGACAGATTTTAGCAAATTTTCCCTGTCCCAGTGGGCGTGGGAAATCAGAGGGTGCCTTGGCACGTGGGAGAAGTGCGAGGTTTTAGGTGGCGGGCACCCAACTGTGCTGTCGCTGCCCCCACAGCGACATGAGGAAGAGCAACTGCGCATAGGCCGTCCCTTGTAATCCGGCCCGAGTGACAGCGGACTGGGAGCCTCACGGGATGCCAGTGTGACTGATGGTGCCACCAATGTGGTGCTGGTCTCCTACAAGTTGCGGCCCACTGCTGGGACGGCTGCTGTACCAGCAGATGGGAGACGACTGCTGTCCTGGTGCTATGGCGCCTGTCCCTATCACTGCAAGCCTGAGGCAGTGCTTCGGACTCCGGTGGCAGCCAGAGACTAAGAAGTCAGCGGTGGACATCCTCAACTAAAGAGATGGATGTCGCGATGAGACCCGCAAGTGTCCCGCAGCTCGCGTGGCTCACGTGCGTGAGGCTGACGGCAGCAAGGCAGAAGGGCGCAGAGGCGATGACTGCACTACTTGTTGCTGCTGCACTGCACGTGTCCACGAGCAACGGTGACAGCGGTGACGGCGGCGATGGACGTGAGAGATCCACAATTAGGATCGTTTGCTCTAAGGGTCTCTTGCGATTTGCTCTGATACTTGTGAATAATCAAGGACCACAATTGTACAATATGAAGCATGTAGAGCTTAAGATGTCTCCAGCTCCATGGCCTGAAAAGAGCATGGGAGTTGCAGTGAAGAGACACAGGAAACGAGTATGTGAAAAAACGCCGGTAACGGGACACAAATGTGTTTCCTGGTGGGAGCAAGCGAGTGAGCATCGAGCTCACTCTCGCTCGCTTCCCCTAGGGTTGGTGGGCTCAAGCCCAAACCTCTCCCAGTTGGAAAATACTCAATCCTTATATCTTGTCAGCAAGTAACTCCTACAGAAATTGGGTACACGCCTCAGTCTATACCTAGTATGCAAGGATGTTGCAGCCTGCTGGTACACTAGTTGAAGGAGTTGGCCCGGCATTGGAAGATGTCATCACAAGGGTGCAGCATGCAGTGTTGTCTCTCTCTGGAATTGGTGGTCAGTGCCATTGCCCCGGGAAACCCCATGATGATTAGACACATATTGGAACTATCAGGTTATCTATTCCCTTTCTGGTCGAGAACCGGGCACACGGTTGTCTGTGTTGTTGTTTTCTCTGTGCAGTGCCTCACTGACTCATATTATGACCTCTCGTCTGGTGTACATGCTCATGCAGACGACTGACTGGATGGACGCTGAAGCCAAAGGGGTGCTGCTCGGTGGAGTGGACGTTTTTCCATAAAGGCGAGCATGTGATTCTCCTTCTCCTCGTGCTTCTGATACTGTACCCTCACACGACCAGCTCCATCGGCAGCTACCCTTGGTTGTCACGTCATCAATAGTCGTAGTTGGTTCTCTAAAATAGTGTAGTCGACACCTGACTTCGGGCAGCCGTAACTCCTCGTAGCTATTTTTCCTATTGATTCTGACTGCACGACTGCGTTCCAGCATGGACATTTTGGTATGGTCAAGGTTTTATGCAAAATAGACAACGCCCGGGTTTAAAACTGTCTTGTGTCTGGCAGGGCTCACCTAGGAAATTCTGCCAGACAAGATAATGCTACGATTTTCGTGGTTGGCTGGTTTTCTGGGTAACAAGCCTCACATAGCTGAGGTGAGGCTAGAACTGAGTGGGGTCTCAGTTAGTTGCTCATTCTTCATTCATAATCAGTCATTGCTTCATTCGAGCTGCTTTTTGGTGCTAACTCTGGCGCGCGCACTTCCGAGTAACAAACCAGAGCTCTCAAACTTCTACACTAGTGCAGCAGACTAAGGGGGCAAACTAAGCAACAAGCGTGGGTTCCCGCACGCTACATCAACAACGCCACTGCCCCAACCTGCGCACTAGCTAGTTCCTTTCTGGTATCACGGTCGTACCGCAGCATACGCAACAGAAGGAGTAGTGGCATACAGGTTCCTCACCATGCCGGCGGACCTCCCATACGCGCCAGTGCAGGGGAAATGCTGCCGGATTTTTTCTAGCAGTTGTGACATGCCTGGTGGCGGCATAAAAAAAATTCCCACGGCCACTGGACCAGGGGAAATGTAGCCGGATTTTTTTTGGAAGCTCTGACCCCCACGTTTGACGCAGGGAGGTGACCGGCCAGCGCAGCGACGCCAGGTAACCTGCTGACGACGACGCACATGGCGGCGTCAACCAGAGGTGTGAGTGACCCGCAGTAGTAGCAGCAGCAGCAGTAGCAGTAATAGTAGCGGAAGCAGCAGCGGCGGCAACTGCAGCAGCGGCAGCAGTAGCATAGACTCAGCAGCAGTAGTGTCAAACACAGCTACAACATCAAGGAGCAGTAGTAGCGGCAACAACAGACACCCAAGAGGGAGAGGAAAGAGGCAGGAGCACCGTTTGTAGCTACTGCCCCACCCTCGCACCTTCCTGGAAGCCGCATGGACGAGGAGGAGACGTAAACGCAAATCGTGTCAGCCACCCACGTCCCCTATGCCCGACTGCACCAGACTCAAATGAACATAAGCAATTGTGCGCAGGCTCTTTGGAAAGCTTAGGTCATAAGCTTTCCATAGCCACCATACTTGTTTGGTCGTCTGTAGCCTCCAACATTAATCATCCCGTGTCGCAGATCCAGATTTTCTTAACATTTCCAGCTGAGCACAAAATCAGGTTGTTTTGGCACTTTGTTTTTCAATGCCAAAATTTTACATTTAAAATTTCAGCACTTCGTCAAATTTCTGGACAAGAGGTCAATTTTTTCCACCATCCCAAATCAGCGAGAAACGCAGTCAGATCTGTATCGCGCAACATTTATCATCCAGCTCTTAACTGAGGAGAGACTACGCACCAACCCAGCAAGGGCGGCAGTAGCATCAGCGGTAGTAGCAGCCACGGCAGCAGCGGTAGTAGCAGCAGCGGCAACAGCAGCAACAGCAGTGGCAGCAGCAGCAGCAACAGCAATAGCAGCGGTGGCAGCAGCAACAGCGGCAGCAGCAGCATCCAGTGTTGACCTGGCCACCCGGAACCCCAGCACAATGATGTCCACCCCAGAACATCGATGTGATCCCCCCCACATCGGCAACCCCGTAACCACGGGCTTTACGGGGGTCATGCTGTGCATTTTCTGGCTTGTCCTGGGCGTTGTATCCATGGTTAACACCCTATTTTTTTTATCTTGCAGCCGCGGATCGTCTCTGCTGTCGCTCGCACTTCCTCTTCTTCGCGCGGTCAGCCGCGCTGATTCACGCTGGCAGAAATCAACGTCGAATGCAACGAGGTGGAAAACGGATTTCAATGACAAAATTCAGATAAGATCGCGGTCTAATTATCAAGCTTAAAATTGTAATGATCTGGGCTCCATGCTAGAAGATTGAAGTTGGAAGTACAAATTTTAAAGATCAGACAGCCGGCCCCAAACCTCTCACATCAAATTTTGGAGTTCGGAGCTCAGATTACGAAGTTCAAAGCTTGAAAGTTCAAAGGTGTGAAGTTTGGAATTCCCATTCTGCCATCAAAGTTCCGAGTTGGAGCTCGATGTTTAAAGCTCGTCCTTTGGCTATCGGATTCTAGGGTTTGCCCTTGAGATGTCAATAGTTAGAGTTTCAACCAGACAAAGAATCCCAATGAGCATGAAAACCCTATCCACAAGTATTGTTTAGAACATTACTGTTGTCTTCGAACTAGAAGGGTTTGTGTGGAAGAAAAGGGGGGGGCGAGAGTGATGCGGTGGGCTGGCGGGCAGGGTATGGAGGAGACTGAGGGGGAGGGGGGTTGCCCTCGACTTCCGGAAGAGATGGTCCGACCAACCGGGCCCGAGTCAGACCTGGTTGCACGGATGGGATGGGGGGGGAGGGGGGGGTGGGGGGGCTAGGCTTTCCACTTGGACATCGATTGCGAACTCAATCCACATTGATGCCCCATTGATGTGGATGGCGGTTCCGCAGCCACGGTGATAGGGTCACCCCGGAACTCCGGGTCAACAATGGTAGCAACACCAGCGACAGCAACATCAGCGGCAACAACTGTAGTAGCCGCAGCGGCAGCAGAGACATCAGCAGCGACAATGCCTAGCTTAGACAGTGCCGCCGGCACGCAGGATAGCTCTGCAGAGCCACCCACTGCAGATTCCATAGCGAATCTACGGGACCTGGTTGATCAATTGCACCAGATGCTTGCAGCAACCAGCACCAGCCAAACTATCCTCCCCGGACGGCCTGGTCATGCCCTGACTTTGGCAACGCAGATAGCAGTTCAGCAACAGGTGTAGCAGCAACAGTAGACAGTTACTAGCATCCTAGGCACAGGTGCGGCCTACCCCTCTCGGCGCAAGGACTTCGAGTCCCCTCCTCCTACCCTCATCGGAGATGAGCAGTTCCCGTCTTGGGAACTGCTCTATTGGATCTGGACACAGGGGGAGGGCATATGGCCATACTACAACCTTTCGCATGCCGAAGTCGTCCCGGAGCAGGCGCTTGAGGCGGGCCGCGCCAACCGCGTACTCATACTTGCTGCACTTGATGCTGACCGTACCGTTCTGGAGCCGTTTCTCGGTGATGCCACTGACGTCACTAGCGCTCACCCCAAGCGGGCTTGGGACACGCTGACGCGGTCGTATCACGTGTACGGCCTGGCAACTATCAGCCGCCTCCTGGAGGAGTTCAGCTCCCTTCACATGAGGGAGTCTGGGTCTTTCACCACCTACTTGCATCGTGCAGTTTACATCCTATGCTGGCTCAAGACAGCCGCACCTCCCCCTCTTGCTGCCCTCCTCACGATCTAGAATGGTACCACTCCTTATTTTGTGGACATCTTCGTCCTTCTTCCTACGGCCTACCTATCATCAAGGCACTGGTGGCCCAAGGCACTTTGATGACCAGGGCGTACGACCTCTTCTTCAGTGTGAAGGAAGCACACAGGGACACACAGCTTCAGCGCGGTGGCTCTTCTGCGACCGTAGCTGCCACCTCCTGTGACTCTTCCACCCTTTCCCCCGGCACTTCCTCCTCCGACAGCGCCAAGGACAAAGGAATGAAGGGCAGGAAGGGCAAGGGCAAGGGGCAGCAGTCTTCCTCCGGTGGCACTATCATTGCGTGCCACAACTGTGGCCATATGGGGCATGGGTGGTACACGTGCTCCATCCCTCTTGACGAGGCCCGCATTTTTGCCGCCTTGCACCATCAGCGTGAGCGCCGTCTTGGCACCTCCGCTACTACCACGGGCCCTTCCTTCTCCCCTAGTAGCACTAAGGCCACCACCTACTCCACCCTGCAGCTGGCTCCTCAGCTTTGACCACAACTTTTGCTATCCCTTCTCCATTTGCAGTAATAGCAGTAGTATGTCCCGTCGCAGCCACAGCCGTATGCAGTTCCTCTACAATAGCAGCAATACGCTCTGGGGCTGCCGGTATACTACCCACAATCTCCATCCCAGTGGAGTTTGTATCCCCCATCCGGAGCTGTGACCCCACAGTCCGTGGCGCCCGTTGACATCGACGCTCAGATTTGCCAGCTACAGAGCCTTTTGACCACACAGCTTGGCATCACGCATCCTCCCCAGGGAAGTACAAGTCGTGTGACTGCTAGCCGAGAGGTCTCCCACTGCCGGATAGAGACCAACTTGCGAGGAGACCTCGGAGAAGCCGCCTGTTGTATTTCAGGGCCGGCTTTGGATGATGTCACCTGGTTGGATGACTGGCATGATCCTTTTGCCTCTATCACTTCTGCTCAGCCTGCAACCTCTATCTCCCTTCCCGTGTCCTGTTTTGTCGCTCACTGTAACGTCATGGCCTCGGTCCGCGACCTCGATGGCACCTATATCATCGACTCCGATGCCACGCATCACATGACGTCCTGTCACCAGGCGTTCAGCATGCTTGGTCCCATTGGGAATGTACACATTGTCTGGACCGGGTCCATGCAGATCTTGCCGGCTCGTGGTGTTAGCGTCGTTCATTTTTGCGATCCATCCGGTGACGTCTTCGTGATTGATGTGCTGTATGTGTCAGGTTTGGAACTCAGCCTCCTGTCTTTCACGGCTCTCAACCTCATGAGCATGGAAGTCTGTCACTCCTATGGCATTGGCACTGTCTCCCTTTGCCCATCCAGTCAGGTCATTTTGCGAGCTATTTTTTGTGACAACCTCTTGCACATCACTTGACTTCCTTCATCCATGACGTCTCCCTCCTCCAACACTACACATTTGTTTGTCACCAGTGTTCTTTCCCCCTAGCACGTGCACCTCCTTCACCGATAAGGTATGGTTAATCGAGGCAAGATTATACACAGCAGATTCAGTGTACATGGTAGGTTGATTTTGGTAATTTTCAAGAAATTGTCTTCAGACGTAGTATCGTTGTGTTCACGAGGAGAATTGTGTATTTAATTCCTTTGCCTTAATAAGTTGGTGTAATTAAAGAAAATGTATGAGACATTCTTTGTTGAACGTATACAAGACGTATTTCTGTACTTTAACTTTGGGGAAGGACTTTTCTATACATAAGAAACTTACGTAATTGTTATGTGTCTACAGATTTGAACAGAAGTCCAATCGACCATATTCGCGTGATTTCTCAGTCATGAGAATGTGCTCAGAGAATACGACAAACTTCGGAACTCGGACGTCCCCCCCAACTGTGAAGTGTGTTGGGTTTGTGTAGCTGTCGTGTGTATCGGAAAGCAACTAAGTGAACACACTAGTGCCTTTGGTACACTAATGTTCTTTGTCACGTCGTGAGATACACGGACCATAGACACTAACCCAATACACTAAGCACTTTGGGGGAGGGGGAGTCGGAGGTAGAATTGGATCCGGATCTCACCCCCTCCCTCCCTAAAAAGGCTAGAGTGTATTAGCTCAGTGTGGCAGGTTGGAGTATTCGATTTGAGTGATGGAGAAAAAATAATGTACACTAATGAATTGGTAGTCGCTGACCGTCGATCGACGACGATCTACGATCAAAGAACGGTGATCTACGATGTCGATCCTCGAGATGATTGCCGCCTCGTCATGGGGAGCACCCCCCACGAAGGAACGGGTACCATATTGTCGAGACCGATCCCCCCCCAAACCATTCAATGTATTGGGGACGTGTATGTGATCCGTGTATTGCGTAGCGACTAAATGAATGCATTAGTGTATTCGATGTACTAGCTTTTTTTTTCAAGTCGGTGAGATACATGGACCGTATACACTCACCCAATACTATTAACTCATTTGGGAGGAGGGGAGTCGGAGGTAACATGGGATCCGGATCTCACCCCCCCCAAAAAGGATAGACAGTATTAGCTTATTGTGGCATGTATGTGTTCTCAATTTGAGTGATGGGAAAAATATGCTACACAAAGTATCGTTAGCCGCAAACCGTTGATAAGCACCAATCGACAATCCACGATCAACAAAAGCGAGTTTTCGGTGTGGGGGTATGAGGAACCCCCCCCCCCCCCCCCCCCCTTCCCCCCCCGACGATATAAAGGAACTTGTTGGATCCCACTACCGCGGGGCCCAGGAGGTGCCCGGCAAGCAAAAAAGTAAAACCCCAACCTGGGTGTCATTCACACATGGATCTGATCACAAAAAAAGGTTTGCTAGTCGTTTGAGTGGGGGGTACAAAACCCCCCCCTCCACGATAGAAGGGAACCTGATGGGCCCCGCTACCGCAGGGCCCATGAGGTGCCCAAGTAAGGAAAAAAATAAAGCAAGAACCACATAGTGTAAGGACATTCCGATTGTGTCTCTGCGTTGTTGTAAGAAAAAGAATAGGCAACAGTTTCCATTCGCTCTTAGCACTAGTAACTTCCAAGGACACGACTACATCTGTGTAATTGAACAGGCAATAAAGTTGTGAACAAATTAAGCATTTTTTTATTTTGTAACATAAGAGCCAATTTTTAGGGTTAAAATGGTCATTAAATAATTATCAGGTACTTTGGGTACTCGAGGCTCAGGTTTCGAGGAGCCAGAGTCCAGAAAAAACATAATGGGCTAGAGTCTAGCCTGGAAAACATCCCCCCCTCCACGATAGAAGGGAACCTGATGGGCCCCGCTACCGCAGGACCCATGAGGTGCCCAAGTAAGGAAAAAAATAAAGCAAGAACCACAGAGTGTAACGACATTCCGATTGTGTCTCTACGTTGTTGTAAGAAAAAGAATAGGCAACAGTTTCCATTCGCTAGTAGCACTAGTAACTTCCAAGGACATGACTACATCTGTGTAATCGAACAGGCAATAAAGTTGTGAAAAAATTAAGCATGTTTTTTTACTTTGTAACAAAAGAGCCAATTTTTAGGGTTAAAATGGTCATTAAATAATTATCGGGTACTTTGGGTACTCGAGGCTCAGGTTTCGAGGAGCCAGAGCCCAGAAAAAACATAATGGGCTAGATTCTAGCCTGGAAAACATCTATGGCCGGATTTTATGTGAAAGGAATGCCACGATGGTGAATCCATCGCATCACTCCTCCTCCCCTCTAGTTGGCCGATAGGGTCTTGTTCCAGCGAGGCAATGCCACAGGGAACGATTAGGCTTAGAATTATTGTTTTACGTCCATTCCCTATGACGACCCTGTCCATTTGTGGCGCGGTTGGTCTCAGCCAAAATGGCTGAGGCGACCATTCGCCCTCCCTCCTTGGACTACACTTTCTGAGGGCCTAAGTTTTGGGTTGAGAAATTAGTCGCAAAACAGCCTCGAGATGTTACATATGTGTTAAAATTTTAATTACAAGCATTCCAAGAATGTTTGAATGTTTAATCATAACAATACATGCCCATATGTATTAACATATTTCATAATGTAAACTGTAACATAACTTCCACGAAGCTACCATGTATTTTCCAATGGCATACAACAAACATGTACAATGTATGAAGAGTGTATTTTCAAGGGTCATTAACCATAAATACCACCGACGCCTTTGCCACGTACACGTTGATGTTGCCAATAGCATGCTCTGCACTCAATCCACGCTCGGACTTGATCCCTCCACTTCCCAGTGGCCTTGTCGCACTGAGTGCATCAAGTGTGCCCAGGGCAAGATGCACCAAGCCTCCTACCCTGCGTCCTCTTCTCAGGCCACTCACCCGCTGGAGCTTGTCCACTCGGACCTCCTGGACCCTCTCCCGGTTGCATGCGTGGTCGAGGACGGCCAGTATGTGCTGACCCTCACGGATGACTACTCCCACTATCGATGGGTCATCTGCCTTCGCCGTAAGAGCAACATGGCCACGACCATCCGTGCCTGTCACCTCACGGCTAAGCGCGAATGCAGCTGCACCCTCCGTCGTTTTTGGTCTGAACGCGGCGGTGAGTACAGGGAAGACACTACTGCCTGTCTCGCCAGTCATGGGGTCCGTTATGAGACGTCCATCCTGGGACACCGCAGCAGAACGGTGACTCCGAACGCTGGAACCACACCATGGCTGATGATGTCCGCACCATGCTTGTTGAGTCCGGTTTGTCCAAGGGCTTCTTCTTTAAGATTATGTCCTACATGAACTGTGTGTGGAACCGCATTCCACATGGTCCCCTTCCCTGCCAAGCCACTCCGTACACATTGTGGTGTGGTCAGCGCGCCGATCTTCGGCATGCTCCTGTCTGGGGGTGCGTTGCCAGTGTCTGGCTCCTCGAGGACAAGCCTGATGGAAAGCTTTCCCTTCGCGGCCGTCTCTACACCTTTGTCGGTGTCTCGCGTCAGTCCAAGGCCTGGCGCTTCTGGGACCCGGTCCGGCATCGTGTTTTTGAGTCCCACAATGCCCTTTTCCTTGAGGGCCTCTTCCCTCGTGACCTGCCTCGAGTCTGATCTACCTCCCCTCTACTTCTATTGGTGTCGTCTTGTGGGGGAGATACTTGTCGCACCGTCGCTCCAGCTCCAGAGGCACAGATCGTCCTACCTGCATCCAAACCCCCAACAGCGGATGGTCCGGATGCTCCTCTCTGGCCATCCACCTCGCCGCCCACTTCCCCTGCCGGTGATGCCACACACCCGTCGGAGACGGAGTCCTCCGCTGAGTCCTCAGCCCAGCCTGACCTCTTGGCTGACCCCCTTTCGGCCTCCAATGCACCCAACCCCGTGGATCCGCCTGTGTCTAGAGGCTCCCCAACATAGGACCCGGTGCCTACCCCCGCCTTGCCACCTCGTCCTCACCGGACTCCCTCTTCCGTCACTGGCACCCTGGCACACCAGGTCTACACCCACGCTCCTGGTGGCATTTTGCAGCCCCATAAGCTGGCGCCGCTTCCGGGTCCTCGCACCAGGGCTCCCTGGCCTGCCTCCAGCACACCCGTCGACACACCTTCCTCCCCTGACACTGTTGTGTGCGGTGAGCCCAGCATCAAGGTCCTTATCCTGACGACCCTTGACCTCGTTGTTCAGGACACTCACCCATGCTCGGCCCTTGGCTACGCTCTCATCTCCCAGGAGCATCGCCGTGTGGACTCCGCCACCCTGGCCCGGGCTCACACAGGACTTTGCGTTGTCCATGTGCTGACGGCATGGCCTTCCCCACTGGCACCCAATCCACAGAGCCTACATGAGGCCCATGCTGCTCCTGACACAGACCAATGGGAAGGTGCATGTCAAGAGGAGCTTGCTGCTACCAACGAGCACGCAGTGTAAGAGCTCGTGGAACTCCCCTTGGCCGCAAGGCGATAGGGGCGAAGTGGATGTTTCGCCAAAAGTGGAAGCCAGATATCATCCTGGACAAGTACAAGGCCCGGGTCACCACCAAGGGCTTCTCCCAGGTGGCTGGAGTTGACTACGACCAGGTCTTTGCTCCGGCTGGCTGTTTCACCACCAGCCGGGCACTCTTCAGCCTAGGCGCAGAGCATGGTGGGGAGCTCCACCAGATGGACGTGAGATATGCCTTTCTTCATGGTGCTCTCGATTGTGAGGAGCTCTACATGACCCAACCCCTTGGCTTTGAGGATGGGACAGGCTGAGTCTGGCGACTATGGAAGGCCCTCTATGGCCTCAAGCAGTCTCCCCGGTGCTGGAACATCAAGATCAGTTGTACCCTTCTGGAGGGTGGATTTCTCCGCAGCATGCGGAGAAATGCATCTGTTGCGGATCCAGAACTCTTCATCACTCCTCCTGGGACTCCCTTCGCTACGATCCTCATCTATGTCGACGACCTACTCATCGCGTCTCCCAACCTTGCCACTGTCAAGCAGGTGAAGGATTTGCTAAAGGCGACCTACAAAATGAAGGATCTTGGGTCGGCGTAGGTGTTTCTTGACGTGGAGATTGAGCGCGATATTGAGCACGGCATCATGTGGGTACATCAGGTGGCATACGTTCAGACTCTCACTGACTGCTTTGCCGATCTCCTGACCACTTTCCCCAGCGCCTCCAACCCGATGATCCCAGACAAGCAGGCAAAGCTGAAGGCTATTGACGCTAGCACCTTGGGTGTAGCGGTGGACATCACGGCGTTCCTCCGCGTCATCAGGTCACTCAAGTTTCTTGCCACCACCACACGGGCCGACATCGCCTTTGCCGTGAATGTCCTCACTCAGTTCTCACAGGCCCCACACTAGCTGCACCTTGCTGCAGCTGTCCATGTGTTGTGGTATGTGGTCTCCACCCCACGTCAAGGCCTCACATTCTGTTAGTAGCCGTCTGTGGAAGCCGTGGGCTACACTGAAAGCAATTGGGCATGGAGCCTAGATGGAAAGAGCCGCAATGGTTGGATCTTTCTCATCGGGGGTACGGTAGTTTCATGGTGTAGCGGGAAGCAAGGGTATATCGCACATAATGCAACGGAGGTAAAGTACGTGGCTTTGGGTGCAGGTGCATGTAAGAGTGTAGCGGGAGGGATGGTACGGCCCTCCCACCTCGCAATAGCAAGGGGGTGGCTGCAAGTCACCCCTCGCTACCGCGAGAATTGGCCGGTGGCCAGCCACCCGCTGACTACTGGC
>SZWC01000713.1:15594-35490 GCA_023375785.1 Penium margaritaceum | reverse complement strand
CCTGCTCTGAAGTCGTCGTCAGAGTTCGCCGAATCACGTTTTCAGTCCGCGTCAGGGATTTCCCCCTTCGCAGGACTGAGGAACAATTTTCATCAACGACCCAGAGCAGTTGGGCTCGAATATTTCGAGTCTCTGGAGGCCCATTTCCGTTTTTAACCTTACCCCTAGTTTTGGGACCCAAAGCGGGGGTTTTTACCTCGAACTCGTGTGTTCGCACGAGTTATTTTGTTTGTTTTATGTCAAAGTTCGTCGCAAACGAACTTCGATTTACGTTTTGCCGTTTTGGCACGAAATCGTCGCGTGCGAGGCACGCTGACGATTTTGTGCCAGCTTCTCTTGTCTCTCGTCCCTCGTCCCCCTCCCTCGTCCTCGCTCGCTCGCTTGCGAGGAGGGCGAGCGGGGGCGAGGGCACGAGGCCACGAGGCCTCGCCCTCGAGGCCCTCGTGGGCCCTCAGCTGCCGATCGTGCAGAGGCCGCGATCGGCGGCTGGCGGCTGGCCGGCCGGTCGCTTGGCCGGCCGCCGGCCGGTCGCTTGGCCGGCCGCCGGCCGTCCAGCCGGCGGGCAGGGAGCTGGCTGGCGGCCAGCGAAATGCTGGCCGCCGGCCAGCCCTCGCTGACGCGAGGGGTGGTGCGCATCCATCCCTTGCTTCAGCGAGGAGGGAGGGCCGAACCGGCCCTCCCGCTACACTGTTTGAGCTCTTCCAAAAATGAGCGGACCTGACTTTCCTTTTCTGATCCATTGCGAAGCACAAAAAAGAGGAAAATCGTCAGTTTCCCATGTCGTGAACGGAATTCACTTGGAAATATTTCAATGCAAAATTTAGCACCGACAGCGCCTAAATTTTTGTGAATCAACCTCAAATTTTGGGGTGTTCTCTGAGGAAACTCGAAAGGGCTGACCCTCCAAAGCCACGACATGGCTCAACGCAGGTCGTACATGCGCTAAACACTTTTGTTTGCGCAAAAGAGACACTACATCACCGGGTTGCAAAACCACGACAGTGACGTACATCGAGACGAGTTCTTGATCTACATAGAGCACCATATGTGGTGTGACCACTCGACGGCTCGCCTACTTGTCGCAACAATGCAAAATGTGAAGACAACACAAAACGAGTGTTGATTGCACGGTTACATGGACGTCGACCACATCATCAACGTAAGTGCCGATTGCACTACGGGCAACAGCACAAGTGCTGGTTGCAAAAAATTTCTTGGTGTCGAACACACCAGTGAAAGAGTGCCAGTTGCACTTTAATCATGGAAGCCAGAAGTATCCGTGATGCTAGTGCCGAACACACAGCTCATGGTCTGCAAAGATATGACCAAAGCAAAGGCCGGTTTCAAATGCACGTGGGTGTCGATTGCACCAATAATACAAGGCAAGTCATTTGTGCTTGGATTTTGATGAAAGGAGAGTGCGAGTACCGATCGCACTCAGCACACACGTGACGGTGAAAACTCCTGCACGAGGGTCGAGCGCACAAAATTGACAAGTGACGGTTGCACTGGGAGCATGACCAACATGGGAGATGCAATTGTAGCATTCACGCAAGTGCCGACCACACAATCCCAAGGAACGCTGAATGCATGGTCCATGGGTGCGTAGGTTAACTCGTTGACATAAGTGTCGAATGCAAAATTGCCATAGACACGGATTGCACGGTTGAAAAAAGCTGCGAGTTGCACTTTTGTCATGGATGTCGAATGCACCACTCATGCGAGTGCCGAACGCACTATGGCCATAGGTTATAATTGGGTTAGTTATGCTAGTGTTGATGGTACAACACGTGTTGTAAGATGCCTATTGTATCAATGACATGGGTGCGGATCGCACCTCGTTGCATCAACTAACAAGAACTAGCCAACTCGTTGCCTCATCAGACTAGCTTGCGATAGACCACTATACAAAAGCATACGATCTATGCGTGGAGTGTTTCTACAAGCAAGTGCGTCAAGCGCGTTATTCGAAACGTCGAAAACACGTCGTTTGACGTTTGCAAGGCATCTCGACGAAGTCGAGCATGGTCATACTGTTGAATCCTTCAAATGGAGAAATGACACGTATGGCTAGAAACAATCACAGATGGCTGCGGTGATCAAAGGTATGCCCGAACGGCGTAACAAAACACAGCGATCTCGGTCGCCACTGATAGTGACAACCATTCAACCTGCCGATAGCAGTTTGGAGAAGGTACTTCCAAAAGAAGTACGAACCAAAATTTTTCGGATGGATCGCGTGTGACGAGGACGATTTCCTCAAAATTAGACCATGCTAAAGGTGGACAAACTCCACCATGTCCATAGATGGAACGCACTACAGAAGCCCAGTCGGTTGAGCACCAATTCCCAAATATGCACGGCTTGCATTACCAGAAGGGGTCAGCGCGCATGATCAAGCACTAGAGACAACCCACTTTTCAATGGATCATGGTATGAGATTCATGCCATTGAACTTCAACCACGTGAAGTTGGGTACACATGCGTGGAATACGTGCGCGACATGCACAAAAACCTAATTCACTAAGTTTTGGTGCATTGATCACGACACCCAGTTATGGATAAGTTGGACAGACGAATGGTCACAACGGTTTTGTGACAATTGAACAAGCTGACGATATCAGTTGATGTCTTGGATAAAAATGACGACGCCATTTCACCAAACAAGTAGTTTGATGGGTGCAGGGCGTGTGCCACGACAGTCGCACGTTCCATTGCGCTACAATGTTCAAAGGCGAATGTGATCATTTCATGACTATGTTCGTGTCACAACTATGTCATGAGAGGTGAAACAGACATGGTCTGTGAGCACGCCGACTTCAATCCTCAAGGATTGCCATTGTGCCGCCTGTACATAGTGTGTACAAAATGCACCAGTACCTTTCGGAGGTTCTGTGCATCATTAGTCATGGCCGATACAGACATCGGTCCGTGATTGAACGTGTCAAGGATGACATCCCTGATACTCAATGGCAAAACCATTGACATCGTATCATTCGGTGAGAGATGGATACAAATCGTGCTACCCGACTGGTACAGACGATAACTAGGTACATGAGTGTACTCACAACCCTGTTCAAAGACAAAGATTATTATCAATGAGGGCTGTGAATGCGTCAGAGAGGGACGGAGACTCTTCGATAGGTCCTTAAATATTTGAGACGCCGCAGTGCGGTGGTCGAAGATTGCAAGAGTCAACTCTGGCGAATGACAAGATTGACCGAATGTCAATAGTGAACAAATTTGAAGGGGACACCTTCAGTCTATCATCACTCGACGTGTGAACATGTCATGGACATTGATAGACAAGAGTGCGTGAACCGATGTTGGTGACATGAGTTCACCCACAGTTCTGTGAAAAATCGATTTCAAAGAAAACGAGCGACACTCCTTTTCTACTAATGGAGTTCCAGAGTTCTATGACGATCTCATGGTTTTCTACAAACAGACTACGACATAGTTAGGATCACAAAAGGTCTAGGTTTTGTGTCTAAAGCTTATGACCATGGAAACGACCTATAAGCCGAGAGCTTTATGGTAACAGCGTGTTAGCATCTACATCGTGGTGGTCCGACCGACCACATAACGAGTCATAATCAACATTGAAACAAAATAACGACCAATGTGTCGTAACCAAATGTTGATCCAAAAGGACTCTTCAAGATGGATCTTGAAGAGTCCTTTTGGATATTTCTCATCAGATTCTCATCGATGTTTTAAGAAACGCCTCAAAGTTGATGGCATCGTGACACGGTACACTAGTCGTGTACGTCACGCTCTTGAAACATCATGCGGATGGATTCTGATCATGCCAAAGATATGGTATAGCATCGCCTATGCAATATCGATGTGCAAAATAAATCCAACATCCGAATTGTTGGAACACAACCCATCTCCGAGAGAGATCATAATGACTACAGTATAGTTGAACCATGCCTCACTGACCCAAAAGGTCACGGTGAACTGACTCAAGCCCCTCGGTTTTGGGGATGGGTTAGTTGATGTACATTGCCGAATGCAAGTACAATATGTTTTGGATGTCGCTGCGGTGATATCGAGGATTGTGGTGGTTTGTCAGATGTCTTCGATGAGGGCGATACCCTCTTCAAGTGCCTAGGACACCGCATATAGAAAACACTCTATTGAGTGGAAGTACCGAATGTACACAATAGAAGACATTGAAGCAACACGGATTGTTACAACTTGGCAAACACGATCCACTGGTGGGTTCCAGAATGGAACTCTTGGACGTGATAACATAAACACAGCAGGATTTTGTAACCGGTTCTTCCAAAATCACCGGATGTGATTGAGAAGCGTTCGATCACTATCACATGGAATCGGAACTCGAGAAATGTTCTTTCAACTTGTACCGTAATGATGGTGATCATGGTACACCCGTTTGGTGAATACCATACGATGAACACTTTATCCATGGATAAAATCCATGGTCGTTGAGATCGGTTATCTCAACTAACCTAGTTAAAAGCAATGTGCTTTTGACAGGGACGTGAGCGGCAGCCTACGGTACCCATTTCAGACAGAAATGAGGGGATGATGGTTGAAACCAAGATCATCTAGGTCGGAGCATTGTCGTGTCTAATGACGGATATTGACGACAATTGCGTGTGCCAGACGACCAATGCCGCTTCCTTCAAAGATGAGTGCAATCTTTGAAAGGAAAAACAAGTGTGCTCAACAACCATGTCTTAGGACCTTGGTGCCTCCCAATTCTAAGATAAAGTTGGCATGCAAGTTGCATGGGCTTAGTGGAGCTTGGTTGAGTTCAGCCAACCAATCCACGAGTGCTGAAAGAGGTCTGGTAGACCTACGCGTGGTCATGAACATGTGGTTGCAAACCGAGAGGACTTATATCCGAATCTTGGATTGTACGTCTTGACAATGTTGCGGGGAGGTACCACCTCGGCAACAACCCCTTGGAAGAGATCATGACCGAATGACATGGGAAGTGTTGTGTGGACCTAGACAGTTTTCACGGGGACGTCCGGTCAATTGGTCGCAGAGACGCTCCTTGCAAAGGGGGAGGAGGCGTCACCACAACAGCTTGCTGAACACGTACCACACGGAATGTGGGAAAATTCATCCTATGTACTCTCTTCCAAACTGGCAAGACATTGTTGACAATGTACGTCCCAAAATACATCGACCATGCCATTGATACACATGTGTGATGAGTCTTCGGTGAAGGCTCAACAACACTTATAAATAGCATACAAGGATTGTACGTGCCGCATCTTGGTAAGAGCCAAGGGATCACGCGATCAACACTGGATGTTGTACGCAAATGGCAATAATCACAAAAACCACAAGTGTGTGGTTGATTGTGCGTGAACGTGATGCAACCGTGTTGCGGATGACAATAATTCACACGTGTGATCTTGTTTACGCTTCTTATCGCATGGTTTGCATTATGAAGTACGCGATGATCAAACCTCCGTTAGCAAAGACGAACCGGGACGGTTCGAAGCAAAGGGGGAGGAATGTAGCGTACGAGCAATTTTTAGGGTTAAAAATGGTCGATAAATAATTATTGAGTACTTCGGGTACTCGAGGCTCAGGTTTCGAGGAGCCAAAGTCCGGAAAAACATTATGGGCTAAATTTTGGTCCGACTCTAGCCTAGAAAACATCCGTGGCCAGATTCTAGGTGAAAGGAGTGCCGCGATGGAAAATCCATCGCGTCACTCCTCCTCCCTTATAGTTGGCCAATAGGCTCCTGTTTCCACGTGGCAGTGCCATGTAAAACGATAGGGTATTAGGATGCATGTTCGCAAAAATGCCCTATGACGACTACGTCCATTTGTGGTGCGGTTCGTCTCAACCAAAAGGGCTAAGACGACCATTCACTACTCCTTCTTGGACTGACTATTATGAGGGCCTACGTTTCGGTTCCACAGTTAGTCGCAAAACAGCTCACAGCTGTTGCAATAATGTAAGGATTTTCCTGGTTGGCTGGTTTTCTAAGTAACAAGCCTCACAGAGCTGAGAGACACAAATACTAGGCAGCAGGTTGGGGCAACAGCGTTGTTGATGTTGCATGCGGGCTTCCACGCTCGTTGCTTAAGTCTGCTGCCCCCTCAGTCTTCTGCTCTACAGACTAAGTCTGGAAGCTCTGGGTTTGTTACTCAGAAGTGTGTGCGCCAGTGTTAGCGCCATAAAGCAGCTGGAAATTAAAAGTAACTGATTAACAATGAAGAATAAGCAACAATGGGAGACCCCTCCAAGTTCTAGCTCCCCCCCACTAGTGTAGAACTTGTTACTTAGCTAACCAGCCAATCAGAAAATACTCCTAGACCTATTTTCTGGCAGGCAGGGTTTTCTCGGTGAGCCTTGCCAGACACCCGACAGCCCAAAACCCGGGCGTCGTCCGTTTTGCCTGAAAATTGGACGATACCATGATACCAACACTGCGAACGCAGTCGTGTGGTCAGAATCAGCTAGAAAAATAGCAGCAAAGAGTTATGGCTGCCCGAGCCCGGGCAGTACCTATGACAGTCAAGTGACACCAAACAGGGCCACACGGCAGGAGACATGGACCCTAGGCACAGCACGACGCTGCAGACGCAATGCCACAACCAGAAACAGAGTTGGGTGCATGGAAACAACATTTGCAGTGGCGGTGACCGTCGGCGGCCCGACCGCCGAGGAGGCCTGCCGATGGAGCTGAGCGCATCGCCGAACGGAGGTGGCTCCAGCAAACGGTGCGTGGGCCACAACGCGCGTCGGCTCCACCGAGCGACACTCCAGCGACGTCGATTCTCGCCGTCAGTCATCTGCATGCCGATGTACACAAGCCGGGAGGACACAACAGAGTACAATGAGAGATGCGCGAAAACCAACACTCCCCCATGACTCACAGGCGTAGTGCACATGTGCGGGTAGAGACACAGTCAACAACCAGACTCCCCTAGGTCACACAGAGACGCAAGCAGAGACACAGAGAGCCACTCACGGACGCACACCGACCGAACTCACAGCCTTCTTGAACGAGTCGCACTTCACTGCCTTGGTCAAGAAGTCAGGCAACTGCCGTGCTGTTTCAATCCACACAATGCTGATGCTGCCGTCATGCAATAATGAACGCACATAGTGATACTCAACGTTGATGTGCTTCGTGCGTGTATGATGCACGCCGTCATTGTCGATGATGGCCATGGTACTCTCATTGTCACAATGTAACATGATGGATGCGACAGGCTGATGTTACTCGGACAACAGACAACACATCCACACACTCTCACACGTGCCTGAGCCAAGAGCCACATACTCAGCCTCAGCAGTGCTGCGTGCAATGCATCCCTGCTTGCCGCTGCGCCAGGATACAGCTNTTCGTGCGTGTATGATGCACGCCGTCATTGTCGATGATGGCCATGGTACTCTCATTGTCACAATGTAACATGATGGATGCGACAGGCTGATGTTACTCGGACAACAGACAACACATCCACACACTCTCACACGTGCCTGAGCCAAGAGCCACATACTCAGCCTCAGCAGTGCTGCGTGCAATGCATCCCTGCTTGCCGCTGCGCCAGGATACAGCTGTGCCACCGATCAAAAAGATCCAGCCTGTGCGACACTTACCGTCCGAACTGCCGGCCCCGTCACTGTAAGTGTAGTCCACCGCGACAACAGACGGCTGACGGCAGAACATGAGTCCTCGCCGAGGAGTCGAGATGACGTAGCACAGGACTCTGATTGCGGCCTCGTAGTGGAGGTGACGCGGCTCCTGAGAGAACTGGGCCATGAGGTTGACGGCGAATGCGATGTATGGGCGCGTCGTCATCACCAGGAACATCAGTGACCCGATGACTCGTAGGTACGTGGTCACGTCAAATGGCTCTCCCACAACAGCTGGGTCGAGACTCTTTAGCTTCACCTGGCCATCGGGTGACATGGGTGAGGATGCACTCGGCACGAGTGGCAGGTCCTCCGCAAAGCGGGTGGACAGAGTCTGCACATAGGCGGCCTGGTGGATGTGAAGGACGCCCTGGGAGCGATCATGCTCGAGCTCCATGCCTAGGAAAACTCTGGCTGATCCAAGATCCTTCATCTGGTAGGCGGCGTGCAGCAAGTCCTTGACATGTTGGATGGCCACCGTGTCTGGCGACGCGATGAGGAGATCGTCGACATAAACCAGAATAGCGGTTAAATTCTGGCCTCGCGGACTGAAAAATAGTTGCGGGGTCAACGGTGCTGCGCTGGAGTCCACCTCGAAGGAGTGTGCTGTTGATTTCTTGGTTCCAGTACCGAGGCGACTCCTTCACGCCATAGAGGACCTTACACAGTCGCCACACTCTCCCAGTGCCATCGTCGAAGCCTGGGGACTGCACCATGTAAAGCTCCTCACCCTCCAGTGAACCATGGAGAAAAGTGTTGCTCACATCCATCACCTAATCCTCTCTGTATATATTTTCCCTCCGGTGTGGACCTGAGTGCACAGGGCATGCTGACCCAGAGAGTGGAGGTGACGCACCTTGAGGCGCCGACAACTTGTCACGCCGGACGACCACTGGCACCCATCTGTCCGGCATCCCTCGTGTGCTCGCCTCCCTCTCACAGCATTGCCTCTCCACTGTTCTCATTATGCTTGTGTGACACTGGACACAGTCACGTGAACCTAGATTAGTCCGTTGCTTGTTAGCAACATTGTTTGTGTTTTGGGATGCAGACCTAGGTTGGGGCAGACTGCCCCTTTTGTGTGACACTCGAGGGTTTTGCCCTCGCTCGAGTTTGGTGTGCCAGCGAGCTTCGCTCGCTGGCCCGACGGGTGGGTCTCGCTACTCGAGACTCACCCACTCGAGCTCTTAGCTGCTCGAGCCAAACACTTAGGCGTTCTGACCGAAAACCATGGCTGATGTGCAAACCTAACTGTAACTTGCTCGTCTCTCAACCAAATCGAGCGGGAATGGTTGCAATGGAATCATAGCAGCCTTCTAATGGTATCAGAGCCACTTCGCTGGCTGTCGAAGTACGCATAGGGGTGGCGCGGGGCAGAAAAGGTGGCAGCCAAGCCACGCGCGGGACTAGATCCGCACGACCGCCACTAAGGACAGTCGCGCCCGCCACCAGGGGCCGTCGAAACCCTCCTCTGAGGTCGCGCGCAGACAGCTGAGGCGACAAGAGGCAAGGGGACGCCCACGAGGGTGGGAACGACGTGGGAGGGAGAGCCCAAGCGCCGGATCTGCCCCTTTGAGGTGGTGGCGGGGTCCCTTAGCCCACAGAACCCGCTGTGCAGGTCCGAGGAGGCCTGAGCAACATCACCAGGTCAAGACAAGGCAGAATCCACGATCGAAAGGCTCGCGACAGAAAACTGGGCCCAAAGTGGGCCCGGCGAATTGCTGCCGAAATTTTGTTCGGTAGCAACGGGGGCAGCCAGGGCCTACGTCACTAGCCTAGGACCCACCCTTTATCCCCACAAGTCATGAGCCAAGCGGGATGAGCACCGGGTGGGGCCAATGCTGGAGGCAGTGGCGACCCCACTGGTGTTGGTGCTGGTACCGGTGCCGGCGCTAGTGGGGGAGGCGGTGCTGTCACGGTGACATGGGAAGATATCAGCAGGGCCATGTCCCAGAAGGACTTGATGCCGCCGGCCTTGGGCGCGCGAGAATTCCTAGCATGGAAGGACGTCTTTCTGGCGTGGGAGGCGGAGCACGGGCTGGAGGAGCTGTACCTTTTTCCACCCGCCGATGCGACTGAGGATCGCGTCTTGCTCCGGGCTTTCAACGCCTTAGTGCGAGCCCTGCCCGACGATCAATCATACGCCATCCGTCATTTCCGCTTCGGCGGTAAAGGGGAGGACCCATCAGATCCTCGCAGTGATGCTCCCCGTCCCTATGAGGCATGGCAGCACCTCGCCACACGTCATGAGGAACGGGGAATAGCACTTGTGATCTCGCTGCGTGACAGACTTCGACGCCTTCGCCCCAAGCCGGGGGCGCCCATTGCAGATTACTGGGATGTAGCGATGGACCTTTGTCGCCGCATCATCGGGCTCGGAGCATCCTGCTCCATGCTCGAATGGCTGGACCCTGTTCTGCTCCATCTTGGAGAGCCCTACAGAGAGTTTCGGTGGGGGCTCTTGCGACGTCTCCGTGTGACTGATGTTGAGAGCACGGACCTTGCTGAGGTTTTTGAGGAACTTTGACACTATGTGGACATACTTCGTGGGGAGGAGCGAGAGACTGACACCCCGGCAGCCAGTGCCTTCGTCCATCAGTCCTCGTCAGGTGCCTCCACTGGAGCTGGACAGGGAGGAGGCAGAGGAGGAGGCTGGGGCTATGGAGGATCAGGCAACCAGTCAGGCGGAGGACAGGGACGTGGCCGGGGCGGTGGTGGAGGGCACACATGCAACTACCGCGGCAAGCCTGGCCACTTCTGGCGTGCATGCCCAGATCTCCAATGCATTATGACGTCCCAGCAGTAGCAGCCACAGCAGAGGTTTGCTCCTCCGGCACTTCGTCCGCAGATGGTGGCCGAGTTGAATGCCCTTCTGGAGCACGGTGTGTTCGAACTTGTTCCCTTGCCACCTGGGCGCAAAGCCATCGATGTCAAGTGGGTGTACAAGCTGAAAAGAAACTTGGCAGGACTTATCGAGAAGTACAAAGCGAGGTTGGTGGCAAAGGGCTTCCACCAAGTACCAGGTCAGGACTTCACTGAGACCTATGCCCCAGTTGGGAAGTACAGCACTAGTAGAGCACTGTTGGGTGTAGCGGCACATGAAGACTGGGAAATTCACCAAATGGATGTAAAAACCGCCTTCCTCAACGGTCCACTAGAGGAGGAACTGTATGTCAAGCAACCTGAAGGGTTTGATGATGGTACAGATCGGGTGTGGCTACTTCTGAAGGCTCTCTATGGGCTCAAACAAGCACCACGTTGCTGGAACAAAGAGATTCAGCGCACACTTGAATCTGGAGGGTTTATCCAAAGTTTGAGCGACCCTTCTCTCTTCCTGTGATGGCATAACGGTCTTCCAGTCGCCTTGTTGGTCTATGTGGACAACCTGCTTATCTTGTCACCCTCTCCCTCCCTCATCACAGAAACAAAGAAGCTGCTCACCACACATTACAGCATGACATACCTGGGTGAGGCAGCAAACTTCTTGGGAATGACTATCGTCAGAGACAGGACTGCTCGCACCCTCACCCTACACCAAGGACGGTTCATTGCACATCTCATGACACGCTTTCAGAACCTAGTACAGCATCTGCCACGACAGCACTCACCAATGAGCCCTGATGTGTATGCACATCTTCTGGATACAGACACCACCGACTACGGACCGGACTGTGACCCCACTCTGTACAGGCAAATCACTGTCAGTTTTTCCTACCTCGCATCCACAACACGTCTTGACATCTCCAGCGCAGTGAATGTGCTGGCACAGTTCAGTCAACAACCGCGCAGCACACATCTTAAAGCATTGCTAAAGTTGCTGCGCTATGTGATGGACACTGCTAAGCTTGGCCTGGTATTTGCACCCACAGCGAGTCCCCTGTTGGATGGGTACTGTGACAGTGACTATGCACGTGATCGTGGGGCGCGCAGTCGTGGTGGCTATGTATTTTGTGTGAGGGGTACGGCCGTGTCGTGGCGAAGTGCCAAGCAATCCTGTGTGGCTCGTAGTGTGGCTGAAGCTGAGTACATGGCACTGGGTGAAGCTGCGTGTGAATGTATCTGGTTGACGCGCCTGCTTGAGGAGTTGGGATTACACATGCATGTTGTGGCACTGCATAGCGACAGTTCAACTGCACGCCGCATTGCTGCGAATGATGGTGTGCTGCATCCTCGCACTAAGCACATCAGTGTGGAGCACCATTTCGTACGTGAAGAAGTAGAAGCAGGTGTTGTCCAAGTCTGTTCAATCAGTGGCGATGCCCAGCTAGCCGATTTCCTTACCAAGGCACTCCCATCTTCAGCACTGCACCTCCAACTTGGACACCTTGGCTGCATCCCCACCACACTCACGTCCAAGGGGGCGTGTTAATCCTCTCTGTATATATTTTCCCTCCGGTGTGGACCTTAGTGCGCAGGGCATGCTGACCCAGAGAGTGGAGGTGACGCACCTTGAGGCGCCGATGACTTGTCACGCCGGATGACCACTGGCACCCATCCGTCCGGTGTCCCTCGTGTGCTCGCCTCCCTCTCATAGCATCGCCTCTCCACTATTCTCATTATGCTTGTGTGAGACTGGACACAGTCACGTGAACCTAGATTAGTCCGCTGCTTGTTAGCAACATTGTTTGTGTTTTGGGATGCAGACCTAGGTTGGGACAGACTGCCCCTTTTGTGTGAAACTCGAGGGTTTTGCCCTCGCTCGAGTTTGGTGTGCCAGCGAGCTTCGCTTGCTGGCCCGACGGGTGGGTCTCGCTGCTCGAGATTCACCCACTCGAGCTCTTAGCTGCTCGAGCCAAACACTTAGGCGGTCTGACCAAAAACCATGGCTGATGTGCAAACCTAACTGTAACTTGCTCGTCTCTCAACCAAATCGAGCGGGAATGGTTGCAATGGAATCATAGCAGCCTTCTCACACACTCTCCTTGTGCCATCGGCGAAGCCTGGGGACTGCACCATGTAAAGCTCCTCACCCTCCAGTGAACCATGGAAAAAAGTGTTGCTCACATCCATCTGATGTAGCTCCCACCCATGCTGGGCGACCAAGCTGAAGAGAGCCCGGCTAGTGGAGAACCGGCCAACTGGGGCAAAGATCTGGTCGTAGTCGATCCCAGGAATCTGGGAGAGAGAGAGAGAGAGAGAGAGAGAGAGAGAGAGAGAGAGAGCGTGTGCATCTCGAGCCCCAGAGGGGATGTGCTCGAGTGCAGCCACGACAGCGTGCTGATGCTCGTGATGAAGCATGGCGTAGCCCAGTGTGGAACCCGGGTGCAGGTCTGCAATGATGGCCAAGGTAGTCAAGCCGAGGGCCTTGGTGCCAGGGTCCCCACTCACGACTGTGGGAGTGGAGGAGACACGTGGAGCCACGGGGGATCGAGGCGCCACAGAGCGCGGTGCAACAGTCTGTGCGCTCACCGACCATCTGCGTCAGAGGCTGCCGCCTGGGCCACATGTGTAGCGTGGCAGGGCAGGAGATGGCACTGAGTCCGACGGGCCAATGGAGGCAGACAGGGTTGCTGGCTGAAGGGGCCAGTGGATGCAACTGGGGCTGCCGGCCCGGAGGGACCAGCGGACGCGTCTGGGGCTGCCGGCCTGGAGGGATCAGCGGAGACAACTGAGGTGGCCGGCCCGGAGGGACCAGCGGACGCGTCTGGGGCTGCCGGACCGGAGGGACCAGCGGACACAACTGGGGCTGTTGGCCCAGAGGGACCAGCAGACGCAACTGGGGCTGCCGGCTCAGAGAGACCAGTGGGCACGACTGGGGTTGCCGCCTGAGAGGTACTGAGGGATGCGTCACCCAGAAGCGACAGGACAGAGGATGGACTCACCACTCCCCCACGCGACGGGATAGACACGGACGAGCCAAAGTGAATGAGGTCACGAGGAAACAGGTCCTCGAAGAAGAGGGCATCACGGGACTCGACGATGCAGTGGCGGGAGGGATCCCAGAAGCGCCAGGCCCTGGACTGACAAGAGACACCGAGGAAGGTGCAAGGACGTCCGCGGGGGGCGAGCTTGCCGCCCTGCTGCGGGGCGGGCAGCCAGAAAATGGCCACGCAACCCCAGACACGAGCCGGGCGGAGGTCAGGTCGCTGTCCGCACCAATGCTGGTACGGAGTGGACTGGCAAGGAAGGGGACCGTGGGGAATCCTGTTCCAGACCCATGTAGGTCATGGCTTCAAAGTAGAAGCCATCAGAGAGACCGGACTCGACCCACATCGTGCGGACGGCGTTGGCCATGGTACGGTTCTATCGTTCAGAGACACCATTCTGGGCGGACGTGTAGGGTGCGGATGTCTCATGGTGGATCCCGCGTGAGGCGAGAAAAGTGGTGGCCTCACCCAAGTACTCACCACCGCGATTGGAACAAAAGCGGTGAAGAGAACGGCCACACTCGCGCTCCGCAAGGACAAGCCAGTCCTGGATGGCTCGGGCGACATCGCTCTTCTGCCGAAGGCAAAAGACCCAGCGGTAGCGAGAGTAGTCGTCAGTGAGGGTGAGGACGTAGTGGTCGTGCTCACTGACGGACTCCGTGGGGAGGGCCCATGACGTCCGAGTGGACCAGGTCAAGAGGGGCGGACGCACGGGAGGAAGACAAAGGGTACGTGGACCGGTGCATCTTCCACTGAGCGCAATCAATGCACTCAGTGGGGCACGGGAGGGGGAAAGTCTCCGGGTCAAGGCCCTTGGCCGGCTGGGTACGAAGCATGCTGTCGACGGCGGCAGAGTGGACGTGGCAAATGCGGCGGTGCAAGAGGCAAGTGTGCAAAGGAGAAATCGTGCTGGTGACAAATACATGGCCTGTGGTGACCGACGGGGAGGAGACGGAAGGGGAGGAGGAGAGACGAGGCACATGCCACAGGTTGCCACGGGCGGTGGCGTGCAGTACAACGAGACCAGACGGACGCAACGACACGGTGACAACGCCACGCGAGTGTACAACATCCATGCTCATGTGGTCAAGGGCAGTGACGGACAAGAGGCTGAGCTCAAGACCAGGGACGAAGAGTACATCGGTCAGAAAGATGTCACCGGCAGGACCACGGAAATGAACGACGCCAACACCACGGACAGGCAACACCTGTCAGGAGTCCGTCTGGACACCGGAGACATCGCCGACAAGACCAAGCATACTGAAGGCCTCACAAGAGGCTGTCATGTGATGTGTGGCCCCGGAATCGATGATCCAGGTCTCAGCGGGGTCCTGGACAGGGGTCGCCAGATCGCTAACGGTCAGATGGCAGCAAGCAAGGGACGCGGACGCAGGAGAAGGAGGCGCGAACCGAGACTGTCAATCGTCAAGACACGCAACGTCGTCATAGGAGGGGGAAGAGGAGACCATGGGAGACGAAGAGACAGACGAGGAAATGGGACACGACCGTAGGTCAGTCTCAGTCATGCAAAGGTGGGCAGGAGAGCAGGAGGTGATGCAACTCGCACTTCCCTGGGGAGGAGGGCGTGTCAGGCCGAGCTGGAGCACGATGAACGACTCCAGCTGACGCTCACGGGAAGACGATCCGGGAGTGTAGGCCGAGTGTGGAGTGACGACACCGGAGCCCGGGTAAGGGAGAGACAGCGTCGGAGATGGGAGTGGAGACGCCGACGGCTGTGGGTAGTACTACTGTGGCGCGGGTGTCACCTGGACTGGCGGAGCTGTCAGAGTGGCGGAGCTGCTGGACGAGGTCGAGGTGTCGGGGCCGGCGGCAGCGACGGCGGCAGAGGCGAGACAACGCTCCCGCTGGTGACGCATGGTGGCGATGACGCGTGCCTCGTCCTTTGGGAGAGGGAACGTGTACCACCCGTGCCCAGGCTGACCACAGTTGCGGCAGACCGAGCCGCCACTGCTGGACCCGGTCGACGGCTGATGCTGCTGCTGTGGTGGCGGACCCTTGCCTCACCATCAAGCGTGGCACCACCAGCACGTACGCGGACGTCTTCATGCACTACGCCCAGGACGTCCTCTCCACCATGGCGGCCCAAGGCACCCTCATGCCTTGGGCATACGAGCTCTTCTTCCGCATTGAGGAAGCTCGTCTGGAGTCCCAACTCCAGCGCACGGAGGCTCTTGCATCCCCCGCCATCGCCACCCCTGCCGTCGCGTCCGTGGCTGTTGCTTCCCCTGCCGCAGCTACCTCATCATCTTCGGGGAAGAAGAAGAAAAGCCGGAACAAGAAAGGCCTTACAAGGGTCCGTCACCCCCTCTGGCCAAAGGGGGTGGAGCAGATCCACCAAGACGACGAAGGATGTCCTCCACCCGCTGCCAGTAGGCAGTGACCGTCTCAGTCTCCCCCATGTGCAGGGAGTTGAACTCCCAGAGCAGACGGCTGGTCTTGGCGTCGCTGGACAGGCGATGGGGCTGGGTGAGGACGTGCCACGCGGCTGTAGGGTCTGGGGTGGCGCCAGCGGTGAAGTCACCGAGGAAAGGCTCAAGGACTAGGCGGGAGGCTGGAGGGGCGACTGGGACTAGGGCACGGACGGCGCGACCAGCGTCATACAACTAGTCGGCCTGGGTGGGTCATAAGGGAGGGTGTAGTATGCCCATAGGCCCTCACCCTGTGCCCAGATCCGAAAGCTAAGCTCCCAGCTCCAGAACTGCTCGCCGGCCTGAAGTGGTGGGGGCGGCTTCTCAAAGTCCTTGTGCCTACGGCCGGCGCCCAGAGTGGGGCCAAGGACGGAGGTCACCGTCTGCCACTAGCGCTGAGTGTGCTGCTACGCCAGGTAATGCGTAGCAGCAGACACAGCGGGGCTGGCGTGAACGGGAGGGATGAATGGTGGCAGCAGACTGGTGGCTGACAGGGAGGCCAATGGCTGCAGCACTGCGAGCTGCTGCGTCAAGGCGGCGAGCTGTTGTTGAAGAGCAGCCAAGGGGTCAGGGTTGCCACTAGTGACACCGGAGGGCTGCTGCTGCTGTTGCGACGGCGGCGGCGGCGGCTGCTGCTATTGCTGCTACTACTGCTACTGATGCTGCAGCTGCTGCAGCTGCTGTAGGAAAGGGGGGCTGGGGGTCCCCCCAACAGAGGAGGACCCCTCCTCAGAGGGGCTATTAGTCATGGTGCTCTCTTCCCCTTTTGTTTGTTATGTTTTTTTTTTGTTGAGTGCTGCTCATGTCAGCAGTGACGTCAGCCTAGGATGACTGACATCAACAAAGGAGTACAACAGTCCTTTTTTTGTTTTGTGGGATTGCTAGTGCCCCCTTTTTTTGTTGTTGATGACATCAGTAGTGACATCAGCAGTGACATCAGCGGACGACCGCTGACGTCAACAGCGGTTGATGTAGCCGCTGCTGTGGGGCTGCAGCCGCTATTGCTTAAGTCTGCTGCCCCCTCAGTCTGCTGCTTTAGAGACTAAGTCTGGAAGCTCTGGGTTTGTTACTCAGAAGTGCGCGCGCCAGTGTTAGCGCCAGAAAGCAGCTTGAAACTGAAAGTAACTGATTAACAATGAAGAATAAGCAACAATGGGAGACCCCTCCAAGTTCTAGCTCCCCCCCACTAGTGTAGAACTTGTCACTCAGCTAACCAGCCAATCAGAAAATACTCCTAGACCTATTTTCTGGTAGGCAAGGTTTTATCGGTGAGCCCTGCCAGACGCCCGACAACCCAAAACCCGGGCATCGTCCGTTTTGCCTGAAAACTGGACCATACCATAATACCGACGCTGTGAACGCAGTCGTGTGGTCAGAATCAGCTAGAAAAATAGCAGCAAAGAGTTATGGCTGCCCGAGCCTGGGCAGTGCCTATGACAGTCGGTGACACCAAACAGGGCCACACGGCAGGAGACATGGACCCTAGGCACAGCACGACGCTGCAGACGCAATGCCACAACCAGAAACAGAGTTGGGTGCATGGAAACAACATCTCCAGTGGCGGTGACCGCCGGCAGCCCGAACGCCGAGGAGGCTTGCGGATGGAGCTGAGCGCATCGCCAGACGGAGGTGGCTCCAGCAAACGGTGCGTGGGCCACAACGCGCGTCGGCTCCACCGAGCGACACTCTAGTGACGTCGATTCTCGCCGTCAGTCATCTGCACGCCGATGTACACAAGCCGGGAGGACACAACAGAGTACAATGAGAGATGCGTGAAAACCAACACTGAGGTGAGGCTAGAACTGAGAGGGGTCTCAGTTAGTTGCTCATTCTTCATTTTTAATCAGTCATTGCTTCATTCCAGCTGCTTTTTGGTGCTAACTATTGTGCATGCACTTCTAAGTGACAAACCAAAGCTCTCACACTTAGACTCTAGTGCAACAAACTAAGGGGGCAGACTAAGCAACGAGCGTGGGTTCTCACACACTACACCAACAATGCCACTGTCCCAACCTGCGCACTACCTAGTTCCTTTGATTTGTATCAGTACTTTGGGAGACCCAACACTGATTGGCTGAGCCATTGTTGACTTTTGTCAGACATATGTAGCTTGCATGTGGCTCGGATCCGGACGTCCAGTGACATCACACTGTGTCTCTGGAGGCCTAAACTTGCCTAGCTTGGCTAGTCGGTGATGCTAGTGTGTCACCGTAGAGTCCAGATGTGTTTGAAACATTTTTTATATTTTCTCATCCGTCGAGACCCGTGCACACAGTTAACTCTTCCAGTGCCTTGGGAGACCTCCATTGTGTGGTTTCATGTTCTGTGACGTGTATTCCACGATCGTGCCTTTTGGCGCGACGGGGATGACGGGAACTGGTTTGCTAGCCACTAGACCCCAATAGATAAGCTCTCGGTAGGGCTCATTGTACTCTCACCTTGTTCTTAATGCATTTCAGACTTAGCCACATTTGGCTTCCACTGTTTGCCCCTCACACCCATGGCTTATGGAAGTTTTGCATCGGCTTACATGTCCTAATTAATTCTATCTTGGTGCCGCCCATGACAATGACAACGACAGGTACAGCGATAACAACACCGACATCGATAACAACAATGAGAGTAACAAAAACGACCGCGACAGCTTCAACAACATCAACGATAGTAACAACTGTCGCAACAACGACACCAACAGTGACAACGACAACAACTACAGCATAAACGACAGTGACAGGAATAGTAAGAGTGACAACGACAGCGACAGTGACAGCGACAACAATAGAGACGGCGACAGCGGCAGTGGTAGTGGCAGTGACAACCATAGTGGCAGTAGCAGCATGAACGACGGTCACAGTGACAACAGCGATAGTGAGAGCGACAGAGACAGCGATAGCAGCAACGGCAGCGACAGGAACAGCAACAGTGATGGCAATAGCAGTTGGTGTTGTGTGTCTCGTATACGGCTTACGGTGACCCCTCGGCTCATGTCCATTCACGTGCAGATCCCTGACATGGCTACGGTGGCAGAAGACCGGCGGCCGGACGTGCGCCCAGAAGACTTTCTTCTTACTTAGATTCGTGCTGTGGGACAACACATAGGCTACAAGCCTATGTGTTGTCCCACAGAACATAGCTCTCGTCGATGCGGCTGTTCTGGTTCTGACGGCTCGTCGTTCTGACATGTCTGCAGGGAGTTATGCCCAAAACTGTGTTTTTGCCACTGTTTTGTCCTGCTAGAAAATGTGCGCCCTTGTGCTCCGCGGGTGTGTGCACCCACTAGGTCAGAGACACTATTTACGTTGTCTAGGCCTTAGTTGTTAACTCTCTTTGCACAATTCAGTATTTGCAGCTTATGACACTTTGTCTGTGTCCCTAGCCAACCCCTTGCTGTTCTCACCTCCACCTATGTGTTCTAGTGAGTTAGCTGGCCGGCTTGTGCTGCCACGCCATCAACAGCAGTGCTAGGAAGCTGTCCTTCAGTTGGGACTACGATAGCAAGCGACAGAGAGGGAGCGACAATTGCGATGGCGGCGGCAACGACAAGCAACAGTGACGGCAATAGTGACAGCAACAGCGACTGCGACAACTGCGCCTGCAACGGCATTGGCAGCGACAGTTGCAATAGCACCGGCAACAGCACTTGCAATAGCAACATCAGTGGTAGCGGCAGTAGCATCTGCAGAGGCTGCAGCAGCGACAACAGTCCAGGCACCGGAAGCAGCAGTTGGAAGTGCTAGTAGCAGCTGCAGCGACAGTGGCCACAACAGAAGCAACAAAAGCAACTACCACAATAACCACCACAGCGAAAGCGCGACTGTTACGGTAAACACAACAAGAAAAGCGACAGCATCGCAAGCAGCGAGAACAACAGCAACATAACAAAATGGAGACAATGTGAAACGAGCCTGAGAAAGAGAATGGGAGAGGGAGAGGAAGGGGGTTGGCGAGGGGGGGCGGGGAC
>SZWC01000712.1:277284-302274 GCA_023375785.1 Penium margaritaceum | reverse complement strand
AATCGATGATCCAAGTGCCACCGGAGTCACAACTGGTGGACGTCACTGTACAACAAGCAATAGAATACTCGGCATCAGAGGGACGCTGAGCCGTCAGTGGGAAGGAACGACGTACATCACGAAGGTGAGACTCATGAATCCAGTCAGTGCAGTCAGGCCCATCATCATCACATGCAGACTGTGCTCCCCCACACGTGTCATCACGAGTCACGAGAACGGACAAACAAGCAGTCTGTGATCCACTCGACGATGACAACACACTCGCACCTCCCTAAAAGCGAAGCGCCAGAAGATGACGAAGCTCTGCGATGGTGCGGTCACGTGGGTCTGGATCACTGCTGCTCGCCGGTGAGGATGCAGGAACAGCTGCACTCATAGTCGCCGCGCGTCCAGAGGAGTGTGCGGTCGACGTGCCGGACGCGGTGCAAGCAGCATGGGCAGCCTGAAGTCCGCGAGTGATGCGCTCCTAGTCGAGCAGCTGCTGGCACGAGATGTAGCGATGGGCACCTCCACAGTTGTAGTAGTGCACGGAACGACCACTGCTACCACTGGGTGACGACTGCTGCTGACCCGATCCGCGCTTCCTATTCTTCTTCTTCCCCTGGGCAGCTGCTGCAATGCCCTGCGCTTGCGTGGGTGTAGACGGGGTCGAAGAGGAGGAGGAAGATGAGGTCGTGATGGAGGAAGGTGAGGGTGACTGTAGGAGGGAAGATGGTGGTGAGACGAGGACTGCTGCAGCGAGGGAAATCTCCTGATGTGGTACTGCTGCCTCGCGGGCCAACGTCACCTGGAGGAAAAGCTGATGGGCCCATGGGAGCAGCTGCAGGGTGGCTGAGAAAGGCTCGAGAGCAGCGTCATTGTACCGTGTGAATATGTCGGTGTACTCCAGGCGAACTCCGAGCATGATCGTCCAAAGTGCCCACAGCTGTGTGCCCCCTGAGGTCCCCAGGCGCGTGTAGATATGCATGGCGCTTCGCCAGTAATCCGCTGCAGGCTCCGCTGGTCCCTGATGGAGAGAGCTGAAAGCAAGAATGTGTGACGCACGCGTGGCGTGCGTCTCTGCGGCCAGTAGGGACAACGCCAGATCCCAGCCTCCACGAGGATCAGCTCCGGTGCCTGTGCCAGCCTCGCCGAGGAAGGGACGGAAGTCAACGACAGTCTCGCGTGGCATGGCGTAGAGAAGCCCTCGCATGGTCCGGGCTACTGTCAGCACCTGTGCTGGATCTGTAGACTGGTATGGGCTGTGGTAGTAAGGCCACACTCCCTCAGAAGTGGCCCACACCTGAAACAGGATCTCCCAGCAGTCAAATCCATCCTCGCTGATGTACCGTGGAGGTGGTGCCTCAAAGTCCTTTGGCTGCCGCTCCGTGGGGAGAGCAGCCGCAGGCTGAGGAGGGCGAGTGACGGGAAAAACTCCTGGAAGGGGGTGATCACTGGGGAAGTCAGGTGACGNACGGAAGTCAACGACAGTCTCGCGTGGCATGGCGTAGAGAAGCCCTCGCATGGCCCGGGCTGCTGTCAGCACCTGTGCTGGATCTGTAGACTGGTATGGGCTGTGGTAGTAAGGCCACACTCCCTCAGAAGTGGCCCACACCTGAAACAGGATCTCCCAGCAGTCAAATCCATCCTCGCTGATGTACCGTGGAGGTGGTGCCTCAAAGTCCTTTGGCTGCCGCTCCGTGGGGAGAGCAGCCGCAGGCTGAGGAGGGCGAGTGACGGGAAAAACTCCTGGAAGGGGTTGATCACTGGGGAAGTCAGGTGACGGTCGTATCGGGGACACGGGTGGAGGTCAGATACCCGTCTGCAGCTGACGGAGGCGCTCTTGTAGAAGACGAATCTCCCGCTCCTAGGAGTCATCCTCGAAGCCTGGCATGAATGGCTCGTCATCAAGGAGGTCCGCAGGTGGTGGGGAAACCACACCAGGAGGTGAAGCAGGCGGGGCACCTGTCACGGGCACTTGAGCCGAGTGCTGGGTGGAGGCCGCAACGCCGGTAGCTCCCTCGGAAGTCCGCGGAGGAGCCGTGGACTGAGCGCGCAGGAGCTCAGTCAGCGTGTGGATCGCGTCAGTCTGCTCTCGCTGCAGACGACGCATCTCCTCCTGCTGGTTGCGCAGGTCCTCAATGGCCTGCGAGCGAGGGCTCAATACCCCTGAAGAAGAGGAGGAGGGATCAGCTGGTCCCTTGTCCTTGTCGTCGGACGAACTCATATCACCGCTCACTATGGGACGACAGGTCAAGTTCGCCGGATTTCAAAACCGTCTGCGTTTCTCGGGGAGTTGAAACGCTGGCAACGTTTGACTTTTCGGTTGAAAATTTGGCTAACTGTAATGCTGACGTCATCAAGTGGTTGCTGACGTCAGCACGACCTGATGACGTCAGCAACCAACAATGCTGACATCAGCTCGTCCCCTCCTTTTTTTCCTTTTTTTTTTCTTGTCACGGTTCGCCGCTGCGCGGTGGCGCACGGCAGCTCCGCGGAAGCTGTGCAGCAGCTTCCGCCCAGCTGTGCTGTAGCTCTGCTACAGCTGTAGCAGTAGTTGCGTAGCTGCGTGTGCAGCGGTGGCAGCGGTGGCTGCGCTGCTCTTGCTGCTGCGCGTGGTGGCTACTGTTGCGCACTGTAGCTGCTGCAAGTTGCCGCCGCCGCGCGCTGCTGCTTGCTGCCTCCGTCGCGCGCTGCTGCTGCTGCCACTGTGCGCTACTACTGCTGCCGCGATTGCCGCTGCTGCTGCTGTGCCAGTGCCGCTGGTGCGCTGCTGCTGCCGACGCCGCTGCTGCGCTGCTGCTGCCGCCGCTGCTGCCACGCTGCTGTGGCGGCCACTGCTGCTGCGCTGCTGCTGCGCGGCTACCGCCGCCGTCTCTGCTGCTGCTGCCCTGCTGCTGCAGCTGTGGGGGGGAGTGGTGGCTGCACGCACCGCAGCCGCCACACACCTCTGCGTGGCGGTACGTGCTGCTGCTGCTGCCTCAGCAGCTGTGATCTCACGTGATGGGTGGAGTACGCGGACGGCGAACGGCCGTCTCCAACAGGTCCCGGAAGATCTGCTGCAACAGTGACTCTCACTGCTGCTGCTCTGCTGCGTCTCTACTGCGCAGCTCAGTGAGAACTGTCTCACTGCTCTGATACCATGAGAAAGTGCGTAGAAGCTTCCTAGCAACACGGTTGCTGACCGGGCGTTTGTGCCTAGTCAGACGGTGACGACAGTCACAGGTCCTACACACAACGGCAAGGGTTTGGCTAGGAGACACAAGTCAAAGTGTCAGAACGCTTCAATATAGCATATGTAGAGAGAAATGACAACTGACAGGTCCAGGGCATAAACACCTGCCGCGGCGCACGGCGGGTGTCGCACGCGGCAGTCCAAGAGCTGTCCTAAAACCGGCCCAAAACCACTGTTTTGGCCGTAACTCTGTGCACATATGTCAGAATCCTACGCCGTCTAAACCTAGACGTGCAAAATCAAAAGACGCACGCAACGACTGGTCACATGCATGCATCCATCGACTGACAACGAGTATACAATGCAAAAACATGAAAATGGGCCTCATGCGCAGTCCGCAGAAAGGCGCTTGCAAGATGTAGAATGCACAGCGAGGAGTCCCGGTGACATCTGGGGCTCTGGAACAGTGGTCGGTCAGCTCCAGACGGGTAGTCCACCGCCTGTCGTCGCGCCGGTGTCACCAGGGCCGCCTGCCTCAGGGATCTGCACGAGTATGGACACGGCCGAGTGGTCACAGTAAACTGTACAGGAACGGCACAAAGCACAATATTCCCCCATGACCCGATGGTACGCATGTCCATACGCGTGCAGCACTTGTACAACCACATAGTGAGTGACACGGACAGATGAGACGGCAACGCACATCCCACACTCAACCACTATCACGTACGGGGCGAAGCCCAACAGAACGAATGGCCACCAGGAACGTTCCGCTGGCAAGTGCCTTCGTCAAGAAATCAGCTCGCTGCAAGTCAGTGCCAACCCACATGATGGAGATCACACGTCGCTCCAGTAGATCACGAAGGACGTGATGCTCAACCGCAATGTGCTTTGTGCGAGCATGAAAAACACCAGAGTTCTCCACAATGGCGAGAGCACTCTGGTTGTTGCAACGCAGCAGAATGGCGGATACTAACTGCCCAAGCTCAAGAAACAACCGCTGCAACCAAACTGCCTCAGCAGCCCCTGCCCCCAAAGCCACATACTCTGCCTACGATGAGCTACGTGCGATGCAGCCCTGCTTCCCGCTTCGCCAAGACAAAGCGGTACCACCGAGCAGAAACACGTAGCCAGTGCGACTGCGCCCGGTTGGACTCCAAGCCCAGTCGCTGTCAGTGTAGCCGTCAAGGACCACCGAACACTGCCGACGAAAGCAGAGTCCGCGATACGGCGTGGAGACCACGTACCGTACCACTCGCACAGCCGCGTGAAGAGCTCTCGCACGTGGAGCCTGCGAGAACTGAGCGAGGAGGTTGACGGCGAACGCGATGTCGGGACGCGTGGTAGTGGCCAGGTACATCATAGATCCGATAAGATGGAGGTACAAGGTCACGTCCACTGTCTCCCCCAGCTGTGTAGGGTCATCCACCTTCAGGGCATCCTGCCCATCAGGTGTGAGTGGTGTGGAAGCAGTGCGCACTACACCAAGGAGATTGCTAAAGCGCTCCCCCACGACTCGTGCGTATCGGGCCTGATGTAGCAACAGTGTCCGATGTTTGCGATCTCGCACAATCTCCATACCAAGAAACACCAATGCAGGACCAAGGTCCTTCATCCTGTTTGCGGTCTGCAGGACAACCTTGGCCTCCTTCACGGCCTCCAGCAATGGAGACGCGATCAGAAGGTCATCAACATAGACCAGGATGGCGGTAAACTGCTCGGGTGTCGGTAGGATGAAGAGTGAGGGGTCTGCTTCGCTTTGTACGTATCCTGCGCGAGTCAAGGTGCCAGTGATCTCCCGGTTCCAACACCGTGGAGACTGCTTGAGGTCGTACAAGGACTTGCGCAAGCGCCAGACCTTGTCACCGTCCTCAAAGCCTGGTGGCTGAGCCACGTAGATCTCCTCATCTAAAGAGCCATGGAGGAACGCGTTGTTCACATCCATCTGGTGTAGTTCCCAGTCATGCTGAGCTACTACACCGAACAGAGCTCGAGCTAAGGTCATGCGGCCGACAGGGGCAAAGGTGTCAGTGTAATCAACGCCCTCAATCTGAGAGAACCCCTTGATGACCAAGCGGGCTTTGTAGCGTTCCAGTGAGCCATCCGGCTTCACTTTCTTGCGAAAGACCCACTTGACCTAAATTGCCTTCCTCCCAGGGGGAAGGTCCACCAGCTCGTAGACCCCGTGCTCTCGGATAGCGCAAAGCTCATCCTCGCAAGCAGCTCGCCAGACATCAGCATCCTGCGATGAGAAGGCCTCCCTCAATGTGCCCGGGTCCGGCGCCATAGAGGGGAAACTCTGCATGGCAAGTGCACACGCCTCAGTGTCTGGCCTGACGGCCACGAGATCAGCTGCTGCATCACAGGCGATATGGAACTCGCGAGTGACCAGGTCGTGCCCTATGGGGCACGCTGGGTGTACCTCTGAAAGCTCAGTGCGGACACTTAGGCCTAAGGCCTTTGTGCCTGGATCACCGCTCGCGATGTTGCGAGAGGAACGTCTAGGTCCGGATCCCGACGCTTGCTGAGCTCCAGAATCCAGTGGTCGAAGGTGACCACCAGGCTCACGGGAGTAACCGGAGGTCGAGGGGCGCACCTCAGGCTCAGGAACAGGTACGACCATAGGGACAGGTACGACCACAGCTGGTGAGGGCTGAGACGAGGCAGTTGGAGATGCCGTGCGCGGAGATGCGTGTGTGGGGGACACTGAGCTGGGAATGACAGCGGGAAAGGCTGGCCCGGACACTGAGAAAGGAGTGTCAGCCGACATAGAGACAGGAGTCGGCTGAGCTGGGTCAGACGCCGGAACAGGGGTGCCTGTGGACACAAAGGGTGATGCAGGAGGAGGCGTGGGAGCAGCAGTACCTGTGGGGTGCGAAGCAGGCTGGACAGGCGGGATCTCTGGACCAACGGCAATGATAGCCAGATCATCAAGTGCTGGAGATCGAGAGGGGACTCGAGTGGACACATCAGCCTGGCGAGGAATGGTCGCTGGCGAAGAGGTCTCCCCCATCCGCCGAGGACCCTCACAAGAAGGGACATGAGCTGCAGAAAGCGCTGCGATCGAAGTCAGATCACGGTATGTGAGTGACTCAAAAAACAGCGCGTCACGGGACTCAATGACACGACGGCGAGTGGGGTCCCAAAAGCGCCAGGCCTTCGACCGTGGGGAGGTGCCGATGAAGGCACACAAGCGACCCCGAGGGGAGACCTTGGACCCCTGCTGGTCCTCGGTGTACCATACGGAGGCCAGGGATCCCCAGACCCGTGCGAGACGAAGATCGGCACGTTGGCCAAACCAGAGCTCGTACGGTGTAACATGACCCGGAAGTGGACCATGCGGGAGGCGGTTCCAGACCCAAGTCATGTAGGCAAAGCCCTCGAATGCGAAGGACTCCGGGAGACCGCACTCAAACCGCATGGCACGGACTGCATCCTCCATGGTGCGGTTCCAGCGCTCAGATACACCGTTTTGCTGTGGGGTAGCAGGAGCGGAGACCTGGTGAAAAATGCCGTGCTCAGCAAAGAAGGAGTCCATCTCGCGGAGGAACTCGCCGCCGCGATCCAAGCGAAAAGTATGTAGCGTGTGGCAAGACTGACGCTCAGCCATCACGAGCCAGAGCCGAACCGCAAGGGCGGCATCGCTCTTCTGAGGCAGACTGTAGACCCACCGCATCCGAGTGAAGTCATCAGTCAGCGTCAGAACATACCGGCCCCTCTCGGACAGCGACTCGACCGGGGGAGGACCGAGCAGGTCCGAGTGGACCAACTCGAGGGGCCTCAGCGCTTGGGAACGCGAATCAGGATAAGTGCACCGGTGCATCTTACCCTGAGCGCAAAAAAGACAGTCGGTCTTGGGTGGCTTCTCGAAAGAAGCCACGTCAAGACCAAGAGCGGGCTGTGTCCGGATGAGCTTCGACATAGTGTCGAAGCCCTTGTGACACAGACGTCGATGAAGCAACCGCTGGTGTTCCGTGGATAGAACACCAGTGACAAAAACGCGACCAGAGGAGGAGGGAGAGCAAGGGGAGGAGGGCCGAGCAATGCGGTACAAATCATCTACGACTGAACCACGCAAGACAATGCTACGGATGTCAAGAGCAGTCACAATTGCTGAATCACCGGTATGCTCAACAGAGAGACCCATCAGAGTGCAGGCACGCACAGACGGCAGACTAAGCTCAAGATCAGGCACAAACAGCACGTCAGAGAGATACAGGGGGCCAGACGGACCATCAAAGCATACAACCCCAACACCGTGAAACGGTAAGGACTGACCAGAACCTGTACGAACAGAACGGACAGTCGTGACAGGACCAAGTACCACAAAGTCACTACGACAACACGTCATGTGGTGGGTGGCACCACAATCGATGATCCAAGTGCCACCGGAGTCACGACTGGTGGACGTCACTGTACAACGAGCAATAGAATACTTGGCATCAGAGCGACGCTGAGCCGTCAGTGGGAAGGAACGACGTACATCACGAAGGTGAGACTCATGAATCCAGTCAGTGCAGTTAGGCCCATCATCATCACATGCGGACTGTGCTCCCCCACACGTGTCATCACGAGTCACGAGAACGGACGAACAAGCAGTCTGTGACCCACTTGACGATGACAACACACTCGCACCTCCCTGAAAGCGAAGCGCCAGAAGATGACAAAGCTCGGCGACGGTGCGGTCACGTGGGTCTGGATCACTGCTGCTCGCCGGTGAGGATGCAGGAACAGCTGCAGTCGTAGTCGCCACGCGTCCAGAGGAGTGTGCGGTTGACGTGCCGGATGCGGTGCGAGCAGCATGGGCAGCCTGAAGTCCGGGAGTGATGCGCTCCCAGTCGAGCGGCTGCTGGCACTCGGTGTAGCGATGGGCACCTCCACAGTTGTAGCAGTGCACGGAACGGCCACTGCTACCACTGGGTGACAACTGCTGCTGACCCGATCCGCGCTTCCTATTCTTCTTCTTCCCCTGGGCAACTGCTACAATGCCCTGCGTCTGCGTGGGTGTAGACGGGGTCAAAGAGGAGGAGGAAGATGAGGTCGTGATGGAGGAAGGTGAGGGTGACTGCAGGAGGGAAGATGGTGGTGAGACGAGGACTGTTGCAGCGAGGGGAGCCTCCTAATATGCTAGTGCTGCCTCACGGGCCGACGTCACCTGGAGGAAAAGCTGATGGGCCCACGGGAGCAGCTCCAGGGTGGCTGAGAAAGGCTCGAGAGCAGCATCGCTATACCGTGTGAATATGTCGGTGTACTCCAGGCGAACTCCGAGCATGATCGTCCGAAGTGCCCACAGCTGTGTGCCCCCTGAGGTCCCCAGGCGCGTGTAGATACGCATGGCGCGTCGCCAGTAATCTGTAGTAGGCTCCGCTGGTCCCTGACGGAGACAGTTGAAAGCACGAATGTGTGACGCACGCGTGGCGTGCGTCTCTACGGCCAGTAGGGACAACGACAGATCCCAGCCTCCACGAGGATCAGCTGCAGTGCCTGTGCCAGCCTCGCCGAGGAAGGGACGGAAGTCAACGACAGTCTCGCGTGGCATGGCGTAGAGAAGCCCTCGCATGGTCCGGGCTACTGTCAGTACCTGTGCTGGATCTGTAGACTGGTATGGGCTGTGGTAGTAAGGCCACACTCCCTCAGAAGTGGCCCACACCTGAAACAGGATCTCCCAGCAGTCAAATCCATCCTCGCTGATGTACCGTGGAGGTGGTGCCTCAAAGTCCTTTGGCTGCCGCTCCGTGGGGAGAGCAGCCGCAGGCTGAGGAGGGCGAGTGACGGGAAAAACTCCTGGAAGGGGGTGATCACTGGGGAAGTCAGGTGATGGTCGTATCGGGGACACGGGTGGAGGTCGGATACCCGTCAATAGCTGACGGAGGCGCTCCTATAGAAGACGAATCTCCCGCTCCTGGGAGTCATCCTCGAAGCCTGGCATGAATGGCTCGTCATCAAGGAGGTCCGCAGGTGGTGGGGAAACCACACCAGGAGGTGAAGCAGGCGGGGCACCTGTCACGGGCACTTGAGCCGAGTGCTGGGTGGAGGCCGCAACGCTGGTAGCTACCTCGGAAGTCCGCGGAGGAGCCGTGGACTGAGCGCACAGGAGCTCAGTCAGCGTGTGGATCGCGTCAGTCTGCTCTCGCTACAGACGACGCATCTCCTCCTGCTGGCTGCGCAGGTCCTCAATGGCCTGCGAGCGAGGGCTCAATACCCCTGAAGAAGAGGAGGAGGGATCAGCTGGTCCCTTGTCCTTGTCGTCGGGCGAACTCATGTCGCCGCTCACCATGGGACGACAGGTCAAGTTTGCCGGATTTCAAAACCGTCTGCGTTTCTCGGGAAGTTGAAACGCTGGCAACTTTTGACTTTTCGGTTGAAAATTTGGCTAACTGTAATGCTGACGTCAGCAAGTGGTTGCTGACGACAGCACGACCTGATGACGTCAGCAACCAACAATGCTGACGTCAGCTCGTCCCCTCCTTTTTTCCTTTTTTTTACCTTGTCACGGTTCTGCCGCTACGCCGTGGCGCACGGCAGCTCCGCGGAAGCTGCGCAGCAGCTTCCGCCGAGCTGCTGCTGCAGTTGTGCTGCAATTGTAGCAGTAGTTGTGTAGCTGCGTGTGCAGCGGTGGCAGTGGCGTCTACGCTGCTGCTACTGCTGCTGCTGCTGCGCGCTGCAGCTGCTGCTGGCTGACGCCGCCGCGCGCTGCTGCTGGCTACCGCCGCCGCGCGCTGCTGCCGTGCCACTGTGCGCTGCTGCTGCTGCCGCGACTGCCGCTGCTGCTGTTGTGTCGCTGTCGCTGCTGCGCTGCTGCTGCCGACGCCGTTGCTGTGCTGCTGCTGCCGCCGCTGCTGCCACGTTGCTGTGGCGGCCGCTGCTGCTGCGCTACTGCTGCGCGGCTACCGCCGCCGCCTTTGCTGTTGCTGCTCTGCTGCTGCGGCTGTGGAGGGGAGTGGCGGCTGCACGCACCGCAGCCGCCACACACCTCTGCGTGGCGGTACGTGCTGCTGCTGCTGCCTCAGCAGCTGCGATCTCACGTGGTGGGTTGAGTACGCGGACGGCGAACGGCCGTCTTCAATAGGTCCCCGAAGATCTGCTACAGCGGTGACTCTCACTACTGTTGCTTTGCTGCGTCTCTGCTGCGCAGCTTAGTGAGAACTGTCTCACTACTGTGATACCATGAAAAAGTGCGTAGAAGCTTCCTAGCAACACGGCCGCTGACCGGGCGTTAGTGCCTAGTCAGACGGTGACGACAGTCACAGGTCGTACACACAACGGCAAGGGTTTGGCTAGGAGACACAAGTCAAAGTGTCAGAATGCTTCAATATAGCATATACNGTTGCTTTGCTGCGTCTCTGCTGCGCAGCTTAGTGAGAACTGTCTCACTACTGTGATACCATGAAAAAGTGCGTAGAAGCTTCCTAGCAACACGGCCGCTGACCGGGCGTTAGTGCCTAGTCAGACGGTGACGACAGTCACAGGTCGTACACACAACGGCAAGGGTTTGGCTAGGAGACACAAGTCAAAGTGTCAGAATGCTTCAATATAGCATATACAGAGAGAAATGACAACTAACAGGTCCAGGGCATAAATTCCTGCCGCGGCGCACGGCGGGTGTTGCACGCGGCAGTCCAAGAGCTGTCCTAAAACCGGCCCAAGACCACTGTTTTGGCTGTAACTCTGCGCACACATGTCAGAATCCTACGTCGTCTGAACCTAGACGTGCAAAATCAAAAGACGCAAGTAACGACTGGTCACATGCATGCATCCATCGACTGACAGCGAGTATACAATGCAAAAACATGCAAATAGGCCTCATGCCCAGTCCGCCGAAAGGCGCTTGCAAGACGTAGAAGGCACAGCAAGGAGTCCTGGTGACATCTGGGGCTCTGGAACAGTGGTCGGTCAGCTCCAGACGGGTAGTCTGCCGCCTGTCGTCGCGCCGGTGTCACTAGGGCCGCCTGCCTCTGGGATCTGCACGAGTATGGACACGGCCGAGTGGTCACAGTAAACTGTACAGGAACGGCTCAAAGCACAACAGTATTTCAAGGAAGATAAAAAATTCTAAAACTAATATGAACGAATCAATACGCAAACCGGGTATGTTGTGATGTTACAATATACGCCTCATGTTAGGAAATACTATAACAAGACAATGTACCTCGCGGGCTATCACAAGGTTTTTTCTGATCAAAATAATTCAGAAGGGGGTTTTGGAGATAAAAAAACGAAAGGCAGGGCAACCTATGTTCATATCTTTAGCAAAGGGGGGTTTTGCGAGTTTGGTTTCTGAACAAGGGGCATCCGCGGGTGCGGCTGGTGGTGGTTAGATTTCACGGTTGGTAAAGTTCACCCATCATTGGCGCTTGTGCTGTTCGCAGGGTTTTTTCTTTGATCGCAGTCAAGGTACTTCAAGGGGTTCTCAACTTCATCGCATACCGATAGGTTTCCTCCAATGTATGTTCAGCCAACCTAACGGGCCCCACATAGCACACCAATGAATGAAGGGCATCAGCTCAACCATCCCCTTTCAACCGATCAACATGGGATGCATGCATCTGAAAGCTTGACAATTGTCTTCGGTCGAGGGCTAACCCTCTTAGCATTACTACAAGCGAGCAACTAGTGACAGGGGCCTTGAACAAGGGACAAGCTATGTGTAACTTGTGGACTTCCAAAGTCCTCAACAACATTAAGCAATGCTTATGTCCAAAAGTGTTCGACCATGAAATCCAACTACCAACAGCCGTGTTGGTTTTGTGATGAAGGAAGCAAGGGCTAGGACCCATGCTACTAGGATCTTTGGGTGCTCAGCAAGCAACTTGTACAATAGCATGGAAAGGGTTCGGAATCTGGACTGAAATCTTGTTTGATGTAAAAGTGCAACTATGAAACATGAAAAATGCAAGTACACTAGGCTAGCTCAGCTCCTGGCCCATAGAGGGGCAACGCCTTGCTTGGCCCTACAAGCTGTCATGGCAAGGGTCTTGGCACAGTCTTCAGGTTGACGGGCCTCCACGGCAGCCTCCACCCAGGCTGGCAAGCCTTGCTAGGCGTACAGGGGCCTTGGAGGGATCTCTAGCCGAGTCTTGGTCAGAAGCTTCAAAGTCAGAATCTTGAGCAGGGTAGCCTTGAGCCGAGCAGCATGCTGAGATTATTGAGATGAGTCTGGACTGAGAGGAGCTTCCCCTTTCATACTTGAGGTCCTAGCAAGTTGACCACCTGAAGGAGAAGCTTCCTTCAGGTGGTTTAGGTCTACTGCCCCTTGTGCCCTGAGAAGGGAGGACTTCCTTCGGGAGACGCTTTCTGTAGTTCAAATCTTGTTACTAGCACCTGCACAGGATGAGGAGAAAGCTTCATCATGGAGGAAGCTTCGGCACGTGTTTAGCTGTAGCTTCCTCAGGAGGTTCCTTGCCCTTGAGGCCAACCTTTGCTGATCGTCGATCCTGCCAGGCTGCTGCATCAGCTCCCATGATCAAGAGCCTCCTCAAGCTTGTACGAGATTGACCCATGCTAATAGAAGGGGCCCAGGGTCCATGCATGAGGCTGGTGATGCGGTGCAGGCATCATGTTCAGGGTGCATGCCGCCTGCACAGTCAGTTGCAACACTCCTTGACCATAGTAGCTGGCAATACTGCGTAGTGAGTAGCTCCCCTCCTTCCCAAGGCTAGCTAGGGGCATGCGCAACCCCCTTGCGCATGCCAGTTCTCTATCGTACACACCAGGCCCTTCAGGAGCCTGCAGGGCTGGTCCCCAAGATTCAACTGGCCTGTACTGGTGAATGTTCCCACTAGGTAGTGAGCCCGAGAATTCACCGTAAAATCTGTAACTTTCCGTACGTTGCTCCGATTGCCATGCAGTCTGCGCTCACTTGGAGCTTGACACCGGTGAAGTAATCGCACCACTCAAAACTCCCCTTCGATTGGTGCACTGGTGATTTGAACCGTGTCACTCTTGGATGCTCTCGAAAAATTCCTCAAGTGACTCCCAAAAATCTTTGTCGAGGAAATGGAGCCGAGTATCCTCCTCGGTGAGTGGGAAATCCGGAAAATTGTCGATATCTGCTTCTGCACCCAAGGAAAAAATACTTCCTCTTGAATCGGTGCCGGGGTCACTTAGTGACCTATTTTTGGGCTTTCTGTCAGTAATTCCTGCAAACTGTCATATCTGGAAATAGCCGGATCGAGTTCGGGCCATTCCAGAAAATATTTGGTTGCCTCATGCAAAAGCAACTCCTCCTGTTGCTCCTGGTTATGAGGCTATGCATGATTGGTTTGGCCCCCGTGCTGCTTCCTCCAACCTTCTTGTACCTCTTGAGGTGGGGATTGTGCCAGAAAACATGTTTCTTGCTCTTGTGCTGACTTGCCACGCGCTGGTGTAGTACACAAGTCCACATGATCACCCTAGAGGACATCAGCGTCATTTTGAGTAGTGAGTAGCTTCTTTCCGACAGTCACAACCGTAGTGCTGTTACTTTTCTGCTAAAGGACCTGGTTCAGTCCGTGCTGTCTGTCGCTTGTCCAGTGAGAAACGTCGTTCTTGCTCAATCTGTCCGGTGTGGTCATGCGCTCGCTCGCCCATCAAATCAGGGGTGTACCCGCCTATTTCGCGCGAGGTGCAGAGGCTCCGTTTTGCTCACCCGCGACTGCGTGCGTGGGACATAGTTCTGCGGTAGAGACTGTCGCCGCCGCGTAGTCGAGTAGGCTCATCGCGCACATCGCGGCAGCAGCTCCCCCTTGCTTCTCTAGTGCGCTAGCTTCGTGTCGTCCTCCGACGCTTTTGTCTTTCCTCCATCGGTTTCATCCTTTCCTCCGCCGGCTTCGTCCTGCTCTCCGCCGCCGTTGTGTTTCTTGCTTGCGAGCTGGCCACGCATAGCGAGCGGGCCCTCCTCTTGCTCCCCCTCACTTGCTGACATCAGCACTGAGGATTTTGAGCGAGCGACCGCGAGCTTGATGGCCGCTCGCTCGCTTGCTCGAATTTGTTTTCCTTCTCGTTTTTCCTCTGTTGCTTGCTCGGCCCCTCCTCCTCCTTGCTGTGGTTGTTCCGACTGTGCAGCTGTGCTAGCTGCGCGAACTGCGCCAACTGCTTTGGCTACTGGCAACTCTACTACACAGTCGCTTTGTCTTTTTTTTTTCCAAGGTTGAGCTGCTGCTCTCCATCGTTTGTAACGGCGAAGCAGCTATTTTTAGTCGCGGAAGGTCCACTTTTGTCGTGAGGGATTCTCCTTCGCTGGCAGAACCTCTGGCATAAATTCTTGTTGCTGATGGTAGAGTTTAGAGCCGTTGTTTCAATGGCCTTTCTTCTCTCGCTTCTTGAATCATATGTGGTGCTGGTGGAGCAGTTGTGATGAGCTGGATCCCACTGAAAAAATCTTGATCCTCCAAAGGGGCTGATTCCGGAGTTGTTTTTGTAAATCACCCCGTACCATCTCGTGGTCCATTGTTGCCACGCCGATTTGTCATGTGACGATCTGCGCCTTGTGACCTCGCAACCCCTGAGATTTTTCCTTCATTGATTTTCTCTCTTCCACAATGAAGCACGTGATATTGATGTGCGGAAAACAAGCTTGCACCATGGGAGAGCTCCACATGTTTGACTTCCGCGCTCCGTCCACAACTGGCCGCTTCTGCACATACTGCAAGAGGGCGTTGGAGGTGAGACCACACTGCTCCGCACACCTGTAGAACACGTCCTTCAGGATGCTCTTTGTCAAGAAGTCTGCTGCTTGGCTAGTTCCCGGCACATGCACTAGCTTGACTGTGCCATCGCAAACTTTTGAACGAATCCAATGCCCACAAGTGTTGATGTGCTTTGTCTAGCCTTGGAACTTCGCCGAGTTTTGCGAGGTCGATCGTAGACTTGTATTCGCCGAGTATCCTTGTCGGTTGGGATTGAGGAAAACCAATGTCCTCCAGGAGGTTGCAAAGAAACGTGACCTCCTGTGCTGCTTTAGTAGCCACCACGTACTCAGCTTCTACAGAGGTGAGTGTGATAAGGTTTTATCACTTGCTGGTCCAGGACACCGCTCCTCCACCAAGCATGCACAAAAAACCTGTGCTGCTTCGACGATCTTCCTCTGTGCCCCCAAAATCGGCGTCGACGTAGCACTTGAGGTCTAGGCTGTCAGTCGTTCCAAAGAGCAGACTTGCGTCTCCAGTAGTTTTGAGGTAGCCTAGAGCTCCATTTTTCTCCTTGCATGCTCCCTCTGTACACGTCTCGTTGCCGCCTGCCAAGTTGCTTACGACGAACTGCAAATCTGGCCGTGTGCAACTTGCTGCGTGCATCAGTGAGCCGACTTTGCCGCGATAGTTGGTCTTGCTCCTCCCCCTCTGTCCCTGATGCGTCAACAACTATTGTCACCAAGGTGTTGGCACGTGTCGATCTGGGATGTTGAAACGATTGTAGATGATCTGAGCGTAGGTCTGCTCGATCAAGTGAAGCGTATATGCTTCGCGGTCCCGTTCGATGTTCATGCCCAAGTAGTACTCAAAACTGGGCATGAGGGTCACGTTGACCTCTTGCGCCATGGCGGTTGCCGTGGCCTTGATGAAGCCTGTTGACGGCCCAATGATGAGGAGGTCGTTGATGTAGACTAGAACGTAGCAGTTTGGCCTGGCCTCAGGACTCGGCCGATGCAAGAAGAGGCAGTCGTCATAGGCCGATGGCTCAAAGTCTAACGACTGTAGGACGCATTGCAGCTTCCAGTACGAAAGCAAAGGGCTTTGCTTCAGTCTGTAGAGAATCTTTACGAGCTTGCACACTCTGCCGCTCCCGTCTTCGTAGCTTTCAGGGTGCTTCATGTAGACGGTTGTATCCATTTCACCGTGCAAGAAGGCATTCTTTACGTCAAGCTACTGCACCTTGGAGTTCATCACTGCTGCAACGGCTAGCATGATGCGAGCAGTGGTATAGCGGCTCACAGGAGCATAGGTCTCAAAAAAGTCTTGTCCCTGAACTTGCGTGAACCCCTTTGCAACAAGGGGAGCCTTGAACTTGTCTATGCGTCCAACGGCTTTTGTCTTGACGCGAAACACCCACTTCACCCCCATAGGGCGAGAGCCGGATGGAAGCTCCGTAAGCTCCCTAGTCTCCTCATCCATGAGACTCTGGTACTCTATGTAAAGAGTTGCCTTCCACTGTGCAGCGTGCTCCGCTTGTAGAGCTTCTTTCAGGGTCTAGGACTAAGGCGGTAGCTCGCTTGCTGAGTCGAGAGCCGCGAGGTGTATTGTGGTAAAGTTGGCAAAGAAGTCCTCCGCTTCCTTGTAGATACAATAGGCAGTGATAGCCATGTTCACCTTCTGGTTCTCCTACTCTTCTTCCTGCTGCAACTGTTGTCGCAGGAGGCACGTGAGACGCCCCAGATGCCCAGCGGCTCCATCATGTGGTTTTCCCGGCGGATGGACTCCATCCTCCACTACCACCGTCTTCATTTTGTCATGGGGTACTACGAGCGACTCATGATCAGCGGAGATGAGTTCATCCTGGCAAGCATCGAGGGCCATACGCGGGGCCACCGGCTATTGATCCGCCTGATCGAGATCAAGAAGGGTGAGTGGTGCGCTGTCTGCTTCTCCCTCCTCTAGCATCTCCACAAAGGAGTCATAGAAATTCTGGAGTAGAGCAAGCTCAGTGCATTGCTTAGCCTCCCAGGCGGAGCGTGTCAGGTTCTTGAAAAAGATGACGTCTCTGCTGGTGACAATGCGATGGGAGTTCACGTAGTAGAACTCCCACCCCTTCATGTTTGGGCTTTGGCCGAGGAAAACAACCCATGTTGCTTTATCCCCCAGCTTGCGCCGATGCTCCTTTGGGAAATGAAGCAGAGCCATGCACCCAAAGGTCCGTAGTATGCTGACATCGGGCTTGTCGTCATGCCATGACTGGAATGGTGTCATGTCCGGTAGTGACACGTGTGGCACTCAGTTGCATACCCATACCGCTTGCCGTAGTGAAAATGGCCACCACGAGTTGTCGAGCTGCGCACCAAGCCGTATTGACTTCAACGTCTCTTGCATCGTGCGGTTTGCTCTCTGTGCTACGCCATTGTGCTACGGTGTGTATGGCATGGAGAACTGCTACACAATGTCGAGATCCTCCAACTAAGTGGCAAACTCAGTGTTGGTATACTCACTAGCACCATCGAAGCGTAAAGCCTGTAGTTTCTTGTTGCTTTGCATTTTGGCCATTGCGAGCCACTTGAAGAAGTATGATGGAGCTTTGTCCCTCGTGCGGAGTGGATAGCTCCACACCATTCTTGTGGCATCGTTGAAAAAGAGCAGAAAGTAGCGATGCCCTCCGTAGACTGTGGCTGTTGGAAGAGGTCCACATATTTCTGTGTGGACGAGCTTCAGCTTCTGGTTGACGTTGCATTTCGTGGCCACAAGAAACATGTGTTGTGACAGTTTGGCGCGAATGAAGTCTTCACAGGGATCTACTACTTCCTTGTTGATGTTATCCCTGTGAGTGAGACCGTTGACTTGCTCGTTCTTGTGCATTGTCTGTATGGTCTGGTTGTTGATGTGGCCAAGTCGTTTCTGCCACAAACCTAGGTTTGCGCCAGTAACCTGGTGGAGACATGCTGCTGCAAAGGGCGTAGGTGGACCTATCGTTGGAGCTGGTGCTGCAAAGTCGAGCTCAATCATGCCGTGCGGAAGAAGGCAACCTTCAGCGAAGGTCTTGCCTTCATGGCTCTTCAAGGTGACATGTAGTCCATCGCTGACGATCCGCGCACCCCTCTTCATCAGCTGCCCAAGTGACAAGAGGTTCACCGCAATCTCAGGTATGTACAACACGTCCTTGAACTTGACCTAGGAACCGTCGTACCCATTCACTGTCATTTTTCCTATACCCAACACGGTCACTTGTCGCTTGTCGGCCACCGTGACAAAGCCTTTGGAGCAGGGTTCCAGCTCATGGAGGCAGGCCTTGTCATGGGTGATGTGTGAATTTCACCCACTGTCAACGTACCACACGTAGGTGGAGCGGATCAGCTCATCACTCTGCTTGGCTGAGAGTTGGAAGACCGACCCCATGTAGTCAAACTGCTTCTCCTTGCCTCCATCCAGCTTCATGGCTTCTTTGCTCTCGCCTTTCACTGGCTGCTTCTCATTGCTTCTGGCTTGCTTCTTCTCCCACTTTTCCTCGGTTGGCTTTGCTTTGAAAGATGCATGTCACCGTGCTTGCTGTTCGTTCCACATCCTCCTCTTGCAATCGCACTTTATGTGCCCAATCTTCTTGCAATAATGGCACTTGATTACAGGATGTGACCCCACGTTTTGGTCGCCTGGGCTACGGATGCTGGTGTTTGGTCCAGAGTGGGCGGACGACTGGGTGGATGCGGAGTTCCTTGTGGACTGGGTGCTCCGGGAGGGCTGAGTTCTAGACATGGCAGTGCTTACACCTTGGTAAGTCGGATTGCTCAAGATCCTCTCCTTCTCTCTTGTCAGCTGCCGGTCGTGTTGCTCTGTTAGAAGCATGTTGCAGACGTATGCTTCTGTGAGTTTCGATTCATGCTTGAACTTTAGTACCTTCCTCACATCGTCCCAATCCCCTGTGAGTCCATTGAGGAGAAAGGTCACAAACACAGGTTCAGAGACCGGAGCGGTTGTCACTGTGAGCTGATTGCAAAGTGACTTCGCTGTGTTGATGTAGGACTCGATGTTGTCGAAACTGTTGAGGTTGATGTGCGACAGTTCGGTTAGGAGGTGACACTGGAAAGTAGAATCGCCGGACACATAGGTCCTTAGCAGGTAGGACCAGGCTAGGCAAGCAGGCTCAGCAGTCTCCTCGTACATCCGTATTGCCTGCTGGATGCAAGGAGTCAGATGGTCGTCCAGCACCATGAAACCATCTCGTGTAAAGTACGTGAGCTCTGCCACCACGCTTGACAGCGATCCTGGAGGCGGAGGTGTGTTTTAGCCGTTGTAGAACTTTTAGATGCTGTGAATCTGGGCGACTTGTTTGAACTTGTGCGCCCAGTGCGAGAAGTACTCGCCATCGAATTTTCCAATCTTGATCTTGTGCAGATGGAGTGAGGCTGCTGCTTGGGGCACAGTGTCCTACGAGCCTTGATATGCTTTGCCTTGTGCTACCGCTTGTGGGGTTAGCACTTAGCTTTGTACCGCACACTACGGCCCATGTGGTGGCAATGCTGCTCTCGCATGGACTGGTGCTGGTTGAGCCGCAAAGGGTTGCGGCCCTGGTGCTTAGTGCACCGGCAGGTAGTGTGCCACGGGTGGCATTATTAGACTAGGTTGTAGCTATTGAGCCACAAACTCTTGTGGCATGCCTCCTTGAGGTGCTGCTTCCGGCTGCACTTTTGGAGACATGGCTGGTTGCACGACTGGGGGAGGGCTTTCTCAAGGCAGATGTGCAGATGATGCTCGTGAACCTTGTTGCCACTCCATTTGCTGCTGTTGTTGCTCCTCGTTCTGAAGCTGTTGCGATTGAAGCTGTTGGTGTTGCGCCCATGCCAGCTGCTACTAAAGTTGTGCAATTTGGGCTGCTTGCGCCGCATGTGACTGTTGTAACTGGTGTGTTTGGGATGCTCGAGCCGCATGGGTCAGCTGCTCCTGTTGACGAAGGAGTTCTTGAGCGGCAATCTGCTGCCTTTGTGCCTCCCTCTCTTACTCCACAGCTTGGCGTGCTGTGACTTCTTGTTGCGACATGCGTTGCACCTCCTTTGCCAAGTGTTGTGCCTCTTCCGCTTGGCGTTGTGCGTGGTCTGCGACATGGCGCCCCTGCTCTTGGCCCATATGCAAACCATGCAAGAAAAACTAGTCATCAAGGATAGGAGAAGCTGACGCAGCATTCTCCTCCTCCATGTTGCTCTTGCTTGGAGTACAGGTGGAACGTCGACCAAGCGCCTCTGCAAAGTGGCGTCACCTCCACCACAAGTGTACAGCTTGTATGAGGCTGGTGGAGAATGTCTCTACCACCAATGCCGTCTGCTGCTGCTCTTCCTCGTGCTGCACTTGCTGAGAGGCTGAGAGCACCACCTACTGCTCTGATACCATGTTGGTTTTGTGATAGAGGCAGCAAGGGCTAGGTCCCTTGCTGCTAGGATCTTTGGGTATTCAGCAAGCAGCTTGTACAATAGGAGGGACAGGGTTGGGAATCTGGGCTGAAATCTTGATTGATGTAAAAGTACAAGTATGATACATGAAAAATGCAAGCACACTAGGCCAGCTCAGCTCCTGGCCCACAAAGGGGTAACGCCTTGCTAGGCCCTACAGGCCGTCGTGGCAAGGGTGTTGGCACAGTCTTCAGGTTGAATGGCCTCCAGGGAAGCCTCCACCCAGGCTAGCAGGCCTTGCTAGGCTTACAGGGGCCTTGGAGGGGTCTCCAGCAGAGTCTTGGTCAGAAGCTTTTGAGTCAGAGTTTTGAACAGAGTAGCCTTGAGTGGCGCAGCATGCTGAGATTGTTGAGATGAGTCTGGACTGAGAGGAGCTTCCCCTTCTATACTTGAGGTCCTGGCAAGTTGACCACCTGAAGGAGAAGCTTCCTTCAGGTGGTTCAGGTCTGCTGCGCCTTGTGCCCTGAAAAGGGGAGACTTCCTTCAGCAGAAGCTTCCTATAGTTCAAATCTTATTAGAAGCACCTGCACAGGATCAGGAGGAAGCTTCCTCCTTGAGGAAGCTTTGGCAAGTGTTCAGGTGCAGCTTCCTTAGGAGGTTGCTCGCCCTTCAGGCCAACCTCTGCTGATCGTTGATCCTACCATGCTGCTGCATCAGATTCATTCATCAGGAAGTTCCTGAAGCTTGTACGAGATTGGCCCATGCTGATGATGTAGTGCAGGCATCATATTCAGGGTGTATGCCGCATGCAGAGTCAGTTGCAACACTCCTTGACCATGGTAGCCGCGCAGTACTGTGCACCGAGTAGCTCCCCTCCTTCCCAGAGCTAGCTAGGCGCATGCGCAACCCCCTTGCGCATGCCAGTACTCCATAGTACACACCAGGCCCTTTAGGAGCCTTCGGGGCTGGTCCCCAGGATTCGACTGGCCTGTACTGGTGAATATTCCCAGTAGGTAGTGAACCCGAGAATTCACCAAAAAATCTGTAACTTTCTGTACGGTGCTTCAATTTCCGTGCCGTGTGTGCTCACTGGGAGCTTGATACCAGCGCAGTAATCGCACTACTCAACAAGGCGCACCCTGGATGTTTTATTCTTTTTTTTAGAACACTAAAAGCACTATCTGAACTAATCTGTTGAGTAAAAACCCTCTCACGTGCCTTGTAGTGGTTGGAATTCATGGTTGGTCGAGTTCAACCACAGTCATCGCTTTTGCGGTCTGCGGAGTTTAGCATTGATCGACGTTGAGGTACTGTACAATGGTTAACAACTTAAGCGAACCTGGACGGGTTCCCGACGATGCTTACTCAACGAACCTCGTGGGACCAACAGAGCGCACTAATGGATGAACAGAATTAGTTCATTCAACCCCCTCCCAACTAATCAACAAGGGGTGTAGATGGTTCAAAGTTTGAGAGTTGTTTGTTGTCAGGAGAAAACCCTCTAGATTTAACCGCAGGCAAATGACATACAAGCTGGGTCCTGAACAAGAGAAAGGTAGTACGCAACTTTTGGAGTGGTGGATGTCGTCAACAACATTCACCAATTCCAGTGTCCGGTAGCGTTCCACCATGAAATCTGACTACTATCAAGCGCACCCACAATAGATGCATCCAGCCGCGCACACCGATTTCGCGTAACACGAATGACAATTATCCCGAGAAAAGCGCAAAAATAGTACCTTTTTGAAAGTAGTACGCAAGAATGGCACCCCTTAATGCAAGCATGCAAAAATGAATCTCCTTTACAGTGAGAACGCAATAATTCCCCCCAAGCCAGCACGCAAAAATGGACCCCTTCTTGGATAGGACGCAAAAATGGCACCCTACAAAATGTGCATCCCGTAAAGTAGCATGCAAATAAAGCAACCCCCCTCTAGTGATGCCACGTCATCCACCAAAGTTTGTGTTCGAACGCGGGTCTGTCTACTTTCTCTTTTGAGTTTCTCTCAGGAAATGATTTCCAAATGAGAATGACGCAAGCATCAATGTGATCATCATTGCTAGCGAAACAAGTCTCTCTAACATCCTCTTGCATGTTTTTTTCATCTGCCTCCAAACCCAGTTGACTCTATTTTTTGTGTTTGTTTTTCACCGTCGTGTAAAAAGTGATCTGCCCCGATTTTTGTTTTGGTCTCTCATCAAAGCCAACTGGGAGTGGCAAAGGGTGGCGGAGGGAGAACCGAGGCAGAACGCTTTCGAAGGTGATTTGCCTTGCTTTGTGGTTTTCCATCGCGTTAAAGCCAAATGAGAGGGGGAGAGGGAGGGGAGGCAAAAGCGGGGCAAATCGCCTTCAAAGGCGATCTACCTTGCTTCTTTTTTTTTTCTCGCAACGAGGCCAACCTGGAGGGGGGGTGGGAGGGGGAGGCATAATCGGGGCACATAGCCTTTGACGTAAGAAAAAAGACTGGCCTTCGATTGAATGGGGAAAAAAATCAGAATAATGTGGCTTCAAAGTGAGACATGTGGAAAAACAGGCAGACACACAATACATGGTCTCTTTTGCTTGTGACCATTGTCGTCATCATTTTTGTGTCAAGTGCATTATCTCTAAAACATTGCACATTGTCTTTTGAGAAAGATATGGAAAGAAAAATTAGAAATTTCCGCTAACTATCGCAAACTTGGTTGATGACGTGGTATCACGAAAGAGAGGGTGTCATTTCTGTGAGCTACTTAGTGGGGTTCTTTTTTTTTTGGGTGCCATTTTTGTGTGCTGTTCTAGGAGGGGGCGAGTTTTGCGTGCTCGCTTTTGGGGTGGTCATTTTTGAGGGTTGCATTTCTGTTGGTGCCATTGTTTTGTGTCCACTTCGGATGGGCGCCATTTTCGCGTGCTTTTTTTAAACTGGTGCCACTGTTGCATTTTTCTCCGACCATCCCATGATGGTAGTCATCGGCAAAGCAGCGAAGACCTCATCCATGTCAGGGTACCGCGACCTCAGCGTTGTCCACTTGTGGCTCCGCACCTGCATGGGTGTTGCCTTCTGTGCGAAGCTTGCTATGTGAATGCAAGTACACGGTACAAAAATATAAAAAAAAACCTCATGCGCCTCGTGTTACAAGAACAGTAATGTTTTGCGCCTTCTTTCAAGAAATTATGTTCAATAAGTCCCAAATTTCAAATTTTGATTAATATCTGACCCAGTTTTTGTTTCTCGAACTCCGTATGCCCCATAATCATTATCCATTGCACCATCCATCCTATGGGGGCGTTTCGGACAGTGTCACATGCTCCTCAGTTTGGGGCATATGACAAAGACGTTCAGGGTGGAAGGGCATATAGCGACTGTGTACTTTCTAGTGCTAAAAAAAACCATAACCAAACCACTTTTACGAAGCAACTGTAAACTTTGTCTACTATCCCCTCGCCCAACTAAACAACCATTGGACTAGTACTACAAGAAGAAAATTCCGTACCACAATCTAGGAATATTAGACGAACCACTACAAACCGAGAGCAATGGTCAAGAAGAGCAGGGCACCTGGATGACAGCGTTGTACACTGGGGGTAAGTTGTTCTATTGTTTTTTTAGACCGGGACAGATGTTTTGCAGTTTTGCTAAAAAATGGAACCTAAGTAAACAAGAGGCAGGTGTTGCACGCAAAGCGTGCATATGGTAACATAGTAACCGCGCAAAAGAATTCATATTGGTATCTCTTAAGAGGATAAATAATTGCCCGCAATCTGAACCACACAGTGGAAGGTTTGCCATGAGAATATAATTAATCCATAGAAACAAAAACAGTCATAAATGGGCTGCCAAAATGTTACCCGCATTCGCTCAAAGTAACTTTTTTGTTCGCCCATTGTGTATGGTTTAGGCGAACTCTTTCTAAATGAAATCAAGCTACGCTAGATATTTTCCAACTTGTGTGGATGTAAATGAGAAAAAAAACAACCAAAATGTGAACGAATGTGCTTGAAAGTATAGAATTATGTAAAATAATTCACCAACATATTTAAGAAGAAACTCAAAAGGTATTTCTTCTCTTTTTTTTGGTGAATATGGTTTTATATGATGATTAATTTATGTAAATGATATTGATATGTTCTTCTATTGTGAACATGCTATTTTCACACGTTTATTGTGAACTTCACTATCTTTGACAAATTTGGATGAATCTTGAATGTTTCCTTAGGTTACAAAAAGCAATGTAACGTAATTATAGGCAGAATGTAATTTATTTACCTTCTTGTATGACGGTGGTTGAATTTATTTTCTTTTAATTGCATTTTGCCCCTGTTTGAAGCCAAGTTCACGAGTCTCAAGAGTTTAGCATGACAACCAGTTCTGTGAAACAGGACAGGGGGAGGCCAAGGGGGAGAGACATAGAGGGAAAAATAAAATAAAATTCCGCTCGCAAATGGACTGGAGGGCCTAAACGTACAGTCCTTACCCTTTAATCCTAGCGTCGGACTGCTCATTCCGTACTATCCAGGGTCTGTCCGGAAATCTAGGTTGATGTCCGTGATTTTTTTCGTCTGGGTCGACCTCCCCTAGGAGTCCGCGGACGTGGGGGGGCATACAGTCCAACTGATTCTTGCGCCCTGATTGGTGGATATGTCAGAAAAACGACCGATCCACCAATCACAATTTTCTTGAAGCATCTTTTGGCCATGAACCGGTTGTAATAGGTTACGATGTAACCCAAACAGTTTAAAAGTAGGGGCGATCGGCATACGTTGGAAAGGAAACAGGGGCATCGCTTATCGTTGCCGTACACAAATTTCTCTTCAAGCTACAATTGTCTTCCTGACTGGGCAAGCGCACGCCCCCCC
>SZWC01000712.1:205259-244915 GCA_023375785.1 Penium margaritaceum | reverse complement strand
AAAATAGGACAATGCAAGTTTGATTGGACAGTAGAGGAGGAAACAGTGTGCTAGTGGAAGTTGACCAGTTCCATGAAAAGAAAACCATCACTTTATTATTCCCATCCAATGCTACCAACTAAAACAGCTGCACTGCAGAGACAATGGAAATCATTCCTCTGGCCACGACGGGCACAGTTCCTCTTTGGACGAGGAGGAGAAGCTGCAGAGTTAGTGCCGGGTGCATGGGAACCTGCAGCACTTGCTGATGGGCGTGTAGCTGCTGGTGTTGCTGCACGACCCTTAGTGGCTGAGGTGGAGCTGCGTTTGGCATGTGTCAAAGTTGATGCTAGTGCTTCGCTTCCATCCTGCAGTGGTGCCTCCAGCTCGTTCCTCTTTCTAACTCCCTGGCGCAGAACCGTGCTCACCTCCTCAACATCTGGCTCGTGCCCGCCATCTTCCTCACTCATCTCCTCCTCTTCACTACCCTCTGTCTCCATTCCTGCCTCCAAGTCCTCGTCCTCATCGTCATCATCGTCCTGCTTGTCCACATCATCATCTACTCCACCCTCCTTTCCAGTTGCCTCATTGCCTGCACCTGTTGCTGTTATAACCGCCTCAGGATCCTGCCCCTCCACCTCAGCATCAGCAATGTCTGGGTCCCACTCAGGTCCCACATCTCCCTCCTCCATCTCCCCATCCACCTCACTCCCACTGTCAACAGGATCATCATCAACAAACTACTTCAGCTCGACTGTCAGCTTCCTTCCCTTCACCTTCCCATACAGGCGGGTGAGCCTCACGTTCACTCGGACCAGAAGCTGCAAAGTTGATGTCTTGAGCCTGTTTCGGCGAGCAGTCTGGATCAGCTGGTGCTTGCTGAAGGCTCGCTCACACTCTAATGACGTGCACGGCTGCGCCAGTAGCCGCATTGCTAGCTTGCGGAGAGCAGGTAGACGTGTCAGATGGCGGGCATGCCAGCGGAATCCCGCCACCTCACCAGCCACCACCTTTGCCACTGCTGCCTTGGCCCTTTCCACATCCTGCTGCCGGGCTGGATCCTCCACCACCGTCACACGGCCGTTAGAGAACGCCTCCAGCTCATCATCCAGCGCCACCTGCTCAACGTCTGGCACGAGTGCATTGACCACCTGATTCCAGGCTTCTACAGCCTTCTCGTCTGCATCAAACTTGTGTCCAAAATCCTGTGGATGGATGCGGCGTGCAGCAGCAAAAACAGGGCAGCACATCTGATTGGTCCACCTGTCAGACAAGCGTTCCACGGTATACTTGACCCATGCAGGGTTCACTGCTGCACGGCGGCGGCCACGGTTCACACCTAGGCTGCGGAGGTGCTCTGTGGCATCAAGAAGTGCCTCGTAGATGATGCCTGCCGTGCCCCCTACTGCGTCCGCCTTGCGTAACGCCACCACCAGTGGCGTCATCAAATTGTAGAGTGCCTTCACCTGCAGCCAAAAGACAGCCTGCCGGACCAACTTGCGCACCTCCTTCTTTCTCCTGCGATATCCGGCATCACGACCAGCAGCCACTTCAGTCCACGTGCTATTGTTCACCATCTTCTCAAGTGTTGGCCGCATGACCAACATACGCTTCAGCATGCGATGCACTGATGCAAAGCGGGTGGCACATGCAGGCAACAGAACCTTCCCGCCACCTTCCTTCTTCATCCATGACCGGAGAATGTCCTTGTTCCTCATGAAAGTCACCACCTTCTCAACTTTCCCCACTAGAATGCTGCCCCATTCCGTCTTTGCAATGTCCTTCAGCACTAGGTCAATGCTGTGGGCCACACAACCTGTGAAGAAAACGCTCGGATAATTGTCCCTTAGAGTTGTCCATGCCTTGGTGTTGGTGGAGGCATTGTCGGTGATAACCATCACCACCTTCTCTGCCCCCACCTCCTGGATCGCCAGGTCAATCACAGCAGCCACATGATTTGCTTCACGCACAAGCCCCGTGGCATCACGGGAGAACAGATGCGCGGTACCCTCAGCATTCGTGGCCATGGCAGAATAGATTGGCCGAATCTGGATGTCTGACCACTCATGAACACCCAGAGTCACCCCGAAGATGTCCCATCCATCACGCAATGGCTTTTCACCTTCGGCAAGCTCTCTGTCCAGGTCAGGCAGGATGTCTTCAAGAACAGTTTCCCGGGATGGGAGGCGGAAAGTAGGGTTGGTGCGACGAGCCTTGTCAATCAGCTCCAGCACCACACGCTCGCGGCAGAAGGAGATGGGGAGGGCACCTTTAGCCATCACCTTGACGACTGCCTTCTGGTAGTCCTTGTTGAGGAGGTTGTCGATGTGGTCCCGCATGCTCGTCTGGCGGCTGCTGTTCAAAGATGACAGCGAAGGTGCTGGCCCAGTGCGCAGGAGCTGGTGAGCTGGAGAGGGCGCAACAACCCCCTCTGCTTCTTCATCGTCCTCTGTAACACCAGCAGCCTCCCGTGCTGCCTGCCGCTGTCGTACGGCGGTGAGCTGCGCCTAATCCACAGGGTGGTCTCTCGTTCTCCATGAGTCACCCTCGCCTCTGAAGAGCTTGGCGTCAGCACCTTGAAAACCATCGTGGGGCGGTGCAACCGGCGGCAGTCCAAGCAGGGCACGTGCGCCAGCGGGTGGAACGCGACACTTTGCCACGTTGGCAACGGTTGCACCGTAGTGGCCTCGCATGCGGTCGCTGCCGCCGGAGAAGCTCTTGCCACAAGCGCCACACAAGAAGCACGGGTAGCCGCTGGGAGTGGGGCAAGGTTTGAAGTACTTNGTTCCCCATGAGTCACCCTCGCCTCTGAAGAGCTTGGCGTCAGCACCTTGAAAACCATCGTGGGGCGGTGCAACCGGCGGCAGTCCAAGCAGGGCACGTGCGCCAGCGGGTGGAACGCGACACTTTGCCACGTTGGCAACGGTTGCACCGTAGTGGCCTCGCATGCGGTCGCTGCCGCCGGAGAAGCTCTTGCCACAAGCGCCACACAAGAAGCACGGGTAGCCGCTGGGAGTGGGGCAAGGTTTGAAGTACTTTGACAGTGCTCGCGTCAGCAGCTCCCCCTGCAGTTGGCGTACAGCGGGTGCGGCATTGGCTGTGGCACCACGGACTGCTGCAACCGCCGATGCTGCTGGCTCTCTAGCCATGGTGGCCTCCTGTGTAGTCCACTGTGGACTACACGGCTAAGTGCAAGGCCGGCAATGGCCGGCCACTGAATCAAGTGAAACACTCGATTGAACATCTAAGACTACTGTGCGGTACTAGGGCAAACGATGTGCGGAACATCTAAGGCTACTGTGCGCTACTAGGGCCACTCAGGTGCATGCGTGGAAGGTTGTGGTCCATGCGGCTACATACAGAGTACCTGCATCATCGAAGTGAACAATGATGGATGCAAACGGCCAGGTTTCATTGGTGCATGGAGGCCAGTCTGGATTCTTTTCCTGGTTGTCATTATGATTCATCCTGATTGGACAATGAATGCTATGCTGGATGACAGGCAACCATGCATCCATCATGGTTCATGTTGACTGTGCTGGAGTGCAAAAACATGCCGAGGGAAAGATTCGGCAAGTCGAATATCCCGCGGAAATTGCTCGGGGCCGATCCGGCTCGCCGAGCTGACCCTTGGGTTTTTTTTCCCGGACCAATAGGCCAACCCAAGCTGGGCTCCCGCTAGCCCCGGGTGCTCTTAAATGTCAAAGTCGAAGTCCACTCTAAGTCGACTTAAATCGACTTGGAGACTTCGACTTTTGCCAAAAAGTCGCCAAGTCGAAGTGAACATGGGTGTGAGGCAACCAGAAAGCTCACACTTAGACTCAGAACCCGCACAAAACATAGCTGTGAACACATAGTAGACCCGTCGGGCCATGTTGGAACTGCCTCCACCCGGGGTTGTCGTTTTCTGACAGAGGGTCATGGGCCCACGGCCCTGACAGTTCTGCACATCGCTCACGACTTTTGCGGCAGACGGGACTGTCGTCAGGGACGACATCGCCGTCAAGCTCTAAGGACCCAGAGTTGAAGAATGCACAAATGGCACAGAAGGAGACGCAGTCCATCCAGAAGTATGCAGGTGGTCCTGGCTACGGGCTATGGAGGTGGTACTTCGAGCTGCACCTCACGCATAAGGGGCTGCTGGAGGTCATGAATGGAACGGAAGTCCTCGACGAAGCGATAGCGACGGAAGTATAGAAGAGGCCTTCCCAAAGAAGAACACGGAGGCGCTCATGCTGCTGGTGTCCGAGACGGCCGAGTTGTAGTGGGGCTAGTTCTAGGGCTGCAAGCTGGCAGCCAAAGCTTGGAAAAAACTCTGTGCCATCCATCATTCCAAGTCGCTGGTGAACAAAACCTTCATAATGAAGCAAACCCTGACAGTGAGAATCGAGGAGCGAGATGATGTCATCACCGCCATGCAGCAGATCGAGTCGTTTGCCTCACAATGCAACGACGTGGGGTGGAAGATCGACACGCAGCTGAAGGCGATGGCCCTCCTCATGGCCCTTCTTGACAGTTGGAGCCCTCTCATTACAGTCTTGGGAGGATGGGCATAGGACAAGCTTACCCATGGCGCGGTCGCAGAGTACATCCGCAACGAGGTGCAGCGACGGAGCCGCGGGGAGTCCTCTTCGTCCTCATCGGCCCTCGTCACCAAAACGCGTGGTGGCGGAAGCGGGGCCAAGGGAGGTGGCGGACATGGCGGCGGCAAGAAGGGTGCCAAGAAGGGTGCGTGCCGTAACTGCGGCAAGGAGGGCCATTGGGCCCGTGAGTGCACCGAGGAGGCAAAGGCCGGCGGCAAGGACGCCAAAGGCAAGAAAGGCGCTCCTCAACGGCACTCAAAACCACTACCTGAAGAAGGCCAACCGGCGATGCCTTGACTCCGGAGCGGAGGAGCATACCATGGTCGAGAAGGTCGGGTTCATCAACTACACCAAGTCCAGCAAATCCATGGTGGTCGCGAACGACAAGGTCGGGCCGGCGGATGGCCAATGAGACGTGGACGTGGAGGTGGTGGTTGGCGGAAAGCGGGTGCAGCGTATCATCAAGGACATGCAGCACGTACCCGTCTTGGCTGACATTCTAAGTGTTAGCCGCCTGACTGACAAGGGGTACGAGGTTCTCTTCAGGAGAAGAGGGGCAGTCGTGCGGAAGGACGGTGGCGGTGAGCCCGTGCTAGAGGCTAAGCGCGAGGGAGGCCTCTACATCGTGGAGACCAAGGTGATCCCCGCGGCGACAGATTCAGAAGACTTGTAGGAACGCACCGTCAACCTGGCTAAAGGAAGGAGAGCTCATCTGGAGCTCTGGCACTGACGACTGGGACATTCCTCACTCGCAGTTGTGAAGGAGATGGTGAAGCGCAAGCTGGTACACGGCCTCATCATCAACGGTGCAGAAGGGGCGACAGATGCAATAGTGCACAAAAAGTGCGAGCCTAGCATTTTGAGCCAGGCGCGGCGCAAACCGTTCAACAAGAACGTGAATCGTGCCTCGTACATGCTGGAGGTCGTGCACAACGACGTGTGCGGACCATTCAAGACAGCGTCAAAGAGCAGCGCACGTTACTTTGTCACCTTCATTGACGACTACAGCAGAAAGCTCTTCGTGTACTTCATGAAGCGGAAATGCGAGGTCCTGGACCGGCTGAAGGAGTATTTCGTCGCGGTGGAGAGGCAGACTGACCGGAAGGTCAGAGTGCTATGCAGCGACAACGGCGGAGAGTACGTGGGCTGTAGCGGGTGGATGAAGCAGCAGGGCATAAAATGGCAACAAACTACACCGTATTTGCCTCAGTCAAATGGCTTGGCGGAGCGGGCGAACCAGACACTTTTGAACATGCTACGGACCATGTTGGTGGATGCGGAATTGCTGCGAAGCTTCTGGGCGGAAGCTGTGTGTACGGCGAGCTACACCATCAACCTCACTCCTATAGCAGTGCTGAAGGGGAGGAGCAGCTGGAAGACGCCGCAGGAGGTTTGGAGCGGGCACAAGCCAAGTGTGGCACACCTGAAAGTGTTCGGGTACAAGGCGCATGCGGTGGTGCAGGCTGCGTAGAGGCGTGACAGCAAGCTGGAGCTGCGGGCAAAGTCGTATCTCTTCCTTGGCTATGAGAGCGCACATAAGGCGTACCGGCTCTATGACATGCGCAAGGGGGAGGTAATCCGTAGCTGAGATGTCGTGTTTGATGAGCAGTAGAGTTACATCAGCAGCAATGACATGGACGTGGTGGACTCTCCAAAGACGGGGGAGTGGTTCCAGCTCCTTGACTATGAGAAGGAGCCGGCGGATGCCAAAGTTGAGGATGCGACATCAGAGCGCGAAGGTACACCAGCGGTGGCAGTCGACGCAGAGGACTCCGATGACGATCAAGCTGATGAGGAGATCCACCGGAAGGATCTGGCGGATGAGGCACCAAGGGTGCCAAGGCGCGCACTTCTGGCAGAGTGTGCATCGGGCGTCGGTGGGAAAATCCACCGGACGCGCCGGTTGTTCGGGCGATGTTTCACCTGAGCAAGAGACATCCTTGGGGAGCCGTCCAGTCGATGATTCATCGGAGCGTACTGAGTCGGAGGGATCGCATAGAGCGACGATGCGCCACCAAAACTACCGCGCTGCAGCGAGAGGTAGCAAAAAGCGGGGACGCGCTTCGACGCAAGCACCGGTCGATGGATTGGCATGACGCGGTCCATGCTGGCTGCATCAACGGAGCCGACTACCGTGGAAGAGGTGATTGCATGGCCCGAAAGGGATCAATGGGATGCAGCCATCAAATCGGAGCTGGCGTCCATCACGGAAAATGATACGTGGGAGCTGGTTGACAGGCCGAAAGATGCCAAGGTCATTGGCTCAAAGAGGGTCTTTAAGACCAAGTTCACAAAGGAAGGTGTGGTTGACAAATATAAGGTGTGGCTGATGGCGAAAGGTTACGCATAGCGTAAGGGGGAGTACTACGATGAGACATTTGCTCCCGTTACCAAGTTCACAAGCTTCCGGGCGATCCTTGCGGTGGCGGCCATGAAGGACATGGAGCTCCACCAAATGGACGTAAAGACGGCCTTCCTCAACGGTTTCATAGACAAAGAGATCTACATGGAGGTGCTGGAGGGGGTGGAGGCGCCGGAGGGCAAGGTGTGTAAGCTGCGGAAGTCCTTGTATGGGCTAAAACAATTGCCCAGATGTTGGTACCAAGAGATGGATAGCTTCATGGCACAACTCGGCTTCAAGCGTTGTGAGTCGGATCACATCGTGTACGTGCGGTGCGACAAATAGCTCCATCAGATTGTTGCACTCTGCGTGGACAACCTGATTGTGTGCTTGACGGATCTGCCAAGCCTATAGCAGCTGAAAGAGCAGGTGAGCAGCAGATTCCAGATGTCGAACATGGGGGAGTTAGAGTACTACCTCGGGGTGAGAATTACGCGGAACCAGAGGGCGCGCACGCTTGAGCTTGGACAGGCTAAATACGTGGCCGAGGTGCTGAAGCGGTACGGCATGGAGGAATGCAAACCAGTTGGCAGTCCAGTCTCCACGACCTGTGAACTGAGTGCGGCAATGGCGCCGCAAACAAAAGAAGAGCGGGAGGATATGGCAGGGGTGCCCTACCAATCGGCGGTGGGCAGCCTCATGTACGCCATGGTGGCGACTCGACCAGACCTGGCCTACGGGCNACCAGAGGGCGCGCACGCTTGAGCTTGGACAGGCTAAATACGTGGCCGAGGTGCTGAAGCGGTACGGCATGGAGGAATGCAAACCAGTTGGCAGTCCAGTCTCCACGACCTGTGAACTGAGTGCGGCAATGGCGCCGCAAACAAAAGAAGAGCGGGAGGATATGGCAGGGGTGCCCTACCAATCGGCGGTGGGCAGCCTCATGTACGCCATGGTGGCAACTCGACCAGACCTGGCCTACGGGGTGGGCAAGGTGAGCAGGTACGTGGCCGATCCAGGGCCACTACACTGGCAGGCGGTCAAGCGCATCCTTTGCTACCTGCAGGCGATGCGGCATGTGCGCTTGAGGCTCGTTGGCAAGTTGCGGGCGGACCCCTTGCGTCTGGTCTGCTACACAAACGCAGACTACGCTGGCAATGTGGACAAGCGGAAGTCCACATCCGGCTACGGGTTATTCCTCGTTGCTGCAACGGTCTCGTGTTGCAACAGAAGGCAAGACTGCGTCGCCACCTCCATAGTGGAAGCAGAGTACATCGCGCTGGCTGAGGCGATTAAAGAGGCGGTGTGGCTCCGCAGGTTGCTGGGGGAGCTGGGCGTGCCGCAGCAAGAGCCTACGGTGCTGCAAGAGGTCAAAACCGGCTCAATCTTGTTAACCAACAATCCAACGCAGCACAGGAGGACAAAGCACATTGACGTGCGTTACCATTACGCACAGGACATGGTTGAAAAGGGGCAGGTGGTGCTTTAGCATTGCAGCACGCACAACATGCTTGCGGATTGCTTGACCAAAGCGCAACCTGTCGACCGGCACGCATTGAGTGTGGCCGGGCTTGGGATGACCAGCTATGATGGGCACGAGGGCGCAGCGGAAGATGAGTGAGAGTAAGCAGGAGCAGCGGGCATGGCAGGTGCAAGGGGGAGAATGTTGAAGATTTTCCCCTCTGCATGCCCAAGTGCGGCGCCTGAAGGCGCCGACGAGCCGCCAGAGAGAGGAAAATCCTCGTTGACGGATCTGGCGACTCGAGGATTGCTCGGATCCTAAAGTGCAGGATTGCCCCTGAAATTTGACGAGTCGCTGAATCTGGTGGAAGTTGTTTCATCGGAATCGGACAAGTAACAAGGGAGCTATGGGCTTCCAAAGTTGGGGTGTGCGCAGCGGTTCTGGGAGCCGGCCGCGGTTCGACTTCCGGTGAATAATTGACCGGAGCGAGTAACAAAATGCCATCTGGGGATTTTGCTCCGGAAGGACTGCCGAGGCGTCCGGTGGATGATCCGCCGGATTTCAGGAGTGCAGTTTGTTACTGAGGGAGTTAGCCAAAATCCTGGCTCGGAGTCCGAAACTCAGTAGTACAGTTTGTTACTCGGGGACTTCAAAGTTCCGACGGGAAGTCCGCGAACAGGTTTCGACCCAGATCAATCCCCATCATCAAACTCGATGATTAACTCATTGAAACAGGCCCCAAAGGCGCGAGGGGCGCCGCCACTACGCATAGGGACATCTGCACCTCCGGGATGGCGTTTTGATGGGTCCTTGATGTGTGAAGGCGCCTCTGCGGGCGACATGGTGCGCGCCGCCAAGTGAGCGGCTGGTTTGGGGTGCTGTGCTTCGATTGACGTAGCGGGAGCTACGGTTATCCGAATCGCGCACGGTTTGGTGCGTTGGAGAGCTCATGACTAGCCCTAAAAATTTTCAGATAATGTCCATGTTTAAAAAAAATGTAAAATCGCGTTATCCCCTTCGCAAAAGTGACTATCTCTCAAATGTCTTCAACTACCAGAAACATAGCGTGAGGCGACCAAAAATCTCACGCTTAGAGTCAGAACCCGCACAAAACATAGCCGTGAACACACACTAGACCCGTCGGGCCACGTTGGAACTGCCTCCACCCGGGGTCCGTCGTTTTCTGACACCACATACTTGGAGCTGACCGACAACTGCCCCAACGTCTTGGATGCTGTCTGAGACCTTCTGCGGTTTTTCCGCAACCTTTAGAATTTAATCGGTAGACTTGCTGTGGGCCCGATTTGCATGTTTTGTATTGTGTGTGAACCATTTGATGCCAAATGCATGCATGTGAACAGTCATAGCATCCAACTTGAGTACTTACATGTTTAGGTTCAGACGGCGTACCGTTCTGACTTGTCTGCGAGGAGTTACGACCAAAACAATGTTTTTGGGCCGGTTTTAGGACAGACCTTGCATTGGCGCGTGCGAAACCTGCCGTGCACCGCAACAGGTGTCTATGCTATGGACCTGTCATTTGTTAACTGTCTTTGAAAATGCTATTGAAGCATTAGGACACTCTGGATTGTGTCTCCTAGTGAGGCCCTTGCCGTCGTGTGTAGGACATGTGACTATTGTCACGTCTGACTGGACACGGACGCCTAGTCAGTGGTTGTGTTGCTTGAAAGCTTTTATGCATTTTCTCAAGGGGATTTATGGCTAATAGCCCCACTGGGGAGGGTCCCTCCTCTATTGGAGGAACACCTAGCCCCCCTTTCTTGTAGCATCTACAGCAGTTGCAACGGTAACAGATCCTACTGCATAAGCAATAGCCACCCTAGTAAAAGCAGTGACTGCTCAGGCAACACTAGCTACAATAACAATTGGCGCTATAGAAGAAAAACCACCAAAAATAGTTATAACAAAAGCAACAGCAGGAGCAATAGCAGCAGCAACTACAATAGTAGCAGAAACACCAAAAGCAGTAGCAGTAGTAGTAGTAGCAACTACAACAGCAGTACCAGCAGCAGCAGCAGCAACCTACAGGCTTTGTCGCTGGCTCATCTGACCCCCTTGTCACCATTTGCCGGCAGCTTGCCACACTCACGCAGCAACTTGCAGCACTAAAGGCGCTGATACTGCAAAGCCACACCCATGTACTGTTGTCTTTCCTTCCTCCTATGCATGCTAGCCCCACTTTTTTCGCGGCCACGGATTGCCTGGCGTAGCAACAGACCTATTTCCAGTGACAGACGGTGACATCAGTCCTTGGCCCCACTGTGAGTCCCGGCCGTAAGCAAATGGCCTTTGAGACGCTGCCCTTGTCGCTCCAGGTCGGCGCGATGTTCTGGAGCTGTGAGCTCAGCTTCCACATCTCTACACAAGGCGAGGGTCTGTGGCCTTGCTATACTCTCCCATACGACGCCTCCCAGGCCAACCAGCTGCATGATGCTGGTCGAGCCGTACACGCTCTCGTCCCCGTTTCCCCTCTGCCGTCACGCCTTGGAGACTTCACCACTGGTATGAATCCAGACCCTGTAGCCTCGTGGCAGGTCCTCACGTGTCCCCATCACTTATCTAGAAAGGCTGAGACCAGTCCTCTACTCCAGGAGATCAGCTCCCTGTACATGGGGAGAGGCTAAGACGCTCACCTCCTACTGGCAGTGGGCAGAGGACATCCTCCGTCTCCTAGGCGACTCTTCTCCACCCCCTCTTGCTGCGCTCATGACCATCAAGTGCGGTTTTACTGATGCGTTTTCCAACGTCTATGTCCACTTCACCCAAGATATCTTGTGCTCTATGGTAGCCCAGGGCACCCTCATGCCCTGGGCATACCAGCTCTTTCTCAGGATTGAGTAGGATCATCTGGAGTCGCGCATCCAACACATAGTGGCCCTTGCCTTCCCTATTGGCGCCTACATGGCCGTCGCCTTTCCCGTAGGAGCTACATGCACCATCTCCTTGTCACAATGAAAGAAGAAGCGCAGGGGCAAGAAAGGCAAGAAATAGCAGCAGCAGCCGTCCGGGTCTTGAGGTGGCTCGGTCTGCCACAACTGTGGCCAGCCAGGCCATGGTTGGTAAGCGTGCACACTCCTGACGGACGAGGCGCGCGTCATTGCCACAATGCATTGCCAACGTGAGTGCCATCCTGCTCTGCTGTTGTAGGTGTGACCGGCCCTGATACATTGACTTCGTTTGGCAGTTTTGCTACTCCGACGACCGCACTGGTCTCGCCGTCACCAGCTTTGCAACATCATCATCCGCAGTCCTTGGCACCTCCCTTTCCATCAACAGTGTAGCCCTCCTCCTCTCATGGCTCTGGCGCTGTGACATCACACTTGGTTTGCACGCCCAAGCCCTCCACCCGCAAGCACTAGTTTGACCAGTTCATCGTGCTCCAGCTCGGCCTGCCTCGCCCTCCCTCCAAGGAAGTGCAAGTTGTGTCATCTCGTGCTTGCCTGCCCTTCCCTGCATGACGGAGACTGAGCTACAGTTGTGGTTTACTCCCTCATTTGTTTCTTCCTCTCCCGTGCCCTCCTCTCTTGCCCCTCTCTGTGACGACGTGGGATGACTTGATGATTGACAGTCTCTTTTTACGCCTCTGTCCACTGCATTCGCGTCTCTTACTTGCTGCCTCGTGACTGTTAGCGATCTGGGGACCCCAGTCTCGGACCCTGCCGAGACTTGGATGATCGACTATGGGGCCATGCATCACATGAGAGCCTCTCACGAGGCCTTCATTATACTTGCCCTTGTTCGCAATGTGTGTGATGTTCGGACGGGCTCCGGACAAGTATTAGCTGTATGCGGCGTTGGCATTGTTCATTTTTGTTGTCTTTCGGATAATGTCTTTGTGACCGACGTCCTCTTCATCCCAGGTCTTGAGCTCAGCCTCGTATACATCACTGCCCTTGACCGCATGAGCATGGACATCCTGCTGTCGCGTGGCATTGGCACTATGTCGTTATGTCCATTTAGTCTTGTTGTTCTGCATGCTACAACTCATGGCAACCTTCCGCACGTGCCTCGTCTGTCCTCCCTTCCCTCCGTCCCCTCCTCTTTGGTTGCCATAAGCCATGTGTTTTTCACGAACACGCTCTCTCCGTAGCACACATGCCTCCTTTACCGCCGCGTTTGCCACGTCCACTTTACGACAATAGATTGCATGCTCCGCACCCAGCCGGTAAAGGGCCTTGACCCGGCCTCCTTGCCCTGGCGATGGCCCACTAAGTGCATTGATTGTATCTGGGGCAAGATGCACCTATCTACTTACCCTTAGTCATGGGTCCACTTAGATGTCATGGGTCCTCTTCCTACGGAGTCTGTCGAGGAGCATAAAAGCTATGTCCTCACCCTTATTGATCGCTCTTGCAACCGTTGGGTCTTCTTCCTTCAGCAGAAGAGCCATGTTGCTCCTACCGTTTGGGATTGGCTTGTCCGTGTGAAGCACGAGTGTGGTTGTTCCCTTTGCCACTTTTGTTTTAATCGTGGTGATGAGTACATGGGAGAGATCACGACCTTCTTTGCCTCCCATGGCACCATCAGAAAACATCGGCGCCCTACATGCCAGCTCAAAACGGCATCTCCAAGCGTTGGAACGGCACAATGGCTGACACCGTCCACACCATGTGGGTCAAGTCTGGCCTATTTGATGGCCTCTACTTTGAAGCCATGGGCTACATGACATGGGTCTAGAGCCGGATTCTCCACGGACCCCTTCCCCGCATCTCCACGCCATACCAGAACTGGTACAAGCAGTGTGCTGACCTCCGCCTGGCTCACGTCTGGGGTAGTGTTGCCACTATGTGGCTGCCCATCCTACAACAATGCGAAAAGCTCGCCCACCGAGGGCGTCCGTTCATCTTCCTCGGTGTCTTCCGTTAGTCCAAAGCCTGGATCTTCTCGGATCTCTCCCAACACTGCATCGTCGTGTCCCACGATGCTCTCTTATTTGAAGAGCTATTTCTCCATGACCTCGTTTTCTCTAGCTCGTCGATGTCCGTCTCATCACGTGGGATAGTGGTGAGTCCTTGCTCCATCTTGCTGCTTGCCGGCGGCACATCGTCCATGTCCATTGGCACCTCCAGGTCAGCAGTCCTAGTCCCCTCCATTGGTCCCTACGAGTCGGCATCTCCAGTCATGTCCGAAAGCCCCTCTGGGCTGGCAGCAATGTCCACGTGCGGTGGTCCCTCCGGGCCAGCAGCCCCATCCGCGTCTGCTGGTTCCTTCGGGCCGGCAGCCCCGTCTACGTCCACTAGTCCCTCCGGGCTGGCAGCCTCGTCCGTGTCCGCTGGTCCCTCCGGGCTAGTGGTTTCGTCTGCCTCTACTGGCCCCTCCAAGCTGGCAGCCCTGTCTATGTCCGCTGGTCCCTCCAGGTAGGCAGCCCCGTTTGTGTTCGATGGTCCCTCTAGGCCAGTAGCCCTGTCTGCGTCCACTGGTCCCTCCGAGCCAAGAGCCCTGTCCGTTTCCATTGGTGCCTCTGGGCCAGCAGCCCCATTTGCGTCCGCTTGTCCCTTCAGGCCGGCAGCCCAGTCCGCGTTTGCTAGTCCCTTTGGGCCGGAAGCCCTATTTGAATCCACTGGTCCCTTGGGGCCGGTAGCCCCGTCCGTGTCTGCTGGTCCCTCCAAGCTGGCAGCTCTGCCCGTGTCTTTTGGTCCCTCCAGACCAGCCGTTTTGTCTGCCTCTGCTGGTCCCTTGGACTTGCTTCTGGTTGTCCCTTATGTGCCGTCCCTTGCTTTACCACGTGACATGTGTGGCCCAGGCGGCAGCCTCCAACCCAAATCGTTAATGAGCATGCAAACTGTCACACCACGCCCTGTGGCGCTGCGACCTCGCGTTACCCCATGCATTTCTCCTCTCCTACGGTCGTGAGTGGGGACCTTGGCACCAAAGCCCTCGGCTTAACTACTTCGGCCATCATTGCAGACCTCCACCCGGGCTCTGCACTGGGTTACGCCATGCTCCATCAAGAGCACCGGCATGCCATCATGGCCGCACTCACGCACATCCTACCTGGGGCTCGAGACGCACACGCCCTCATAGTCTGCCCCACGACATGCCGAAAGGACTCAGCCACTGTACGCAAGGCTCGTGCTTTTCCTCAGGCCACACAATAGGATGTTGCGTGCGTCAGCAAGCTTATTGCTATCCGGCAGCACCACATGTATGGCATCATCGATCTCGCTCCAGGCCAGAAGGCCATCTGTGCCAAATGGGTCTTCTGGTGCAAATGGAAGTCGGATGGGTCCTTGGACAAGTACGAAGCCCACCCCATAGCCAAGGGGTTTGCTCAGGTGCCTTGGGTCAATTAGGACCAGATATTTGTCCCTGTTGGCTGGTTCTCCACTAGCTTGGCACTCTTCAGCCTGGTTCCCCAATACGGGTGGGAGCTGCATCAGATGGATGTGAGCAACGCTTTCCTCCATGGCTCGTTGGAGGGGGAGGAGCTCTCCATGGTACAACGTTTAGCCTTTGACGAAGACAGTGGCAAGTTTGGCGGCTGGAGAAGGCCCTCTATGGCTTGAAACAGTCGCCTCGGTGCTGGAACGAGGAGATTAGTCGCATGCTTCTTCGCGGCAGCCTCCTTCATAGCACTACAATCCCACACTGTTCATCAGCTCGCAAGGACAGACCTTTGCAGCTGTCTTGGTCTATGTTGATGACCTCCTCATTGCATCAGTGAACACAACTGCCATTTAGAGTGTCAAGAACCTGCTGTACACCCTCTACCAAATGAGGGAACTCGAGTCTACCCGAGCCTTCTTGGGCATGAGGCTTGAGCATGATCGCTCCCAAGGCACCCTTTACATCCACTAGGCTGCCTACATGCAGACTCTGTCTGCTTGCTTTGCTGATGATCTGCCCCTCGTGCCAAGCGTATCCTCACCCATGACACACAATGGCCAGGTGAAGGTGAAGAACCCTGCCCTGACCCAGCCGTTATGGGGGGAGCCTGTTGACGTGACCATGTATCTATGAGTCATTGGGTCACTGATGTTCCTGGTGACGACGATGCGTCCAGATATCACGTTCGTCATCAACCTCCTGGTTTAGTTCTCCAAGGAGCTACGTCACCTCCACTTTGAGGTCGTGATCCGAGTACTGCGCTGTGTCGTCTCGACTCCACGGCAAGATCACATGTTCCGTCGACAGGCGTATGTTGTCGCGGTGGGTTACACTGACATTGAGTGAGTCGGGAGTCTGGACGGTAAGAGCCATACTGGTTGGATTTTCTTTATTTGTGGCATGGCTATGTCCTTGCCAGTGGAAAGTAAAGGTGCATTGCACGGAGAAATGTTGAGGCTGAGTACATGGCCCTTAGCTCAGGCGCATGTGAGAGCATGCGGTTGTGTCGTCGTTTTTCTGAGTTGCGTCATTCCGTCGCGTCCATCATGTTGCACTGTGACAATGAGAGTGCCATGGCCATCACGAACAATGATGGCATGCATCACACATGTACAAAGTACATGACTATTGAGTATCACTATGTGCATTCGTAGTTACATGACGGCAACATCAGCGTTGTGTGGGTTGAAACAACACGACAGCTGGCTAACTTCTTGACCAAGGCACTGAAGCGCCACTTGTTGAAGAAAGATGTGAGTTTGGTCTGTGTGCGTCCATTGGCTACACTCTTTGTCCCTGCCTGTTTCTCTACTTCTCTTGGAGGAGTTTGTCTATTGGATGTGGCCTTGGCCATGTGCACTACACCTATGAGTCATGGGGGAGTGTTGGTTCTTATGCATCTCTCATTGTGCTCTCTTGTTTCCTCCTGGCTTGTGTACATCAGCATGTAGATGACTGAAGGCGAGACATGAGACATGACGCTGCTAGAGTGTCATCTGGTGGAGCCGACGCATGCTAAAGTCTACACGCAGTTTGTTGGAGCCTCCTCCCTCCCTGGTCCATGTGCTCAGCTCCATTGGCAAGCCTCCTTGGCAGTCATGTTGTCGACGGTCAGTGCCACTGGAGATGCTTTCTGCATGCGACCTGTGCTGGATCTGACTGCACCATTGCGTTTGCAGTGTTATGTTCCTCTTAGGGTCCAAGTCTCATGTTGATCTGACATTATTGTTACCGGGGACTAGTGTAGACACTGCCTGGGTCTAGGCAGCCATAACTCCTCTCTGTTTTTTTTCTAGACAATTCTAACGGCTCGACTGCAGTTGCAGTATTGGTATTACGGTATGGTCCAGTTTTCAGGCAAAACGGATGACGCCCGGGTTTTGGGCTCTCGGCTGTCTGGCAGGGCTCACGAAGCAAACCCTGCCAGCCAGAAAATAGGTCATTTTTCTGATTGGCTAGAAAAGTGAATAACATACTCTGCAGAGCTGGGGGGGGGGGGGGGGGGCGAGAACTTGGAGGGGTCTCTCATTGCTGTTCATTCTCGGTTTCTAATCAGTTTTCTTTTTTAGTTTCCACTTCCTTTCTGGCACTAACTCCTTAGCGCACAGTTTCTCTCTCACAGACTCAAAGCAACGGGAGGGGTCAGTAGTGCAAAGCAACGAGCGTGGGGCCATGCCTACTCTAAGCTACAGCCTGAACATGATGCTCTAGTCTAGATTTCGAGCTCAGATGTCTGGCTCAAGTCATCCGTTGAGCACATAAACGCATATGTATGAATTCAAATGCTCAACATACCCGCTTCTGTGTCAACAGGAAGATCTTTTGGCGCCAAATCACCGCGGAGGGCACATGTATCAAACCTATCAAATGTGTCAAACCTGTCACACTTCCTGCCTGGAGTACTTTCTCCATCATTCATTGGCCTTGTGTCGTGTAATCTATTCATTGAACAACCACGTGTGGACGCATGATATCAACATCATCATCGGGTTCATGGGTAGCCACCTTTGCACTTAGCATAAATAGCCGTAAATACAAAACATTGCATCACCGATGGCAGACAACAGTGCGATGTTCTTAAAAGAAATCAGCCTGTCAGCATCAACACTCCTGCCTCATTCTTTGAAGACTCGCAGTCTGCATAGTCTATGTTGGAGAAATTAGATCTATAGATCTGGATCCAGGATATGTGAAGCCAAGGATGTGTGAATACATGGGTCCATCACTCCGGTTCCGGATCCAGGAATAGGATCCGGACCTCGGATCTGGATCATAGAAAAGCTCTGCAGATATGATCCACGCGTAGCCTTATGTGAGCTGCCTGATGCACACATAGAATGTTGTGGACGCGATTGTGCTTGATATCCATGCCTAGAAATGCCGGTGCAGGCCCGGCGTCTTTTATCTTGTAAGTGGATTGCAGCAAATCCTCCACTCGCTGGACAACGATGAGGTCAGGCAACGGTAACGGTAACTAGGGTAGTCCCGATTGGGGTGAGGAAGAGGGTTCGATCTGCACTGCTCGGCACCAGGCTACCGTTCTAGAGGGTTTGGCTGATCTTTATGTTGCAGTACCTAGGTGATTGCTTCAGGCCATAGTGGGCCTTTTGTAGTAAAAAAACACGAACTTTACCATCTTCAAAGCTAGTGAGCTAGACCATGCAGACCTCCTCACCATCGAGAGTGCAATGCAAGAAGGCATTGCTCACGTCCATCTGGTGGAGCTCCCAGCCCTGGTCGCATGGTCGCACACCAGGGTGTGCGACCATGCTAAAGAGCGCACGAATGGTGGTGAAATAGCCAATCGTTGCAAAAACCTGGTCAAAGTCCACTCCTAGTACCTGTGCAAGGCCCTTGGCTGTGAGCCAGGCTATGTACTTGTCCATCTGGTTCCTCTTGCGATGGAAAACCTACTCTGCCCCAATGGCTTTTCGGCAAGGGGGCAAGTCAACCAGCTTGTACACAACATGCTCATCAATGGCAGCCAGCTCCTCCTTGCCAGCATCATCCCACATGACGTCAGGTATGTCCCTAGCCTCACAAAGGATCTCTGGGTCCGCTGCCTGAAAAGACAGCCTGACTGTCAACAAACCAGCGGTGCCAAGACCCACTAGAGCACGAGGTACCGAGACAGAGATAACACATTGATGTCAAGGTATAGTTAATCGTAATACTCTCGTACACTAGAGATTCTATGTATTATGGAAATGTGCTTCAAAAGAGTATTGAAAGGTGTCTCATGCTAGTCCATTTGGTTCATATGTATGAAGAAGGACGATGTAGTTTCATTTTTTTAGAAAAGCACCTTGTTCTTTAATCAATTGCCTTGTTACATTCCAAAATTTTCCTAGTTGACGTATATGTGTAACAATACTTGAAGAAGGTTTGGCGTACTAGAATATCTGATACAAAAAAATGTGGGGACTTAGCGATGTAGTCCTTAATTCCAAAATCATCAAAGGGTCATTGCAAGCCTTTTCCCATTCGATTGCGTAAAAAATGTACACCAGTATACGATGATTTTCAACTTGCATAATTGTTTTTCTCTGGGTTGAGCAACCCATACATACATAAGTGTATTACTTTTGTACCCCTTCAGCTTCACTTTGAAATACACTGCCCCAATACAATCTGGTCTAGGGGGTGGGATGGTTGCGGCTGTCGAAGCTAAGAAATCCCTCACATGGATAGTGTATTGGTACAATGTATTGGACAGCAAAGCTGATAGACCTTGTACAAGATACACGAGTGCATTCTGTAGATAATACATCCTTGGTATTTCACCGCTGAATGGCCAATGGTGACCGAGTCACCCCCCCACAAAGAAAGAATGTGTATTGGGTGGATGAAGCGGGGAGTGTATTGTAAGGAGAATGGAAAATGTTCACTAATGTATGTTGAATTTATGCTTTCGTGGTGCATTTGGACTGGATACAAGTTTGCTCAATATACAAGTTTTTTTATTCCTTCTTACCCCCTTAGCTATACTCCCAAATACACTGCCCTAATACACTCTGGTCTTGGGAGGGAGGGGTGTGGCTCTCAAAGTTAAGACCCCCTCCCCAAACATGGATAGTGTATCGGTGTGATGCATTAGGCAGAAAATCTGGTAGACGTAGTATGAAATACACTAATGTATCTGTAGACACAATGCAATTGTGCTTACACATGCCAATGACAATCATTTTTCAAGGGTCATACTTCACTGGTGTCAATTTTCAGTCGTTAAGTTTGTACCCCAAGCTGTCAGATTCATGTTTTTTACTTGAAGCGTTTGTGGTTAAGTCATTAATATTCCTTTTTTTTTTCCATTCAAATACTTGACTCTGACCGTAAGGTATGACAGGCCGGGCATATTCAGCTTCCTAGCATTGGCACTTGACCGAATTTTCCAAAACAAGTTTTTTACAATGAAAGGGCAAGATATCGGAAGCTAGACTGTTGCTGAAGCAAGAGTGAAGACGATGTTACAACCCCTTCTGTGGCAAGAGCGACAGAAGGACTGGCCATTGAATTCCATGCCAACTGTTGCACGACCGACAGCCTGACTTATGCTCGCATGACACTAAAAGCTTTTCCAATCACACACAAAGGTGATCCTAGATGAAACATCGGACAATAGTAGATGATTTTCATGTTTCGAGTAACATGTAGGTTAGGTGAAACACTAGGGACCTAGCCATACATCTGGTTCTGCAGTATGCCATTTTCAGCTTTCAAGTTGAGCCGAGAACAATAACTTGTTTTCAGGTATGTTTTCATCACATTTTCACCAACGTAATATCTTGTAAACTGGAAGTCAGCACCACACACCATGTGGCCCGCCAAGGTGCCCTCACACATCAAGGTCCCATCAAAACACCTTTCCGGAGGTGTAGATGTCCCTACACATAGTGGTGGTGCCCCTTGCGCCTTCGGGGTGTGGTTAGATAAGATAATAATCAAGTTTGGTGATGTGGATTGATGTGGTTCGAAACCTGTCCGCAAACTTGCAGTCAAAATGTTGACATCGTCCTTGACTAACAAAGTGTACTACTGAGTTTCAGAATCCGATCCAGAATTTTAGCAAAGTCCCTCAGTATCAATCTGCACTACTCAATTCGATGGATATAATCCACCGGACTCCTCAGTAATCTTCCCTGGCAAAATCCCCAGATGGACATTTGTCACTCGTGTCAGTCGATTTTTCACCAGTAGTAGAACCGCGGCCAACTCCTGAAAAATCGACTAGCGTGTATCTGGGGTTGTGTCACCGGAGTCTGGCTTCCAAGGGACTAGCAGGATGGCAAACTGGCTCCCTGTAGTCGTCATTGGACATTTCTTGGGATGCGTTTTTATTCAAAGTTTCGGTGGTTCTGGGAACTACATCACCGAGTTGCGTGACATATTGTTCTTTGAGGACACTGTTCCATACAATCTTCCTTTTGTCCTCGCGGGGACCCTTCCGAGACTGTCACCACCATCACGTGAGGGAGATTGTGCACCATTGCACGATGTTGCTCCTTTTTCTTCAGTGTCCAAAGCCCTTGATTCTACCACGTCACCTATGCATCCTTACACTCTGTACATCCCCACCGTAGCAGTCCTCATATATGTAAGTTCTTCCGGCTGCTGACCAGGCATCCGAGTTCACCTCTTTGGACGTTGACTCTACCACCCAGGCGACAGAGTCCGTCACTCCAATTATTGACTCAACCAACCAGTCAAGCAGTTCTCTGGCTCCTGAGTCAGTCATTCTAGTGGAGCAATCTGCCATGTCCTTGCCTCCTTGAGCCCGGCGTGTCAAATCTTCTAGTATTGATCTGACATACTCCCGCACTCATTGTGGTTGTCTTCGTCCACGCACCCTAACACCTCAACTAGACATGCGTCCTACCATCAACCGGTTGCCACCGGCCACTACCCTCCGTCCCACATCCCCATCTCACGCTATGGTTAGTGGGGATTCAGGGGCAGAGTCCTTGGGTCTGACTGCCCTTACTATCATCACAGCACCACCTTCATCGTGTATCCACATGGGATTGTACCATGATATCCCAGTGGAAGACTACGCAAATAATGTAGAAGGAGATGCAGCCAAACCAGAAGTATGTAGGTGGACCTTGGTTTGGGCTATGGAGGTGACACTTTGAGTAGCACCTTGGGCATAAGGGGCTGTTGGAGGTCATGAAGGGAATGGAAGTCTTTGACAAAGGGAGAGCAACAGAAACACAAAAGGAGGCCTTCACAAAGAAGAACACAGAGGCGCTCATGCTGCTGGTGTCCGATATGGCTGAGTCGTAGTGGTGCTACTTCTAGTGCTGCAAGCTAGTAGCCAAGGCTTGGCAAAAACTCTGTGCCATCTATTAATCCAAGTCCTAGGCAATTCAAATCTTTGCAATAAAGCGACTCCTGACGGTGAGAATCTAAGGGGGAGATGATGTCGTCTCTTCCCTGCAGCGGATTGAGTCGCTTGCCTGAAAATGCAATGATGTGGGGTTGAATATCAGCACGTAGATACGGGCCATGGCCCTCCTCATGGCACTTCCTAATAGTTGGAGCCCTCTCATCATGGTGTTGGGAGGATGGACAGAGGACAAGCTCATCTATGCATGGTCATGGAGTACATCCACCACAAGGCGAGCGACAGAGTTGTGGGGAGTCCCCATCTTCCTCATTGGCCCTCATAAAAGAAAAGCGTAGTAGCAGAAGCAGGGAAAGGGAGGTGGCGGACATGCCGGCGGCAAGAAGGACCCCATAAAGGGTTCATGTTGTAACTGCATCAAGAAGGGCCAATGGGCCCGTGAGTGTACAGAAGAGGCAAAGGCCGCCAGCGAGGATGTCAAAGGCAAGAAGGCTCTTGTCGACGGCACTCAAAACCGCTATCTGAAGAAGGCCAACTGTTGATGCCTTGACATTGGAGCGAAGAATCACACCCAGGTGAAGAAGGTCAGGCTCATCAATTGAACCAAGTCTAGCAAGTCCATGGTGGCCGCGATCGACAAGGTTGAACTGGCGGCTGGCCGGGAAGATGTGGACGTGGAGGTTGCGGTTGGTGGGAAGCAAGAGTAGCGCAACATTAAGGACGTGCAGCACGTACCCAACTTGGCTAACATTCTGAGAGTCAGTTGCTTGAGAAACAAGGGGTACAAGATGTTCTTCAGGAGAAAGGGGGTATTTGTGTAGAAGGACGGTGGCAGTGAGCCCGTGTTGGAGGATAAGCGCGAAGGAGGCCTCTACAACGTTGATCACCGCGGTGATAGACTGCGAAAAATTGTAGGAAATCATCGTCAACCTGGCCAATGGAGGCGGAGCTAATCAGGAGCTATGGCACTGACTACTGGGGTGTTGAAGATTGCCCCTCGGCATGCCGAAGTGCGTCAACGGGGGGCGCCGCCGAGATGCCAGAGACAGGAAATCCCACGTCGCTGGATCTGGCGACTCAAGGATTGCTCGGATCCTAAAACGGAGGATTTCCCCTAAAAGTTGACAAGTTCTTTAATCTGGTGGAAGTTGTTTCACTGGAATCGAACTGGTAACATGGGAGATATGGGCTTCTAAAGTCCGGGTGTGCATGGCGGCTGAGGGAGTTGGCCGCGGTTTGACTGCTGGTGAATAATGACCGGAACGAGTAACAAAATGCCATCTGGGGATCTTGCTCCGGAAGGACTGTCGAGGCGTCCGGTGGATGATCTGCCAAATTTAGTAGTGCAATTTTTTTACTGAGGGACTTAGCCAAAATCCCGGCTCGGAGTCCAAAACTCAGAAGTACAGTTTGTTCCTCAAGGTCTTGGTCAAAATTTTGACTGGAGGTCCACGAACAGGTTTTGACCCACATCAATCCCCATCACCAAACTCGATGATTTTCTCATTGAAACAGACCCCAAAGGTGCGAGGGGTGCCGCCACTACGCGTAGGGACATCTGCGCCTCCAGAATGGTGTTTAGATGGGTCCTTGATGTGTGAAGGCACCTCGGCGGGCGACGTGGTGCGTGGCGCTGACTGAGCAGCTGGTTTAGGGTGCTGTGCTTTGGCTGACGTAGTGGGAGGTATGGGGATCCAAATCGCGCACGGTTTGGTGTGTTGGACAGCTCATGACTAGCCCTGCAAATGTTTAGATCATGTGCATGTGAAAAAACCAATGCAAAATTGTGTTCTTCCCTTTGCAAAAGTGACTGTCTCACATTTGTCTTCAACTGCCACAAACATAACGTGAGGCGACCTGAAAGCTCACGCTTAGACTCAGAACCACCCGCACAAAACTTAGCCATGAGAACACAGTAGACCCATCGGGCCACATTGGAACCACACCCTGGTTTCTGACAAAGGGTTATGGGCCCACAGCTCTGACCGGTCTACAATCGCTCACGACTTTCGTGGCGGACAGGACTGTCCTCTGGGACGACATCGCCGTCAAGCTCTAAGGTCCCAGAGTTGAAGACTTTGCGAATGGCGCAGAAGGAGATGTATCCCTTTGAGAAGTATGTAGGTGGCCTTACCTACGGGCTATGGAGGTGGCACTTTGAGCTGCACCTCACGCATAAGGGGCTGCTGGAGGTCATGAAGCGAACGGAAGTCCTTGACAAAGCAATGGTGACGGAAGGACAGAAGGAGGCCTTCACAAAGAAAAACACGTAGGCGCTCATGCTGCTAATGTCCGAGACAGCCGAGTTGCAGTGGGGCTACTTCTCGGGCTGCAAGACATCACCTAAAGCTTGGTGAAAACTCTGGGCCATCCATCAATCCAAGTCGCTGGCAAACAAAATCATTGCAATGAAGGTTGGGTTCATCAAGTACACCAAGTCCAGCAAATCCATGGTGGTCGCGAATGACAAGGCCGAGCTTGTGGCTGGCCAAAGAGATGTGGACGTGGAGGTGGTGGTTGGAAAAAAGTGGGTGCAGCGTATCATCAATGAAGTGCAGCACATACCCGACTTGGCTGACATTCTAAGTGTCACCTGCCTGACTCACAAGGGATACGAGGTGCTCTTCAGGAGAAGAGGGGCAGTCGTGCGGAGGGACGGTGGCAGCGAGCCCGTGCTGGAGGCAGAGTGCAAGGGAGACCTCTACATAGTGGAGACCAAAGTGATCCTCGCGGCGACAGATTCAGAAGACTTGCAGGATCGCACCATCAACTTGGCCAAAGGAGGGGGAACTGATCTGGAGCTCTGGCACCGACGATTGGGATAATCCTCACTAGTAGTTGTGAAGGAGATGACAAAGCGGGAGCTGGTACGCAGCCTCATCATCGACGGTGCGGAAGAGGCGACACATGCAGCAAAGCACAAAAAGTGGGAGCCTTGCATTTTGGGCAAGGCGTGGCACAAACCGTTCAACGAGAATGTGAATGGCGTCTCGGACCTGTTCGAGGTGGTGCACAGCAACGTGTGCGGACCATTCAAGACGGTGTCAAAGAGCGGCGTGCGTTACTTTGTCACCTTCATAGATGACTATAATAGAAACCTCTACGTGCACTTCATGAAGCAGAAAGGCAAGGTCCTGGACCGGTTGAAGGAGCATGTCACCGTGGTGGAGAGGCAGACTGACCGGAAGGTTACTGAGCTACGTACTGACAACGGCGGAGAGTACGTGGGCTATATCGGGTGGATGAAGCAGTAGGGAATAAAACATGAAAAAACTATGCCATATCTACCTCAGTCAAATGGCGTGGCGGAGAGGGTGAAAGAGACGCTGCTGAACATGGTACGGACCATGTTGGTGGATGCAAAATTGATGCAAAATGTCTTGGCAAAAGTTGTACGTACGGCGAGCTACACCATCAACCTCACTCCTACAGCAATGCTGAAGGGGTGGAGCGGCTGGAAGGCTTTGCAGGAGGTTTGAAGTGGGCGCAAGCCAAGTGTGGCACACCTGAAAGTGTTCGGGTGCAAGGCTCACGCGGTGGTGCAGGCTGCGTAGAGGCGCGGCAACAAGCTAGAGCCGCGGGCAAATTTGTACCTCTTCATTCGCTATGAGAGTGCACATAAGGCGTACAAGCTCTAGGAAATGGGCAAGGAGGAGGTAATTTGAAGCCGAGATGTCAATTTTGACGAGTAGTAGAGCTACATCAGCAGCAATGATGCGGGCGTGGTGGACTCTCCAAAGACATGGGAATGGTTCTAGCTCCATGACTATGAGAAGGAGCCGGCAGACGCCAAAGTTGAGGATGTGGCATCAGAGCCCGAAGATGCACCAGCCGTGGCAGCCGATGTGGATGACTTTGATGACGATCAAGCTGATGAGGAGATCCACTGGAAGGATCCGGCAGATGAGGCACCAAGGGTGCCAAGGCGCACACTCCCAGCAAAGTGTGCATCGGGCGTCAGTGGGAAATCCACCGGACGCGCCGGTCATTCGGGCGATATTTTGCCTGAGCAAGAGAGATCCTTGGGGAGACGCCCGGTTGATGATTCACCTGAGCGTGCTGAGTTGGAGGGATCGCAGCAAAGCGACGATGCGCCACCAAAATTGCTACGCCACAGCGAGAGGCAGCAAAAATCTGGGAAGCGCTTCGATGCAAGCACTGGTCAATGGATCAGCATGACGCGGTGCATGCTGGCTGCATGAACAAAGCCAACTACTGTGCAAGAGGCGCTTGCACGACCCGAAGGGGATCAGTGGGACGCAGCCATCAAATTGGAGCTGGCGTCCATAACAGAAAACGATACGTGGGAGCTGGTTGACAGGCCGAAAGATGCCAAGGTCATCGGCTCAAAGTGGGTCTCTAAGACCAAGTTCACAAAGGAAGATGTGGTTGACAAATACAAGGCGTGGCTAGTTGCAAAGGGATACGCACAGCGTAAGGGCAAACACTACAATGAGACGTTCGCTCTTGTTGCCAAGTGCACAAGCATCCGGGCGACCCTTGCGGTGGCAGCCGTGAAAGACATGGAGCTCCACCAAATGGACGTAAAGACGGCCTTCCTCAATGGCATTATAGACAAAGAGATGGACATGGAGGTGTTGGAAGGGGTGAAGGCACCGGATAGCAAGGTGTGTAAGCTACACAAATCCTTGTACGGGCTAAAACATTCGCCCAGATGCTAGTCTCAACAGATGGACAGCTTCATGGCACAACTCGGCTTCAAGCGCTCTGAGGTGGATCACAGCTTGTACGTGCGGTGTGACAAACAACTCCATCAAATCGTCGCACTCTATGTGGACAACCTGATTTTGTGCTTGACGGATCTGATGAGCCTACAGCGGATGAAAGAGCAGCTGAGTAGCAGACTCTAGATGTTGGGCATAGAGTGTACCTCGGGATGAGCACTACGTGGAACCGGAGGGCGCGCACGCTTGAGCTGGGACAGGCCAAATACGTGGCCAAGGTGCTCAAGCGGGAGAGTATGGAGGACTGCAAACCAATTAGCACTCCGGTCTCTATGACCTATGAACTGAGTGCGGTAATGGTGCCGCAAACAAAAGAAGAGCGGGAAGATATGGCAAGGGTACCCTACCGGCGGTGGGCCAAGTGAGCAAGTGGGTGGCCCATCCAGGGCCACTATACTGGCAAGCGGTCAAGCACATCCTCCGCTTCTGCAGGTGACATAGCACGCGTGCCTGAGGCTCGACGGCACGGGGTGGGCGGACCCTTTGCGTCTGGTCTGCTACGCGAACGCAGACTATGCTTGCGATGTGGACAAGAGGACGTCCACATCTGGCTACGTGTTCTTCCTTGCTCGTGCCATGGTCTCGTGGTGCAACACAAAGGAAAACTGTGTCGCCACCTCCACTGTGGAAGCAGAGTACATCGCGCTGGCCGAGGTGGTCAAGGAGGCGGTGTGGCTTCACAGGTTACTGGGGAAGCTGGGCATGCCGCAGCAAGAGCATACGATGCTTCAAGAGGACAACACCAGCTCAAACTTGCTGGCCAACAACCCGACGCAGCACAAGAGGACAAAGCACATCGACGTGCGTTATCATTACGCACGGGACATGGTTGAAATGGGGCAGATGGTGCTGCAGCACTGTAGCACATAGAATATGCTTGCACATTACTCGACCAAAGCGCAACCCGTGAATCGGCACGCATTGAGCGTGGCCGGACTTGGGATGACGAGCTATGATGGGCTGGAGGGCGCAACGGAAGATGAGTGAGAGCAAGCAAGTGTAGCGGGCATGGCAGGTGCAAGGGGGAGAATGTTGAAGATTTCCCTTTGCATGCTCTAGTGCAGCAACGGTAGGCGCCATCGAGCCGCCAGAGAGAGGAAATTCCTCGTTGTTGGATCTGGCAACTTGAGGATCGTTCGGATCCTAAAATGGAGGATTTTCCCTGAAAGTTGACAAGTCGCGGAATCTGGTGGAAATTGTTTCACCGGAACCGGACCTCTAACAAGGGAGACAAGGGCTTCAAAAGTTGGGGTGTGCGCGACGGCTCTGGGAGCTGGCCATGGTTTGATTGCCGGTGAAGAATTGACCGGAACGAGTAACAAAATGCCATCTGGGGATTTTGCTCCGGAAGGACTGCCAAGGCGTCCGGTGGATGACCCGCCGGATTTAGAAGTGCAGTTTGGTTACCGAGGGACTTACCCAAAATCTGGCTCAGAGTCTGAAACTCAGTAGTACTATTTGTTACTTGGAGACTTTGTCGAAATTTCGACCGGAGGTCCATGAACAGGTTTCGAACCACATCAATCCCCATCACCAAACTCGATGATTAACTCATAAAAACAGACCCCAAAGGCGCGAGGGGTGCCGCCACTAGGCGTAGGGACATCTGTGCCTCTACAATGGAGTTTTGATGGGTCCTTGATGTGTGAAGGCGCCTCGGCGGGCAACGTGGTGCATGCCGACGACTGAGCTACTGGTTTGCGGTGTTGCGTTTTGGCTGACGTAGTGGGAGCTACGTTGATCTGAATGGCGCACAGTTTCGTGCGCTAGAGAGCTCATGATTAGCCCTACGAATGTTCACATCCTGTCCATGTTTAAATCTAATGCAAAATCGGGTTCTTCCCTTTGCAAAAGTGACTGTCTCACATTTGTCTTCAACTGCCAGAAACATAGCGTGAGGTGACCAGAAAGCTCAAGCTTAGACTCAAAACCACCCGCACCAAACTTAGTCGTGTGAACATAGCAGACACGTCGGGCCAGGGTGGAACCGCACCTTGGTTTGTGACATGGCGCATTCCTGACCCGAAGTCATGAAGGAGATGGCAAAGCGTGAGCTGGCTCACAACCTCTTCCTCAACGGTGTGGAAGAGGCGACTGATGAAACAAAGCACAAAAGATATGAGCCTTGCATTTTGGGCAAGGTACGATGCAAACCATTCAATGAGAAAGTGAATCGTACCTCGGGTTTACTAGAGGTCGTGCATAGCAACGTGTGCGGGCCATTCAAGACTACGTCAAAGAACAGTGCATGTTACTTTGTCGCTTTCATTGATGACGATAGCAGAAAAATCTATGTGTAGTTCTTGAAGCAGAAAGTAAAGGTCGTAGACGGGCTGAAGGAGCGTATTGCCGTGGTGGAGAGGGAAACTGACCAAAAGATTAGAGAGCTACAATGGAAAAATGACAGAGTACGTGGGTTGTAGCGGGTGGATGAAGCAATAGGGCATAGAATGGGAACAAACTATACCATAGTCGCCTTGGTCAAATGGTGTGGTTGAGCGGGTGAATCAGGCATTGCTAAATGTGGTAGGGACCATGTTGGTGGATGCTTCATTGCCGGAAAGATTGTGGGTAGAAGCTATGCGTACGGCAAGCTACACCAATAACCTCACCCCTATAGCCATGCTGAAAGAGAAGAGTGGCACAAAGACGTCGTAGGAGGTTTGGAGTTGGTGCAAGCCAAGTGTGGCACACTTGAAAGTGTTTGGGTGCAAGGCAAGTGCGATGGTGTTGGCTACGTAGTGGCGCAACAGCAAGCTGGAGCCACGGGCAAGGCCGTATATCTTCCTTGGTTACAATACTGTGTACAAGTCATACCAGCTCTATGACACGCACAAGAAGGAGATAGTCCACAACCGAGAAGCCGAGTTTGAGAAGCGGCAAAGTTACATCAGAAGCAATAATGTGGGCATGGTGGACTCTCCAACGATGGGAGAGTGGTCTGGCTCCTTGACTACGGGAAGGAGCCAGAAGACGCTGAAGTTGAGGATGCGACATCTGAGTGGGACGGTGCATTAGTCGTGGTAGCAAATGCAGAGGAATCCAATGATGTTCAAAATGAGAAGGAGATCCATCGGAAGGATTCGACGGACGAGGCACCAATGGTGCCAAGGCGTGCACTCTCTGCGGAGACTGCATCAGGCGTCATTGGAAAATCCACTGGATGTGCCACCCTTCCAGGCATAGTTTTGCCGAAGTGTGAGAGATCCTCAGGGGGCTATCTGGTTGATGATTCACTAGAACATGCAAAGTTGGAGGGATTGCATCAGGACAACGATGTACCACCAAAACTGCTGCATTGCAGTGGGAGGCAGCAAAAAGCGAAGAAGCACTTCAACGCAAGCACCGGTCGATGGATCGGCATGACGCGGTGCATGCTGGTTGTATCAACGAAGCCAACTACCGTGGAAGAGGTGCTTGTGCGGCCCAAAGAAGATCAATGGGACATAGCCATAAAAATGGAGCTGGCCTCCATGACAAAAAATGACACGTGGCAGCTGGTTGACAGGCCAAAAGATGCCAAGGTCATTGGCTCAAGGTGGGTCTTTAAGACCAAGTTCACAAAGGAAGGTGTGGGTGACAAAGACAAGGCACGACTGGTGCTTGCCCATATGCATAGTGTCAGGGTAAGCACTTCGATGAGACGTTTGCTCCTATCGTCAACTTCACAAAGATTCAGACGATCCTTGCGGTGGCGGCCATGAAGGACATGGAGCTCAACCAAATGGATGTAAAAGTGGTACCAGAGGGGTGGTATGCAAGCTCAGGATTTCCTTGTAGTGGCGTAAACAATTGCCCATATGTTGGTCGCAATAGATGGACAACTTTGTGGCAAAACTCTGCTCCAAGCGTTGTGAGTTGGATCACAGCGTGTACGGACGGTGCAACAAGCAGCTCCATCAGATCCTTGCACTTTACATGGATGACCTGATTTTGTGCTCAACGGATTGAAAGCACATACAGAAGCTGAAAGAGCAGCTGAGCAACAAATTCCACATGTCAAACATGGGGGAGCTGGAGTACTATGTCGCGGTAAGCATCACACAGAACCAGAGGGCGCGCATGCTTAAGCTGGGGCATGGTCGAGGTGCTGAAGCAATATGACATGGATGAATGTAAACTACTTGGCATTCTGGTCTCTACGACCTGTTATCTGAGTACGGAAATGACGCTGTAGACAAAAGAAGGGTGGGAGGATATGGTAGGGGTACCCTACAAATTGGCGTTGGGCAGCCTCATGTACACCATGGTGGCAACTCGACCGGACCTAGCCTACGCGGTAGTCCAAGTGAGCAGGTACGAGGCCGATCCAGGACCACTACACTGGCACGTGGTCAAGCGCATCCTCCGCTACCTGTAGGCTATATGGTATGCGCGCTTGAGGCTTGATGTCAAGGGTTGGACGGAATCCTTGCCTCTGGTCTGCTATGTAGATGCAGGCTACGCCGGCGATGTGAACAAGTGGTAGTTGGCATCCGGCTATGTGTTCTTCCTTGTTTGTATAGTGGTATCGTAGTGTAGCTGGAAACAAGACTGCATTGCCACCTCCACAATGGAAGCTGTGCACATCGCGCTGGCCGAGGTGGTCAAGGAGGCGTTGTGGCTCCACAAATTACTGGGGGAGCTGGGCGTGTCGCAATAGGAGCCTACGGTGGTGCAAGATGACAATAACAATGTTATCTCATTGACCAACAACCCGTCGCAGCACAGGAGGACGGATTACATTGACGTGGGTTATCACGTGCACAGGACATGGTTGAAATGTGGCAGGTGGTGCTAGAGAACTGTAGCAAGCACAACATGCTCGTCAATCACTTGACCAAAGTGCAACCCACGGACCGGCACGTGATGAATGTGACCGGGCTTGGGATGAAGAGCTATGATGGGCTAAATGGCGCAACAGAATATGAGTTAGAGAAAGCAGGAGCAACGGACATTGCAGGTACAAGGAGGGGGAATATTAAGAATTGCCCTTCGCATGCCCAAGTGCATCGCCGGGAGGCGCCGACGAGCCGCCAGGTAGAGGAAAATGATTTCACTTGGTTATAGTGGCTTGAGTATTGCTTGTATCCTTAAACGGAGGCTTGTCTCTGAAAGGTGACAAATTGCTCAGTTTAGTAGAAGTTGTTTAAGCAGAATCAGACAAGTATCGAGGGAGATATGGGCTTCCAAAGTTGGGATGTGCATGGCAGCTCGGGGAGTCGGCCGGTGAAAAATCTACAGAAACAAGTAAAAAATATCTATGTGGGGATTTTCCCCCGGAAGACTGCCAAGGCGTCCGTTGGAGACTATCCACCATATCCAGTAGTGCAGGTTGTTGCTATTGGACCGCCAAAATCTTGGCTTGGAGTCCGAAACTCAGTAGTACGTTTTGTTAATCGGGGACTTCATCAAAATTCCGACTGCGGGGCCGCAGACAGGTCTTGAACCACATCAATCCCCATCACCAAAGTCTATGATTAGCTCACCAAAACATACCCCAAAGGTGAAAAGGACATCGCCACTATGTGCAAGAACATCTGTGCCCCTGAAAAGACATTTTGATGGGTCCTTGATGGGTGAGGGCACCTCGGCGGACAACATGGTCCATTCCTGAGCAGCTGGATTGGGGTGCCGTACTTTGGCTAACATAGCAGGAGTTACGGTGACCCAAATTTCACGCAATTTGGTGCGTTGGGAAGTTTGTGAATAGCCATGTAACTTGTGAGTTCATGTCTTTGTTGAAAACATAATACAAAATTCCGTTATTGTCTTTTCAAAGTGACTGTCTTGCAACTCTCTTCCACTCCCAGAAACATAGTGTGAGGCGATGAGAAAGCTCACGTTTTGACTCAGAATCTGCACTCAAAAGAAAGCCTTTAACACAAGTGCAGACCTGTCCGGGCACGTTGGAACTACCACCTGTTGAAGATTTGCCCCTCTGAATGCCCAAGTGCGGCGTCGGGAGGCGCCGACGAGCCGCCAGAGAGAGGAAAATCCTCATCGACGGATGTGGCGACTGGAGGATTGCTCGGATCCTGAAATGGAAGATTGCCCCTGAAATTTGACGAGTTGCTAAATCCGGTGGAAGTTGTTTTACCGGAATCGGACTAGTTACGAGGGAGATATGGGCTTCCAAAGTTGGGGTGTGCACGGCGGTTCTGGGAGCCGGCCGCGGTTCGACTTCCGGTGAATAACTGACCGGAGCGAGTAACAAAATGCCATCTTGGGATTTTGCTCCGGAAGGACTGCCGAGGCGTCCGGTGGATGATCCGCCGGATTTCAGGAGTGCAGTTTGTTACTGAGGGACTTAGCCAAAATCCTGGCTCAGAGTCCGAAACTCAGTACTACAGTTTGTTACTCGGGGTCAAAATTCCGACTGGAAGTCCGCGAACAGGTTTTGACCCACATCAATCCCCATCACCAAACTCGATGGGGATTGATGCAAGGCGCACGCGGTGGTGCAGGCTGCGCAGAGGCGTGACAGCAAGCTAGAGCCGCGGGCAAACTCGTATCTCTTCCTTGGCTATGAGAGCGTGCATAAGGCGTACCGGCTCTATGACATGCGCAAGGAGGAGGTAATCCGCAGCCGAGACGTCGAGTTCGATGAGCAACTGAGTTATATCAGTAGCAACGACGTGGGCGTGGTGGACTCTCCAAAGACGGGGGAGTGGTTCCAGCTCCTTGACTACGAGAAGGAGCTGGCAGACGCCAAAGTTGAGGATGCGGCATCGGAGTGCGAAGGTGCACCAGCGGTGGCAGCTGACGCGGAGGACTCCGATGATGATCAAGCTGATGAGGAGATCCACCGGAAGGATCCGGCGGATGAGGCACCTTGGGTGCCAAGGCGTGCACTCCCGGCAGAGTGTGCATCGGGCGTCGGTGGAAAATCCACCGGACGCGCCGGTCGTTCAGGCAATGTTTCGCCAGAACGAGAGAGATCCTCGGGGAGCCGTCCGGTCGATGATTCACCGGAGCGTGCTGAGTCGGAGGGATCGCAGTAGAGTGACGATGCGCCACCAAAACTACCGTGCCGCAGCGGGAGGCAGCAAAAAGCGGGGAAGCGCTTTGACACAAGCACCGGTCGATGGATTGGCATGACGTGGTGCATGCTGGCTGCATCAACGGAGCCGACTACCGTGCAAGGGGCGCTTGCACGGCCCAAAGGGGATCAATGGGACGCAGCCATCAAATCGGAGTTGGCGACCATCACGGAAAATGATACGTGGGAGCTGGTTGACAGGCCGAAAGATGCCAAGGTCATCGGCTCAAAGTGGGTCTTTTAGACCAAGTTCACAAAGGAGGGTGTGGTTGACAAATACAAGGCGCGGCTGGTGGCGAAGGGTTACGCACAGCGTAAGGGGGAGCACTACGATGAGACGCTTGCTCCCGTTGCGAAGTTCACAAGCTTCCGGGCGATCCTTGCGGTGGCGGCGGCAAAGGACATGGAGCTCCACCAAATGGACGTAAAGACGGCCTTCCTCAACGGCATCGTAGACAAAGAGATCTACATGGAGGTGCCAGTGGGGGTGGAGGCACCATAGGGGAAGGTTTGTAAGCTGCAGAAGTCCTTGTACGGGCTAAAACAATCGCCCAGATGCTAGTACCAACAGATGGACAGCTTCACTGCACAACTCGGCTTCAAGCGCTGTGAGGCGGATCACAGCGTGTACGTGCGGCGCAACAAACAGCTCCATCAGATCGTTGCACTCTATGTGGACGACCTGATTGTGTGCTGGACGGATTTTCCGAGCCTACAGCAGCTGAAAGAGCAGCTAAGCAGCAGATTCCAGATGTCGGACATGGGGATGCTGGAGTAAAACTTCGGGGTGAGCATTACGCGGAACCGGAGGGCCCGCACGCTTGAGCTGGGACAGGCCAAATATGTGGCCGAGGTGCTGAAGCGGTACGGCATGGAGGACTGCAAACCAGTTGGCAGTCCAATCTCCACGACCTGTGAACTGAGTGCGGCAATGGCGCCGCAAACAAAAGAAGAGCGGGAGGATATGGCAGAGGTGCCCTACCAATCGGCAGTGGGCAGCCTCATGTACGCGATGGTGGCGACTCGACCGGACTTGGCCTACGCGGTGGGCCAAGTGAGCAGGTATGTGGCCGATCCAGGGCTACTACACTGGCAGGCGGTCAAGCGCATCCTCCGCTACATGCAGGCAACGCGGCATGCGCGCTTGAGGTTTGACGGCAAGGGGCGGGCGGACCCCTTGTGTGTGGTCTGCTACACAGACGCAGACTACGCTGGCGATGTGGAAAAACGGAAGTCCACATTCGGTAACGTGTTCTTCCTCGCTGGTGTAGCGGTCTCGTGGTGCAGTAGAAAGCAAGACTGCGTTGCCACCTCCACAGTGGAAGCAGAGTACATTGTGCTCGCCGAGGCGGTCAAGGAGGCGGTGTGGCTCCGAAGGTTGCTGGGGGAGCTGGGCGTACCGCAGCAGGAGCCAACGGTGGTGCAAGAGGACAACACCGGCACAATCTCATTGACCAACAACCCGACGCAGCACAGGAGGACGAAGCACATTGACGTGCGTTACCATTACGCATGTGACATGGTTGAAAAGGGGCAGGTGGTGCTGCAGTATTGCAGCATGCACAACATGCTTGCGGATTGCTTGACCAAAGTGCAACGCGTCGACCGGCAGGCATTGAGCGTGGCCGGGTTTGGGATGACCAGCTATGATGGGCTGGAGGGCGCAGCAGAAGATGAGTGAGAGCAAGCAGGAGCAGCGGGCATGGCAGGTGCAAGGGGGAGAACGTTGAAGATTTGCCCCTCGGCATGCCCAAGTGCGGTGCCGGGAGGCGCCGACGAGCCGCCAGAGAGGAAAATCCTCGTCGACGGATGTGGAGACTGGAGGATTGCTCGGATCCTAAAATTGAGGATTGCCCCTGAAAGTTGATCAGTTGCTGAATCCGGTGGAAGTTGGTTCACCGGAATCGGACAAGTAACGAGGGAGATATGGGCTTCCAAAGTTGGGGTGTGCGCGGCGGTTCTGGGAGCCGGCCGCGGTTTGACTTCCGGTGAATAATTGACCGGAGCGAGTAACAAAATGCCATCTGGGGATTTTGCTCCGGAAGGACTGCCGAGGCGTCCGGTGGATGATCCGCCGGATTTCAGGAGTGCAGTTTGTTACTGAGGGACTTAGCCAAAATCCTGGCTCGGAGTCCGAAACTCAGTANTTGAGGATTGCCCCTGAAAGTTGATCAGTTGCTGAATCCGGTGGAAGTTGGTTCACCGGAATCGGACAAGTAACGAGGGAGATATGGGCTTCCAAAGTTGGGGTGTGCGCGGCGGTTCTGGGAGCCGGCCGCGGTTTGACTTCCGGTGAATAATTGACCGGAGCGAGTAACAAAATGCCATCTGGGGATTTTGCTCCGGAAGGACTGCCGAGGCGTCCGGTGGATGATCCGCCGGATTTCAAGAGTGCAGTTTGTTACTGAGGGACTTAGCCAAAATGCTGGCTCGGAGTCCGGAACTCAGTAGTACAGTTTGTTACTCGGGGTCAAAATTCCGACTGGAAGTCCGCGAACAGGTTTCAACCCACATCAATCCCTATCACCAAACTCGATGATTAACTCATCGAAATAGACCCCAAAGGTGCGAGGAGCGCCGCCACTATGCATAGGGACATCTGCGCCTCGGGAATGACGTTTTTGATGGATCCTTGATGTGTGAAGGCGCCTCGGCGGGCGACGTGGTGCGCGTCGCTGAGTGAGCGGCTGGTTTGGGGTACTGCGCTTTGACTGACGTAGCGGGAGCTAGGGTTATCCGAATTGTGCACGGTTTGGTACGTTGGAGAGCTCGTGACTAGCCCTACAAATGTTCAGATCATGTTTATGTTAAAAAACTAATGCAAAATCGCGTTATCCCCTTCGCAGAACGGACTGTCTCGCACTTGTCTTCAACTCCCAGAAACATAGTGTGAGGCGACCAGAAAGCACACGCTTAGACTCAGAACCACCCACAAAAAACACAGCCGTGAGCACAGTAGACCCGTCGGGCTACGTTGGAACTGCCTCCACCTGGGGGTCGTTTCCCGACACCACCACCGTGGAGGCGAGTTTCAGTATGAACACCCTGTCCAAAGACTGGGATGAGGATATAGAAGAAAAATGAGTGACATACCACAATTCATCACAAGACCATGTATGCAACATCACACTACGAGACGAATGAAGAGTGATTGTTCCAATGCGGCGATAGTGCAAAACATCCGTGCTCATGCATTTGAGAGCAGTGAAAGTTATAAGGCTAGGCACATACAACACATCGATTGTCACAATTGCAGCACTGCCTAGAGACCTTGGAGGTTTCTAGGCAGTGCTACGACCTTGTGACACTGGAGAATGACTGATGCTGCTGCTGCGGCTGGGCTATAACTTATACTATAGGAGAGCATATTGGACCAGGCTGGCCAAGGAGAGAGGAATAGGTAGATGTAACCGTTTGAGAAGACTAAAAGGTGTCTAGGAGGTTGCACAAGGCGTCAACCTGCTACTGAAGAGTGGCAACCGGGTCAAATGGCGGTGTCGCACTAGGAGAGATTGATTGCGTTGCACCAACAGTACCTTTCTCTTTTCCTCTCTCTCCCTCTCTCTCTCTATCTCTTTGTCTCTCTCTCTCTCTCTATCTCTGTTGTTATCTCTGTCTCTGTGCTTTCCTTTCTATCTTTGCTCTTCCCTCTCTCTGCCGGACTCCCTCTCTGTCTCCTTTCCCCATATATTCTCTCTCCCTCTCTTTCTCTCTCTCTATCTTTCTCTCTCTCTCTCTATCTCTCTCTCTCTCTCTCTCTATCTATATCTGTTGTTCTCTCTATCTCTGTATTTTCCTTTCTTTCTCTGCTCTTCCCTCTCTCTGCCGGACTCCCTCTCTGTCTCCCTTCTCCATACAGTTTCTCTCTCTCTCTCTCTCTATCCCTCTCTCTCTCTATCTCTCTCTCTCTCCCTCTCTCTCTCTCTCTCTCTGTCTCTCTGTCTCTCTCGCTCTCGCTCTCTCTCTCTCTCTCTCTGTCTCTCTGTCTCTCTCGCTCTCGCTCTCTCTCTCTCTCTCTCTGTCTCTCTGTCTCTCTCGCTCTCGCTCTCTCTCTCTCTCTCTCTGTCTCTCTGTCTCTCTCGCTCTCGCTCTCTCTCTCTCTCTCTCTGTCTCTCTGTCTCTCTCGCTCTCGCTCTCTCTCTCTCTCTCTCTGTCTCTCTGTCTCTCTCGCTCTCGCTCTCTCTCTCTCTCTCTCTGTCTCTCTGTCTCTCTCGCTCTCGCTCTCTCTCTCTCTCTCTCTCTCTCTCTCTCTCTCTCTCTCTCTCTCTCTCTCTCTCTCTCTCTCTCTCTCTCTCTTGTTGAAATAGTATGCACCTTGTCCAATGCCTAGCTGGCTAGCTACACATACGGACAAGGCATGCACTGCTCTATGCTGTATGTCCCCTTGGTCTAATCTGAGATGGGCCAGGAATGCATTGCCCATAATCGGTAAGTCCCCTGTGGCTCATCATAGGAGCCATACCCTTTTGGCTTGGTTGATTAGGCACCGCAGTCTCAAACAGGAGGTCACGGGTTCAAAGACTACAACAACCGCATTTTTCTTTGTGGCCAAAACTGGGACAGAAAACTTCTAGGAAGCTTACTAGAGCCTGCCTTGAGGATGACACTTGGCGGTCTAAGGATGCGCCAAGTAGGACTTTAGGTTGAAGTTGGCTCCAATGGAGCCACTACAAGCAGAAGCTTTAGCAAAGCTTCGCAAGGATAAAAGCCTGTACCTTGCATGCATCCATTTAGAGTTCTTGCCTTTGAGACTCCTCACAGAGTGTCCAACCAAAGGTAGAAACTAAAGACCAACATGCGGACTTTGTGAGGTTGCAAACCAAACAAACCTAAACTATGGACCCCTCGTTCGAGGGTGAAATGTTATCTAAGTTGCAATACCAAGGGCAGTTGGCAGCCTCCCATGTCGGGACCCGTTTTCTAGACCGTTCCTATTTGGTGCATTGACAAAGGGTTATGGGCCCACACTTTTGGTTCTAAGGCACGCTTCCAAGAACAACTAGTGCGTGGTCTAGCAGGGCGCATAGGTACAACAGGGACATGACTATCAGACAACTCCATCTGCTCCATCGGCTGCATCGGCTTCTTGAGGTAGGGTGCACGCACGTGGCAGACTAGGGGACAAGGAACAGCTTTGTCCATGTTGGACACGACCCTCGAGCCCCAATGGGATTAAGCTCTACCCCTTTCAAGAAGGTGGTACGACCTCGAGTCCGTTCTCTCACGATGGTACCATTGCCTTAGGCAATCATTGACAGGAGGGGTATGCAACGGAATCAACTGCACCTTTTGACAATGGTCGTAGTCAGCAGCCTCATCAGCCTCATCGGCCTCAACGAAGCAGAGTAGCAACAAAGTAGAGAAGACGAGCAACCGCCGGAAATGGCGGATCCAACTCCAGCCCACCTTGAGGCGGGTATGTCCAAATTCATGGAGACAGGTCTTCCCTTGTGGAAATGGCAGTTTAAGATTGTCATGAACGTTTGTGGCTACCTCGACATCCTAAAAGGGACCGAGACAGCACCAGCCGATGCGACTGTGAGGACGCATGCGGCTGACCTTGCAGCATGGACGATGAAGAACAACATGGCTCTCGCCATTCTTGTGACGTCCACCTATGAGACTCAACACTCCTACATCACAGGATACACATTGGCTGCCGAGGCCTACGCAAAACTCGCACGCGTGCATCAATCAAAAGCCTTGGCAAACCGACTCTTCATCTTCCAACAGTTGATGTCGATGAGGGTGAGCAAAGGAGAATCGATACCCGTATTTTTGCAGTCGTTCGACAATGTGTTGCAAGAGGTCCAGCAAATGGAATGGAATCTCGACTCCAACATGCGTGCCATGATCCTTCTAATGGCGCTGCTTGAAAACTGGGGGTCCTTGATCACTGTATTTGGTGGTTGGAAGGTGACAGATCTGACGTACAAGGCTGTCGCCGAACACGTCCGCAAAGAGTCCATGCGACGTAGTGGCGCTGAGGCAAACATCTTAGCCTATGCCTCTCGCTTCAGTGGACAAAGTTCAAGCTCTCGCTTCAGTCAAGGCAACAGCAGAAGCGGTGGCGGTGGAGGGAAAGGCAACGGTGGCGAGAAGAGTTCCAAGAAGCCCGGTAACTGTCACAACTGTGGCAAGGCTAGGCACTGGGCTAGGGACTGCCGTAGCTCCAAGAAAGAAGACGGGAACAAAGGTGGAAAGGAGAAGAAGGAGCTCACCAACATGATGGCTAGGGGGCTGCCCATGAAGGGCGCAACGATCCTTAGGCCCGGGGCATTCGCCCTTGACTCGGGCACCAACCACCACTCATCAAAAGAGAAGGGTGGATTT
>SZWC01000712.1:185219-198806 GCA_023375785.1 Penium margaritaceum | reverse complement strand
GAGCCCCTCAACCGCGCCTCTGCCCGCATGGCCTTGGTCCTTTCACAGCGCTCGCGGAACCATTCCGCGACCTCCTTGTCCTTCTCCTCCTCCGAGAGCTTCTCTTGCTCCTCCGGAGCAAGTGGTAGCCTTAGCGGCTTCTGGGGCATGCCCATCGCCGCCCGCGGTGGTTGTCCGAAGAGTAGCATGTGGGGTGAGAAGGAGGTTGCTCGGCTGGGTGTTGTGTTGATGAAGTGCGCTGTCTTCCTCAGCTTCTCAGTCCAGCTGCTGCCCTCCGCGGTGGCCACTGCTCTCTCTAGTATTTCATGCACCCGCTCCATTTTCCCTTGGGACTCTGGCCGGTACCGCCCTGAGTGTACATGGCGGATCCCCCACTCCTCCAGCTCCTCTCTGAAAGCCCCCATGAACTCCGTGGCGTTGTCGCTATGCACCACACTGCACCCACCAAAGCGGTAAAAGATTTCCTCGCGGATGAACCTTGACGCAGTGGCTGAGCTCTCGTTGGGCACAGCGCGGACCCAGAGGTACTTCGTGAAGTGGTCCACCGCTGCAATCCAATATCGGTTCCCTTGGTCGCGGTGCGCACGGGGGCCGTGGAAGTCGATGATAATCTTCTCCAGCGGTTTGCCGATAGGGAAGGGTTGGAACAGAGGCTGGTCCCGCGGTGTTGTTTTCCGCGCTCGTTCGCAGGGGGCACAGTGCTGCACCACGTCTTTGATGATAGCCGCTAGGTTTGGTAAGTGGATGATGGGCGTCAGGCGATCCTTCAGCGCCTGCGTACCAGTGTGGTGATGGCGGTGGTAGGTCTCCACGACTGGCCTCTGCAACGTGGGTGGGGGTACCCACAAGACGCGCGGAGTTATTCTCCAGAGACGGCCATCCTCCCATGCATACTGCTCGCACAGACGGGCCAGATCGTCCTTCTTCCTCTTGTCAAATTCCACGCCCAGTCGTGTCTCCAGATCCGCGTACACTTTCTGCACCTCCGCTTTCAGTTGCTCCTTGCTGCTGGCGCGGAGAAGGATGTGGGCGGTCTGCCAGATCCGCCCGCCCTGCATCTCCATGGGCCCCTTCCTCCCCGCTTTCTCTGTCACTACTTTCCCCGGCTTCCGCTTTGTCTCTGGCATTCTCACCGGCAGTCTGCGCGCTCGCCTTCCATCCTGCTCCGCTTTCATGACCTTGAACGTTTTGCGGTTTTCTTCATTGTAGACCGGTGGTTCTCTGTCCCAGGAATCAAGTGTAGGGAACAGTCGAAGGATCCCCACCGCTCAAAGTTCCCCTTCATCCCACTGGTCTCGCACCCTGCTCTCAGCGGGGCCGCTTGGGCGTCTGCCGCGTCCACCAACGCTGTGCAGCTCAATCACCTCCTCCTTTCTGTGTGGAGCTGCTCCCGGAGCCCGCAGTAATCCCTGGCTGTGGGTGATGGGCTGTTCCTCTTCCGAGTCTCCCGGTGACTCACTGATTTCGGAAACCACCATTACCGCCGCCTCTTTCTCCGTGCGTCCCCTCCTTTCCGCCCCCTTGCGTGCGGCTGCTGTTGTGATTTCCCCCAATACAGGCCGCAGTGGGGCCGGCACCATCTCCGCTGGCATCTGGACTTTGCGGAAGACTGCCATCAAGAGCTCTGCTGCCTGTGCAGCCTTCCGCTGGGCTTCCGCTAGCTGTTCTGGAGTTATGCCAGGGCTAGATCCTTCATGTGTACGAGGTTGTTTCTCCCTCCGTGGCTCCACGGCCGCTGCCTCTTCCGCCTTCCTTTTTCCTTTTGGGGTAGGAGTGGTTTCCTCCGCGAGAGTCTGTCCCGGCTCCTCACTTCGGCCGGTGTCTGCTGCCGTCGCTGTTGTTCGGGTCTGGCTTAGCGTTGCTGCTGCCTTCTGCACCACTGCCGCCGCTCGGGCCTGGAGTTGGACCTTCCGCCGGAGGGAGCCAGCGGACGGCTCCGGGTGGTGGCGCTTGGCACCTGCTTTGTACCTTTTCCCCATCTGGTTTTCTCCTTCTGCTGCTGCCTGCTTCGCCGCGACTCTGGCTATTGTCGTTTCCCTTGCTGTTTCTGCCGCTGTGCTACCTGCTCCTATTCCGGCCGCCTCCACGGTTGGTTGTGTTCCTGTTGCTACCTGTGCCTCCGTGGCTGTTGCTGCTATTGCCTCTTCTGTCGCTGCTGCCGTTGCCTCCGCTGCTTCTACTGCTACCTCTTTCTCTTCTGCCGTTGCCACTACTGCCGCTACTACTGCCACCTCTGCTTCCGCTGTTGCCACCGCTGCTTTTTCTTCCCCCATGATTTCCCTTATGAGCTTCTCCGCAGCTTCCGTATCTGCCTTAGCCATCTCTTCCCGCTCCTTAGCCAGTCGGGCCTCTGTTACTGCGGCCTCCGCGGCCGCCCGATCTGTTTCGGCCGCCTCCTCCTCCCATTCGTTCCGCAGGCGTTCTTGCATTTGTTGCAACTGAGGTGTGGGATGGGTGTATTCACGGACCTCCTCTACCTCCGCTTCCCTCCTGCTCTTGTCTTCTCGACATACTTCTGCCGCCTCCTTGGCCCAGTGTCGCACCTCCTCTTGCTTGAGACGCAATCCTTTTTCTTGCACCACGGTCCAGTGCGCTTCCGCAACCGCTGCCGCTACCATGGTGCGTATCACATTCTGGAGCGTCAGCATCCAACACTTTTCCATGGCTTCCATCCATCGTCCCTCAGGCACCTAAATGTCAGCAAGCCGCGATCTCTCCTTTTGCGGATACTGAACACTCCACTTGGCATAGACGAGATTGAGCAAGTATCCCCACCTCCACTCGTCTGTCGCGGATCTTCGTCTTGGTGCCTCCGACGATCCGGGTGCCTGGTCGTTCACGTGGTACAGAATGAGGGCCCTGGCCCTCTCCTGGAGCAGATGCACATACCGTCTCTCCGGACTGCTCCGCTGGTCCCTCCGCACCCTGTTCCACCACACTCGAGCGGCCTCCAGTGACGGGTCCGCCCGCTCGGTGTCCAATAGTTCTGCGACGCCTATCATGTCACTGGCCACCCCTGGTTTGATGCTCACGCTGTCCCGCAACGCCAAGACAAGGCGCTCAGCGCCTACTGTTTCCAGCAAAAGTATCTGCCTCTCGTGTACTCCGAGGTCTAGCACCCCGATTGCTGCTCCCTTTAGCACCACCTGCCACATCTTGCCAAATAGTGAATCCTCGAACTCCGCGCGGATCACTTCCGGAATCTCTGTCAGCAGTTGGTGCATGACACTGCTCACTACCTCAAGCAGTAGGGCTTCCTTGGGCTGCTCCCCGCAGTCCCCCGAGCTTTCTTCGAGGTACGTTCTCGCCCCTTCCATCACCGTTCCTGTGCCTAGTAGGGGGGGTGCGGGTTGTCGAGTTGGGCTACCGCGCGAGGTCGGCGGCGAGTGAGAGAGCGCTGTCGTAGCCGGGGAGGGGACTGGGGTAATCAGGGTCCGGGCCCCATCTCGCGGGCTTGGTGTTGGTGTGGATGTTGTTCTTGCCGCTTCCTGCGTTGCTCCTGCCACCGGCTCCATGCGCTTGAGGATCCGCGTTGGTGTGCTTGTGGCCGGGCCCTGTCGCGCCGGGCCTGGTGACTTGGCCGCAGGCGGCGTGACCTGCGTTGGTGTTCCTTCCGCGGGGCTGGACCGCGGTGGGATTGCCGCTACTGGTGTTCTGGTCGGTGTCAAGGTCATCCCTGCGGCCGGACTAGGCCGCGGTGAGGCCGCAGCCACTGCTGGCGTGGCCGTTACCAGTGTTGTTGGTGTTCTTGTCACCGAGCCAGGTCAGGACACGCCTGTTGCGTTCGTGTGCGGTGCTGGTGTCCTTAAAGGCGCAGTCCTTGTCATGGAACCCTGCCGCGGTAGAGCCGCTGTCCCCGTTGGTGGTGTTGGTGTCCGTGCCGGGCGGTGCCCCGCGCCCGTGTTAAGAGCAGAGCGGCGTAGCTGCCGTCGGGAGGATGCACCCTCCCGCGACAAAGGCGCGGACCCCGTGCCTTGGTTGCATGCCATGTCGGATATTCCGCAGGCGAGAGCCCAGCTACGCGTTATCCGCCGAGTGTGTCCAGTGCCAGTGTAAGCTGAGTCGAGGGTGGAGAGGACTGCGCGAGGAGATGGCCGATGCGAAGTAAAGAGTGGAGTGAACGATCAAATGCCGGAACTCGAAATGAGACCGAGGATGCCTGCGCCGAGCAATACATCGGCTCGGCGCGGCACGAGCCAGTCCGCCACAAGCAGGATGTCGTATGTGCGGACATCGCAAACCTGAACAATCTGTGCCGCATGTACATTTGCCACCTGCATGGGGAGACCCGCAATCTGTCCGAGTGGCGCATCGATGTCCCCGGTGGAGATAGAGAAGCGGAGTCGAGTGGGCTGGATGAGGTGCTGCATGTGAAGCGAGCGGACCATCTCGAGCGCAATCGTGGTATGGGTGGCACCGGTGTCTACGATGGCCACGAACTTGCATCCACATATCCACACGTAACACCACGCCACGTGGACCTCGGAAGGCGCGGGCGGTCCGGGGGTGAGGGCCGCGGGCGACCAGGTACGTGAGGCACGTGCGGCAGCATCGCGCACACGAGAGTGTGTGAGGAGGATGCTTCGGGACAGTAGGCGGATGCCGATCATGCTGTCTCGTGTGCATGAGAGGCGGATGCCAAGAGGGGAAAGGGAGGGATTGTGAGTAGTGAAAAGGGCGCGTAGACCGTCTGCAGACGCAGGGGAGTGAAGGAGGAAGTCCACCATGGTGAGGGGATGGCGGTTGTCAAGGAGTGGTGTGGCGGGAGCGTGAGAGTGTGGGTCGCTCGATGGGCAGGTCGGTGGTGGAGCAGCGGACGGTCGCGAGGTTCTCGGGGGTGCCTGTCGTGGTGGAAGATGGGGTGCAATTTCCTCCAAAGTCCAACCGCGGATAGTGGGGTTGTACCTGCGAGCAAGCTGTAGGCCAGACATGGAGAGGGCTGGTAGGGTCTTCACGACGGCCAACTCCGCGGCAGGGTCGAGTTCATTCAGGAGCTGCAAGGCGACCTCCTGCTCCTCCTCGTCAAATTCCCTTGCCACTCCCTCCCACTCGGCTTCAGAGGTTGGAGGTGGTGCCCCGTTGTCAGGGATATGCTCCGCAGTGTTCGGAGGTGCCTCTGCTGCATTCGGAGATGCCTGGTCAGGCTCTGGCCAGCCAGGGCGTGGAAGTCGGCTCAGGGCATCCGCGTTGCGGTTAGCAACTGCAGGCTGGTACTTGATCTCCATGTTGTAGCCCTGCAGGAGGAGCGCCCATTTGGCTAGGATGCCCTCATGGTTCTGAGTGGTGAGGAGCCATTGGAGGGCCTGATGGTCTGTGAAAACTGTGAAGGGCTTGCCATTCTTTATGTAGTCGCGGAAGTGTTGGAGTGCCCAAAGGACAGCCAAGCATTCGCCCTTCACCGGTGGGTACTTCCGCTCTCCATCCGTGAGGGCACGACTGGCGTAGGCAATCACCTTCTGTGTGGGTTCCTGCACCGTCTGGGATAGGATGGCGCCAAGCCCGTCCCGGGACCAGTCGGTGGTGATGGAAAATGGAAGGTTGAAGTCAGGGAACTCGAGCATGGACGCGGTAACCAGGCGGTGCTTGATTTGTTTCCAGGCGTCCGCGCAGTCTGATGTCCATTCAAACGGCACGTCCTGATGTGTCAGCTCTTGGAGCGGCTTGATGATGCATGCGTGGTCACGGACAAACTTCCTATAGAAGGAGACAAAGCCCAGGAAGATCTTGACTTTCCCGGCGGAAGTGGGCTGACCCCATTCCTGTACCGCAGCGATCTTCTCTGGATCAGTCTTGATGCCATCCGCACTCATCACAAAGCCGAGGAACTCCATTTCCGCAGCGCCGATGGAGTACTTGGTTGCCTTGAGTTTCAGGTTGGCCCTGCAGAGGGAAGCGAAGACAGCGGCCAGGGACAAGAACAGCTCCTCGAAGGTGTGGGCCGCAACCATAATGTCGTCAATGTAGCAGCTGACATTGGGGATTCCGCGGAGGGTGGAGTCCATGACCCGCTGAAATGTCACGCTGGCGTTGCGGAGTCCAAAGGGCATACGTGTAAACGCGTATAGGCCTTCTGGTGTCACAAACACAGTCTTGTCGATGGAGTCCGGGTGCATGGGAACGGCGTGGAAGGCAGCCTTCACGTCGAGGTTTGCGAACCATCCGCGACCCTGCTGGCGCTCCTGTATGTCGACGATCAGTGGCATGGGGTACGCATCCTCCTCGGTTACACGGTTGAGATCGCGGAAATCAACGCAAAATTGCTTGGATCCGTCTGGTTTCCCCACGATGACCAAGTTGGCACGCCAAGGACTGACGATTGGGACGATCACCCCTTGCGCCTTGAGCTCTGCGAGCCCTTCTGTGATATTCTTTTCCTGCTCTGGAAGAATGCGCCGCACCTTCTATTTTGTGGGCCCGGAGTCCGCCGTGGAGTTGACATGGAAGGCTTCCACAGCCCCCAGGTCAACCGTGGATCCAGCGAAGATGTCCGCGAATGCGTCCAGCAGGTCACAGAAATCCTGCTTTTGTGCGGGCAAAAGTCGTGAGTGGAGCATGTGATCCCACCGCGGTGGTGGTGATGGTGCTGTTTCGCGGAGTGGGTAGAATTCCCCTTCTTCCTCGAGTTGATGGCCATCTCCTAGGACTCGTTGTCCCTTCTGCCACAACCCTAGGAGGTTGGTTTGCACTCCGGGCTTGCTTGACTCCCCCGCGAGTTCCTGCCATTCTCCCGCGGTGACCTGTTCCGCGGTAGGCAATTCAGCTGTGATAGGTGGCAACCTGCTTGCATGAGCTTGAGAGTCCTCTGCCGCTGCATCCAGGAGGGAGAAGGATTTGCCGCCGGTCACAGGCATCGCTACCCTGTCTCCGATGGTAATGGAGCAAAACGCATCTTTCCCAGATACAAAGCTGAGTTGCGTGATTCCAAGGGAGAAGAGGAGGTTGGCCCGTCGCGGTACCAAGTAATCCATACCGAGGAGCACGTCGTACGTTCTGGCTTGCGTGACTTGGACGTTCAACGGTTCATGGAGGGATCCCACCTGCATGGGTAGGCCATGAACATCCCCATCTCCATAGTCCATTCCGCCCGCTGAGTTGGTGAAAAGGCGGCATGTGGGGAGGATGCGGTCTGCCCATCCAATCACTAGAAGAACACGGAACGCCACAGTGGTGTGAGTGGCCCCTGTGTCAATGATGGCTAGGAACTTCCGTCCACGTATCCAAACCATGCAGCAAGCGACCTCGTAATGGTTGTCATCCCGTCGCGGTGGTTTCAGGGGCTGCGGTGCCCATCCCCACTCTTCTTCCGCGAGGCTTAATGCTAGGGAAGTGTCGGGCACCGCACGGCGGGTGTTCTGTGTACCAGATGTAGGGGTGGTACAAGTGAGGGAGATGCCCACAGCTTGGAGGCGTTGATTGGCCTTGGCGAACTCCTCCTTTAGTCGCGGTGCAAGCTAAGGATGAATGCGGAGGAACTCAAAAAAGTTGACTTCCGCAATGGGGGTGGTAAAGAGGCGCTGGACGGGGTCGTTGGTTCCCTCCGCGACCGCTGGAGCTGTGGCGGGTACCTGCGAGGATGAAGCAGGTTGCTTTTCCGCTGCGAGTGGTGGTTTTTTCTGTTGTCGTTTCTCTGGCACGATGGTGCGATTGCTAACTGCCTCTGAGAAGCGTTCCTCCGCAGCCTCCGCCTTGCACCGCAGATCCTCCTGTACTCTGGCTGCCATCTGTAGATCCCATCCGCGCAAGCCTAATTCTTGGGTTCGTGCGATTAGAGAGGTCTCCGCCGTAGTGGGAGGCAATTCTGTGGTCTCTTCCTCCGCTATCGGCAATCCCAGCTTGACGTTGCGGGCTCCGCTCGTAGCGTTCGTGGATGCCTGTGGGTTGGGCAGAATACCCTGCCCGCCTGGGGCAGTCTGGGTCTGATGATCTGGTGCGTGCCGCCCAGCTGGCGTCTGCTGCTCATGCTGCTGGTCCTGCCATGGTTGATTATAATATTGCTGCCACTGCTGCACCATGGGGTCCTGCTGCATGGGATCGGTGCGCGGAACACCCTATTGCTTGCGCGGGCAGTCTCGAGCGATGTGCTCCAGGCTCTAGCAGGTGTAACACGCCTTCGGCTTGGGCTGAGAGGCCTGTGCCACTGGTGCTAGAGTATGAGGATCTCCACCCTGATTTTGTCGCGTAGACCGCTGCCATGTGGAAATGGCCGTGGCGTCCTGCACCGCATCCTGCAGAGACTGATAGCGTTTAGGGATTATCAGACTGCTGATCTTATCGGGGAGGGCGCGGATGAGATTCTGCAAGAGTACCCACAGCGGCAGTCCTTCCCCTTGAGGGTTCTTTGTGATTGATGCCCAAGTGAGGAACTGATCCAAAAACGTGCGGATATGAGTGTCCTTCCACATGACTTCCTTTTCAATCTTGCGGAGTGCTTCTTCCTTGGTCAACCGCTTGAAGCGCTCGATCAACGCGTTGCCAAAGTCCTCGAAGGAGTTGAACGGCGCTCGGGCATTGTACCAGTCCTCCGCAGCGCCCTGAAGATGGAGTTCCGCGGTGGCCAGGCAGAGATCTGGTGGGATCCGCCCTATGCTTGCATGTATGGTGATCTGCTTCAACCATGTCCACGGGTCCTCTTCAGAAGTCCCCTTGAGGATGTCCAGCCGCGGAATGTTAGCTGGTTGCGCGCGTACATACTATAGCTGAGGCACAGTGTTCCGGTTAGCCGTGGATGTCACCGCGGGAAGCGGATACGAGGCTACAGCTACCGAATAACCCACGTGGCTAGTTTGTGGCTGCACCTTGGGTGCTGGTGTGGGGCCGCTTGTCGGAGCTGCCGCCGGAAGGGTATAGTAGTGAGTTGCCGGGGTCGCCTACGTCGCGTAGGGCGCGGAGTAGAAGGTAGTCCCAAGGGGTGGTGTCTGTGTGCTCGGTGCGGCAGGGACCGTAGGACCGGGCAGCCAGTAGCCCTGAGGTATAGGATGTGACACTGCAGAGTGGTAGAGCGGGGTGGCAGTAGATGCTGCAGGGGCCACAGTGGTCGCTGGATTCGGCGAGAGCGCAGGGTAGGTGGAGTGGGGCACAGTCGTTTGCACCTGGCTGATAACTGGTGGTGTGTGGACCGCAATTCCAGCTGGCGCGGTACCCACCGGCCGCTGATGATATACTGGGTGTCCAACCATCACGGGCATCAATTGCGTCGTCATGGAGACTGGCAGTTGCTGTGGCGGTATCTGTTGCATGGGGGCCTGTGGGATCACTCTCGCCGCGGAGGGCGTGGCCCATGTGCCCATCATCATCCAACCTGGCGGGGCGGTGGTAGAGGAGGTCATTAGAGGCCCCGAATATGGTAGAGTCCCATGCAACCCTGGGTTGGGTTGAGGCTGGGGCCCTGTGAGTGGTTGCTCGGCTGCGTGCATAGGGTGCGGAGCCAGGAGAGGTTGATGCACCATACCCCTTCTCTATTCCCCTTGTGATGTCCCTTGCCATCCCGCAAATTGTGGGTTGTGACTCGCCGTTTCCCCCACGCTTGGTGTTATTGGGGTGTCCGCAGCGGTTGACCGCGGATTCGCCTGAAGGGATACTTCCTCCATCGCGATGGACAGTCCAGCACCGGCTGCCTGGTCCGTCGCTGTCTGTTCTGCCGTGGGTGGGTGGGGCTGCTGCTCCGTCTCCGGCATGGCAAGCGGCATGGCCAACTGTTCGGTTGGTAATCCCTGCGGTGGCTGCCTCACCCCCCTTTCTCCCTTTGCAAAAGGTGGGCGTTCCGCGGGAAGGTATCCCAGCTGTGGTTGATGTAGATGGGCCGCCCCCAAGGTTGACTCCCTGGAGACATATGGAGGTAGAGAGGTTTCCATCCCTGCTAGGGGCGCGGACGGTAGGTAATCCTCCTCTACTGCCCATTGCGTCTGTATTCCGCCGTGCCGCTGGTAGACTGGTCCTTGGTATGCCAGTGATTTCCCGGTCTCGGAGAGTCCGTCTGCTGGCGGTGGCACATTGGAAAACAACCTGTGCTCCATAGAGTTGTTGGCCTGGAACTGGTGGGTTCCGCGCACATCTTGGCCGTGTACGCTTTCCAACTCCACGCGGTCCTGCAGCGCGTTCATGATACGCCGCCAGTGTAGGTGTTCCAGCCACTCGGTGACTCTTCGATGCTGTCCCAATGGGTCCGCGCCCGGCGATAAACTGACAAGCGTGCGAGAGGGTGTGGGCGAGGTCTCTCTAGTGCCCGCCTATGTGGCTGCACGCCGCGGCAAGAAGTGGCGTATAGAAGCTTGCTGTGAATGCTGCTGGTGCCGCCTCCGCGTATCCTGATGCATGAAGCTGGCTGCCGACATGTATGACTGAATCTGAAGGCTCGTGCAGTTTTGCTAGCAAAGAGCAAAGAACTGTCCATGCCCACCGCACCATGACACTGATACCCCCAATTTTGCCGCACACTGTGCTCCTTCCGCGCTCTCTGATTCCGCGTCTGGTCTGCTCCACGACTCCACCGTTCCGCGGTTCTGAGTAGCACCCGCTTGCTGATTCTCCGCTACCTCACCTGGTCTTCCGCGGATGCTTCACACCCTCTGGGTCCCGCTCGTTGGTAGTGCTCTGCGGCTCGCTCCTTGCCGACACAAGAGTCCGCCACCTCGTGGCCTCTGACTCCTACGCCCGCAAAACCCCGTTCCGTGGCCGTGCGCAAGGCCGCAGAGTCGCCGGCAGCACCCTTCACCCAACTTGCGTTCCCTGGTGGTGACATCACTAAACGGAATCTTTGTTGTGCTCATGATTGGGGTGGATTGAGCAGTGTTCTCCGCGCACACTGGGAGGAATAGTATTCGTCCTTCGCGGAATACCTCCGCGGAGGGCACTGTCACGGCTCCTCAAACAGCTGCGGATCTTAGAAGTGAAACACGAATGTCAGCCAGACTAACACTTGGGCGGATTGGTGAGACAGAAGGTGGCAATCTGACTCTCAACAAGTCAGGACTTTAGGCTCATAGGTGGGAACCAGGCTTGCATTAACTCGAATTGCACAAGATCAGACAAAGGGGTCAGCGAACTTTGTTCCAGAGGTGCTAGTTCCTCCGCTACACCACCACTTTATATTCACCACACCTAGCTCCCTCAATCTTCTCCTACCACACTCTTTCCTCTACTGTGGACTCCGCGCGGTGCGCTACACGCACCACGGGTCTCGTCCTCACACACACTCATCAGACTACTTCCACACTTCCCTGCTCTATTGCTTGCTTCTTTCTCTACTCCGCGGCTTGGATGCGCGCGGTCTTGTGTTCTTCCTTGAATCTTTGTCCTTGCGCGGTGTGTCCTCCCGGTTCTCCTCCTTGATTGCCGCTGCCTACCCTGAGCTCTCATTGGTCGGGCTCCTTCCTGACATCCGGTTCTGCCGACGTGTGTCTTTGGACGTCCGACGCTCCCGCTTCTCTGTGGCTCGATACATGTTCTCCTTCCACCGCAAATTCTCACCCTGCTGTCCCGCCCCTTCTTGGCTCCCCCGCGGCCGTTGCCCCCAATAGCCGTAGAAAGATCACTGTTGGATCGTGCTTCCTGCCGGCAACTTTCCCGCCTCCTTCCCTTCCCCGCTGCTGGATTCCGTGCCACCCCACGCTCTACCGCAATCGTATTGCAGGAGCCAGCATGCCTTGCGCGTTCCCTGGTGCTCCGCGGCCATTGCTTCCTTCTCCTCCGCAGATCCCTGACCGCGGCCGCTCCTTTCCGCGGACTTGCGGGTCGCGGCGATTTCCTTCCGCAGACCCCTCTTCTCCTCAACGGAGATGCGGTGAATCTCTGCGTGACACATGGACGACTCCAAACCTATGAGCACCCCAATGACGACCAATACAAAGCTGAAGGCCTCCATGTCGCCAAGCAACAAAGCAGAACAAAGGCAGATTCAAGACATCCCTTACCAGTCCGTAGTGGGTAGCATCATGTACGCCATGGTAGGGACTCATCCGGACATCTGCTATGCTGTGGGACAAGTGAGAAGATTTGTGGCCAACCCTGGGCCACAACATTGGAAGGCAGTCAAGCGCATCTTGCGCTACATGCAGAAGACACGTCATATGGGCCTTGTCCTTGGAGGTAAAGAAGGAATGGATCCCCTTTGCCTGAAGTGCTACACCAACGCTGACTGGGGAGGAAATCTCGACGACAGGAAATCCACCTCTAGATACGTGTGCATCTTGAATGGCGCTGCCATCTCATGGGCCAGCAGGAAGCATGATTGTGTTTCCGTGTCCATGGCTGAGGCAGACTATGTTGCTCTGTCTGAGGTGTGCAGGGGGCTCAATGGCTGCGTAGCCTGCTTGGCGAAATGACTGTGGCACAGTCATTTCGCTGCTCTTTTTACTCTTTTTCCTCATCTTTCCTCTCTCTCTTTCTCTCTCTCTCTCTCTCTATCTTTCTCCCTCTATTGCTCTCTCTCCCCCTTACTCAATCTCCATCTCATATATGCCAGGAAACTAGCTCAAACTCTAGAATTCCTCCTTGAGTTTCTAGAAGGCCAGGTGAGGGTCCTAGAAGGTGGCACACCCTCTTGAAGGGGCAACTTGTCCTACAAGGAATCTATAGATATCTTGGTCTTCTGGATACCTTCCCTCCTACTAGAAGAAAGCTGAGGAATCCAGGAAGGGGCAGGAGTTTCTAGAGGAAGAAAGGGATGCCTTCATAGGTGGGAAAAGGACAGCCTACCAATGGCCACTCTAGAAGCCATAGAATCTGGTAGGAAGCTCCAAATCTGGCATGCTTTGGTGGAAGCTTAGATCAGTGGCTAGGAAGTGCAACTGTTTGTGACCCTTGATCAAGAGTTCATTCCCATTCAATTCAGGCCAAAACTATTGCCTAAATCTCTGACCAGTTTTCTGCCATCCTTGGAACCTATTGCCTCCACAGTTTTAGTCTCTCCAAAAACAGTTGGTGGTGTGAACCAGCCACTGCTAGGGACCCTCTAGGGTGCACACTCACTCCAGGCCAATACACACACACACACACTCTCTCTCTATTTCATTCTATCTCAATCTCTATCTCTCTCTCTCTCTCTCTCTCTCTCTCTCTTTCTCTCTCTCTCTCTCTGTATATCTTTCTCTCTCTCTTTCTCTCTATCTTCCTCTCTCTCTCTCTGTGTCTCTCTCAGTCTCTCTCTCTCTCTCTCTCTATCTCCCTCTATTTCTATCCCTCAATCTCTATCTCTATCTCTCTCTGTCTCTCTCTCCCTCTCTCTCCCTCCCTCTCTCTCTCTCTCTCTCTCTATCTCTCTATCTCCCTCCCTCTCTCTCTCTCTCTATCTATCTATCTACCTATCTATCTATCTTGTTCTCTCTGTCTCTGTATTGTCATTTCACTCTCTGATCTTCCATCTATCTGCCCCACTCCCTCTCTGTCTCCATTCCCCATATTCTCTCTCTCTTTCTCTCTCTCTCTCCCTCTCTCTCTTTCTCTTTCTCTTTCTCTCTCTCTCTTTTTCTCTATCTTCCTCTCTCTCTCTCTATGTCTCTCTCAGTCTCTCTCTCTCTCAATCTCTTTTTCTCTGTCTCTCTCAGTCTCTCTCTCTCTCTCTCACTCTCTCTCTCTCTCTATTTCTATCCC
>SZWC01000712.1:137006-179559 GCA_023375785.1 Penium margaritaceum | reverse complement strand
GTGGGGGGGGGGGGGGGGGGGGGGGGGGGGGGGGAGAAAACCCGGAGACCGTGTTCAATTATCCACCTGAACGTCAGAAAAAAAAAAGGATCCCACCCCCTTTAGTCACGTATTCTATGTGTTCGCAGCATGCGGTCTCGCGGTCGGCCACCTCCCAGTCGTTTTGGCCATGTGTTTGCAACTTGTGGTCTCCCAGCTCCCAGACCTCATTCGTCACGTCCATTGTGTAGATTGCATAGTGCGTGGAATAGCCAGTCATGCCGTCACCATGGCTTCGCAGGAAGATGCCTTGCAGTCCTCCCCAACGCCTGGTACCTCTCAGGCACCAAGTACTCCAGCACTTTGTCTTCCTAGCCATGTTGCTTCTACCGTTGATGCTGGCACTGGCGTAGCAGCAAAAGAAGATCTAAGAAGAATAAGCCGAGTTTCATATGGACTGGTTTTGAGTACTGAGTCATCAAGGGGGAGCCGTGAGCGCGATGCAACATCTACCCAGTCCGACGAGGGAAGAAGGGCACATACAGCATCAACCAGAGGACAACGTCTGGCATGTGGAAGCACCTGAAGACGGCTCACTTCACTAGGTGGAAGGAGCTTAAGACTGCAGAGGCTGCCCAGAACCTATCCAACGCTACTGCCGCGGCAACGTCAACAGCGCAAGTGGTGGATGGCTCCAGTGATGTCCTTTCTTGTGCCTTTTTAGGCGTGGGTATTGCATTTAACAAGAAGTGATTTCACTCACTTGTGTGGGAGCACATGGTCGACAAAAACCACTCGTTTTTGTCCATCGAATCTGGATGGCTTTGCCTTGCTTTTCTACGATGTAAACCTCTTGCCAGTCTGCTAGGCTGCACAACTTTGGCACATCTAATCAGGCTTGGGGCTGCGGCATTCAAGTAGAAGCTTCCAAAATTTCTTGCTAAACTGGAGTCAGGTGTCTTGTTCACAACAGACGGATGGCAGAGTGATGCCAACGTGAAACATCTTTGCATCACTGCACACTGGATTTCTAACTGGGAGATGCCAAGCATCACGATTGCATTCCCTTCTGTTTTGGGCTCTACCACTGCTGAGAACGTATATGGGCAGTTCTGAGCAGCCCTGAAGGAGTGGGGAATGTGGGACAAGATTTTCAGTCTCACAGCCAAGAATGAGAGTGTCAATGACAGCATGGTTGATTCCTTTCTCACAGTGTACAATGACATGTTCAAGAAGGAGGGCCATATTCGGCGCATGGGCCACTCCATGAACCTGTCAGTAACTAGGGTGCAGTCCGGACATGGCCCAAAAGGTCTTTTGTGCTCACGGCTAAAGTTTTTGTGGGTTCTTCTAAGTCTAAGTGTGAGCTTTTTGGTTGTCTCCCACTACGTTTCTGGGAGTGGAAGACAGTTGTGAGATAGTCACTTTTGCAAAGGGAAGAATGTGATTTTGCCTTTTCTTTATATGGACATGATCTGAACATTTGTAGGGCTAGTCATGAGCTCTCCAATGCGCCAAACTATGTGCAATTTGGATCACCGTAGCTCCTGCTACGTCAATCAAAGCGAAACACTCCCAAATCAGCTGCTCAGTAGGTGGCGCGTACCACGTCACCCGCTAAGGCGCCTTCACACATCACGGACCCATAAAAATGCTTTTCTGGAGGCGCAGATGTCCCTACGCATAGTGGCAGTGCCCCTCGTGCCTTTGGGGTCTGTTTTAATGAGTTAACTATCAAGTTTGGTAATGGGGATTGATGTGGGTTGCACCTCTTCACGGGCCTCCAGTCGGAATTTTGACAAAGTCCTCGGATAACAGACTGTAATACTGTGGTTCGGACTCCAAGCCAGGATTTTGGCCAAGTCCATTAGTAACAAAACTGCACTACTGAAATCTGACGGATCATCCACCAATTGCCTCGGCAGTCCTTCCGGAGCAAAATCCTCAGATGGCATTCTGCTACTTGTTCCGGTCTATAATTCACCGGCAGTCAAACCGCGGCCAGCTCCCAGAACCGCGGCGCATACCCCAACTTTGGAAGTCCATATCTCCCTTGTTACCAGTCCAAATCCAGTGAGACAACTTTCATCGGATTCAATGACTGGTGAACTTTCAGGGGCAATCCTCCATTTTAGGATCCAAGCAATCTCTGAGTTGCTAGACTCAGCGACACGGAATTTCCTCTCTCTGGCGGCTTGTCGGCACCTCCCGACGCCACACTTAGGCATGCAGAGGGGCAAATCTTCAACATTCTCCCCCTTGCTCCTGCCATGCCCGCTACTCCTGCTTGCTCTCACTCATCTTCCGTTGTGCCCTCCAGCCCATCATAGCTGGTCATCCCAAGTCCGGCCACGCTCAATGTGTGCCGGTCCACGGGTTGCGCTTTGGTCAAGCAATCTGAAAGCATGATGTGAGTGCTGTAGTGCTGCAGCACCACTTGCTCCTTTTCAACCATGTCCCATGCATACCAATAATGCACGTCAATGTACTTTGTCCTCCTATGTTGCGTCGGGTTTTTGGCCAGCAAGACTGAGCCGGTGTTTTTCTCATGCACCACCGTAGGTTCCTGTTGCGGCTCGCCAAGATCCCCCAGTAGCGTGCGGAGCCACACCGCCTCCTTGACCGCCTCGGCAAGCGCAATGTACTCTGCTTCCACGGTGGAGGTGGCGACACAATTGTGCTTCCTGCTACACCATGAGACCATTGCACCAGCAAGGAAGAATACGTAGCCGGATGTGGACTTGTACTTATCCACATTGCCAGTGTAGTCTGTATCCATGTAGCAGACTAGGCGCACAAGGTCCGCCCATCCGTTGCCGTCAAACCTCAAGCGCGCATGCCGCGTTACCTGCAGGTAGCGGAGGCTACGCTTGACCACCTGCCAGTGTAGTGGCCCTGGATCAGCCACGTACCTGCTCACTTGGCCCACCGCGTAGGCCAGGTCCAGTCAAGTCGCCACCATGGTGTACATGAGGCGGACCACCGCCAATTGGTAGGACACCCCTGCTATATCCTCTCTCTCTTCTTTTGTTTGCAACGTCATTATCGCACTTAGTTCACAGGTCGTGGAGACCGGACTGCCAACGGGTTTGCAATCCTGCATGCCGTATCGCTTCAGCACCTCGGCCACTTACTAGGCCTCCCCAAGCTCAAGCGTGCACGACCTCTGGTTCCGCGTGATGCTCACCCTATGGTAGTACTCTACCTCCCCAATGTCCGACATTTGTAATTTATTGCTCACGTGCTTTTTCTGCCGCTACTGGCTTGGCAGATCCGTCGAGCACTAAATTAGGTTTTCCATATAGAGTGCAATGATATCATGGGGGTGCTTGTCGTGCTGCACATACATGCTGTGATCCGTCTCACAGCGCTTGAAGCCGGGTTGTGCCATGAAGCTCTCCATCTATTGGTACGAGCATTTGGATGATTGTTGTAGCCCATACAAGGATTTTTGTACCTTACACACCTTGCCCACTGGCGCCTCCACCCCCTCTTGCACCTCCATGTAGATCTCTTTGTGTATGATGCCATTGAGAAAGGCCATCTTTACGTCCATTTGGTGGAGCTCCATGTTCTTCGCGACCGCCACTGCAAGGATCACCCGAATGCTTTTGAACTTGGCAAAGGCAGCAAACGTCTCATCAAAGTGCTTGCCCTTACGATGTGCGTACCCCTTTGCCACCAGCCGCACCTTGTCTTTGTCAACCACAACTTCCTTTGTAGACTTGTTCTTAAAGACCCACTTTGAGCCAATGACCTTGGCATCTTTCGGCTTGACAACCAGCTCCCATGCATCGTTCTCTATAATGGACACCAGTTCCAATTTGATGGCTGCGTCCAATTGATCCCCTTTGGGCCGTGCAAGCGCCTCTTGCACAGTGTTTGGCTCCGTTGATGTAGCTAGCATACGCTGCGTCATGTTGATCCATCAACCGGTGCTTGCATTGAAGCGCTTCCCTACTCTTTGCTGCCTCCCGCTGCGGTGCGTTAGTTTTGGTGGTGCATCAACACTTTGTTGTGATCCCTCCAACCCAGGAAGCTCCGGTGAATAATCAGCCAGACGGCTCCCCAAGGATCTCTTTTGCTCCATCAAAGCATTGCCTGAATGACCGGTGTGTCCAGTGGATGTTCCATCGACGCCCAATGTACACTCTACCAAGAGTGCGTGCCTTAGCACCCTCGGTACCTCATCCGCCGGATCCTTCTGGTAAATCTCCTTATCAGCTTGATCTTCATGAGAGTCCTCCGCGTCGGTTGGTAGCAATTGTATATCTTTGCGCTCTGATGCCTCATCCTGAACTACGGCGTCCGCTGGCTCCTTCTCGTAGTCAACAAGATGGAAACACTCTTATCTTTGGAGAGTCCACCATGCCCACGTCATTGCTATTGATGTAACTCTGCTCCTCTTTGACTTCAAGGTCTCCGTTGTAGATAACCTCCTCCTTGCACATGTCGTAGAGCCTCTACGCCTTATGGGTGCTCTAATAGCCAAGGACGGGATACGACTTTGCCCACGGCTCTAGCTTCCTGTCACGCCTTTGTATAGCCTGCACCACCGCATGCACCTTGAACACTTTCAGGTGTGCCACGCTTAGCCTGAGCCCCTCCAAACCTCCTCTTGCTTCTTTAAGTGGCTTTTCCCCTCCAGCACCGCGAAAGGAGTGAGGTTGATGGTCTAGCTTGCCGTACGTGCAGGTTTTGCCTAAAATCTTTGCAGTAATTCCGCATCAACCAACATGGTCCTTACCATGTTCAGCAGTGTCTTGTTTGCCTCCTCCGCCACGCCATTTGACTAGGGCAGATATGGTGTAGTTTGTTCCCATTTAATGCCTTGCTACTTCATCCACCCGCTACAGCCCACATACTCTCCCCCGTTGTTGCTGCGTAGCGCTCTGACCTTCTCTGATAGTTCAATCAGAGAAGGTCAGAGCGCTTCGCCATCTCCTTCATGACTGTGAGTGAAGAATGCCCTGGTCGGTTGTGCCTGAGGTCCAGATCTGTTGGATTTTACATAACAAAATCTTTAGGAATCTTCACATGTGGTACTCTGACAGTTCAACTCTCTGATGCTATACTAAATTGTTGATGATGATCTCCCTGCTATGAGTTACCACTCACACACACATAGGCACTCTTGCCTCAGTAATGTGACGAACTCTATGATTCAAGAGTATGAGCTGAAGGAACAGTTACACGACTCGTCTCACAAGCTTTCCAACGGTACCAAGCTTGTTCAAAATGGTTACACACCGATGAAGTAATAGCAAATGCAAACCTACAGCTACTTATCTTTCTGTACTAGCTAGGAGCAAAAAAAGTACAAGTGTTGACATAGTTCGGTCTCCTTGTGTCTTCCAGTTCTTACTCACAGGATCTTCCGGACACCGCTCGATGATCTCCGATCACCGGTAGAACGAGGTTGGTGGATGCCCAGCGCCCAGCGCCCTCAGTGCAATCCACGGACGAGATTGTCTGGATCTACAGTAGCTTCTCATGACCATCAATCTGGCTCAGGCATTTGTCTCACGATGATGGATTGACTGCACCTCTTGATTCAACGACGGCGCCGATCAATCCAGCTCCCCTCGCAGGATGCGTGATCACAGGATCCATCTTTAGAAAGAGCAATATCTTTTGCGTTCCCCTGTTCCTTGCCACGTCAGAATACTCAGAGTCGAGAGGAGCTCACGCTCGCACTCTCGCCTTGTCTGCCTGACCACACATCCTGTTGGTCCAAAAACTGTCTAAATATGTGGCTTCCGTTAGGGTTATTTCATCAGCTCTCCGCGGCTCCAATGTGATGAGTAGAGAGAGTAGGGCCGCGGATGGATGGATCAGTGGGACGCGTAAAGAGGCCTGCCCACAGCCATACCATGCCCCTCCATGTAGGATAGACAGGAGGGTCTCCAGAGAGATGGGGATCTCTCTCTCGGCCCTCTTATTTTTCCTTTTTGTTGATGTTGTGCCGAGCCCAATGGATCATTGGATGGAGATAATCTGACGGTTGTCCTTTTTCAAACAATCCCCCCCCCCTTGTCGATACAGCGCGATTGGAGCCAACAAGTTGAAAAAGAAAGAAGCCCCCCCGTGAGAGTAGAGCCGGAAAGATGGGGGCGATGTAAAGAGAGACAAGGCGAGGCACAGGAATGCCCGGTGAAAGAGATCCCCCCCCCCGGGCCATCCGAGCCTCGCGGAGAGAAAGGAAAAAAAGAAAGGTCCGGAGCAGCAAGACGCAAGGTGTATAGTGGGCTGGTGAGAAATTTTTAGCCCGGGCAACGCCCCGACGGCTGAGAAATAGACCGGTCCCAACAGCACACCCTGCCCGGACTCCGGGGAGTGGGCCACCTTCCGCTCATCCGGCCCGCAGGGTGAGCTTGAAAGGGGCAGCCCACCCATTGGGGTCTGAAGACAAGAGAAGAACCGGGCATGGCTCGAGCCCCGAACTGACCAGTGGGAGAGGACGTTGGCGTAATGTGTGGACCAAGGTGCGAGAGGAGAGGAAGGCACAAGCAGAGAGAGAGAGAGCAACGGCAAGAAAAAGCAAGGGAGGTGGGGAAAAACGGTCGCACGCAACCCGTGTCCGTGCCAATACCTCATGTGGGGGGCACGAAAACGGGAAGCGACGACAACTCCACCGAGGACAATCTCCGTCCGTTCCGATGCCTCATGTGGGGGGGACGGAAAGAGAGATCCGGGAATGAGCAGCAGCGGGGAAGAACTGAGAAGGAAAAAAAAAGGCAGCACCAATGGGTGTCAGGACGAGGAGAGAAGACCCAAGCAAGTGCAGAGATGAGCATGACGATTGGCAGAGAGAGCTTTGGTGAAGATATCAGCAGTCTGATTAGCAGTGGGGAGGTAATGCATGACGACTTCGCCCCCCGCAACAGCATCGCGAACATAGTGGTATTGCCAACGGACGTGCTTGGTGCGATCATGAAGGACCGGATCCTCGGAAAGAGCGATAGCCTCTTCGTTGTCACAGTGGATGGGCCTGGGTTCAAGTTGATCAAACGCAAGCTTGCTCAGAAGCATGCAAAGCCAAACTACCTCCCGTGTCCACTCGCTCTCAGCAATGTATTCAGCTTCCGTAGAGGAGAGAGCAACCACAGATTGCTTTTTGTTGCGCCAGGTGACGGGTCTACCATTCAGGAGGAAAACATACCCAGAGATGGAGCGGCTGTGGTGTGATCACCAGAGAGATCAGCATCACAGAAGCCCTGGAGAACATTGTTCCCACAGGAGTAGTGGATAGCAAGAGAAGCAGATCCTTGGAGGTAGCAAATGCTAGGCTTGGCGGCCACGATGTGAGCAGCAGTAGGGCGTTGACAGCCTTGACTGAGGAGGCCAACAGCAAACGAGAGGTCAGGTCTTGTAGCCACAGAAGAGTACATGAGGGAGCCCACCATGCGCGAGAAAGCTTGGGCATCTTCCAAATAGGCCATGGGTGTGGCTGCTGTGACTGGTTTGGAAAGGCCATGATCCTTGGAGAGTGGGGTAGTTTGTGAAGTGGATGTACCAAGCCCAAACTTGTCAGCCACACGTTGAGCATAAGTGGCTTGGGTTAGCATCACCTGACCGTGTATGATGTCATGAGTGATTTGAATCCCAAGGTAGTACTCGAGAGGCCCCATGTCAGTCATCTCAAAGCAGCAAGACAGCTGTTGTTTGAGGGTATCAAGAACAGTGAGGGAAGGTCCAAACAGAATAAGGTCGTCCACATAGAGAATAACGCTGAGAAGGTTTGACCCTCCACAGAAGTACACCGAGTGATCAGAGTGCAGGCGTTGGAGACCTTGGACCAAGAAGAACTCGTGGATTTTCAGGTTCCATTGTTGTGGAGCTTGTTTCAGCCCATACGGAGACTTGTTAAGCTTGCAGACATGACCGGGTTGATCTGGAGATACGAAACCCTCTGGTTGGGTCATATAGATGGTTTTGTTGAGGTCACCGTTGAGGAAATCACTTTTGACGTCCATTTGATGGAGATGGCATTTGTTGTTAGCAGCCAGAGAGAGGATCACCCTGATGGATGAGTTCTTGGCCACCGGTGCAAAGGTGTCTTGGTAGTTTGCTCCAAGGACTTGGCTGTAGCCGCGCGCAACGAGACGTGCCTTGTGGCAATCAGGTGTACCTGCACTGGTCAGCTTGGTCTTGAATACCCACTTACATGTGACGGTGGGCGTGTTGGGTGGTCGAGGGACCAGATCCCATGTGTGCTGCTTTTGAAGTTGAGAGAGCTCCTCTTGAGCTACTTGTTGCCATTGGTCTGCATCTGGGCGACGCATAGCATCTTTGAAGCTGGTGGGATCCACCACTTATGTGAGTAGTGCTGTGTGATCAAGGTCACTGTCTGCTGAGAGCTCGGTTGTGGATAGAAAACCAAGCTGAAGGAATGTAGGAGGTTTGGTGAGTCTGGCAGACCGGCGTAGTCCTGATGGTGACGGAGTGCTGGAGACGACCGTTTGTGGGGAAGCGAGAGTATGACGATGTTTCTCTGTAACCACAGGAGGGAGGACACCAGCGTGGTCGTCAGGTGTGGGATCGACAGAGAAGTTTTGCAGAGGTGGTGGAGTTGTATCAATGTGGACAGTAGGCGTGACTGTTGGTGGTGTTGCATCACGTTCTTGGTTGAAGAAACTTTCGTCGAAGATGAGTTGCCTGCTTCAAATCACACGTTTGGAATTTGGATCCCAAAGTCGGTAGACATTGCGTGTCTCGTACCCAAGAAGGATGCAGACTTTGGATTGTGGATCCAGCTTGGAGCGCTCTTCTGGTCAAACCCAGGCATGCACTGTACATCCAAATATACAAATGTGTCCCAGATAACTCTTGTTCCCAGTCCATGCTTCGTAGGGTGTGGATGCACCTGCAGACAGCTTAGTTGTGGGGAGACGATTTGTGATGTATGCTGCAGTGTGGAGAGCTTCAGCCCAGAACACAGATGAGAGGCCGGCTGTATGAAACATGGTCCGGACTCTTTCAAGGAGAGTCTGATTCATCCTCTCTGCTTTGCCATTCTGTTGTGGGGTATATGGCACCGTGGTTTGGTGTTGAATGCCTCTTTCATCGTAGAAGGCTTTCACATTGTGGTTGACAAACTCAGTCCCGTTGTTAGTTCGGATCTACTTCACTGTCAGGCTGGTTTTGTTTTCAAGCTGTCGGGCCCATGTTTTAATCTCTTCAATGGCTTCAGACTTGAAGCGGAGAATCTTGGTCCAGACCATGTGCGTGTAGTCATCCAGGATGACAAGGAAATAGTGCTTGTTCGAGAGAGAGCCTTCCTTGATGTAGCAGAGATCAATGTGCACGAGTTCCAGGCACTTATGAGTTCCATGTGACAGAAGTGCTTGGAAGGACGCTCGATGTTGTTTGCCTGTGATGCAACCTTCGCACATGGGTGCTTCTCCGTGTTGCAGTAGGCTGTCTGGAAGATCATGAGCAACTGAATCTGCAGCCATATTGGTTAGAGTTGGATAGCTGACATGTGCCAGCCGCTTGTGCCAAAGTTCTGTCATGGTTGGCAGGGTTGTTGTTTTTGCCGATGTAGGTGAAGAGGCCACAAAAGCCATCTCTTGCATTTTTTAGTGTCTTGAGGGTTTGCTGGTGTCAAGGACGGTCAGATTTCCCATTCGAGTAGCCACTGCTGCCAGTTGGGATGTCTGGTTGTACACCTTGTAGTTCTTATCAGTGTCAAAAACAACTTTGAAACCTTTGTTGTTGAGCTTTGTAACTGAAAGAAGATTGGCTGCAAGGTCTGGCACATAGAGTACATCCTCAAAGGTCCTTATGGCTGGTTTTCCGTTGCATTTGATTCCAACCTTAACTGGCCCTTCTCCGTAGGCAGGGATAGTCCTCCCATCACCAAGACAGACTTCTCGTGGTGTCAGAAAACGCTTGAAGTTGATAAACCAGTCCTTCTTGTAGGTCATATGTTTTGTGCAGCCAGAGTCCATGATCCATGTCAGAATACCGGCAGCCAGAAGAAGAGCACTATCGATGGAGCACATGGCCAACTTTTCAGTCACGAATTCTCCTTGTCAGGGTGTGGTGTGCTGTTTCTTCTGTTGCTGAGCCATAGGTTGAATGCTCTGGCTGCAAGGCTGACATATCTTTGTCAGGCAGGATTGGTCCTTCAGATAGAAGATTCGGCTGAAAGTTGTCTTCTTTGTCTGATGATTCCTGTGCTTTGGTGGATCCTGTAAGAAAGGCAGCCACGGTGGACATGTAAGTGGTCAGCATTGCTTGATGTGGTCAGCGACATCCATAATGGCAAGCAAAATGTGGGTATTGTTTAGGGCAGTCCACGACAGTGTGTCCCTTTTGCTTGCATGTCCAGCACACTTGATCAGTTGGTGGAACAAAGCCCCGTGGTGAGTGCGGGGTTGGTTGATCTCTGTTGTTGAAAAGTGTAAGAGAGCACTGAGTGCCATTTCCATAAGCTCCAAACTTCTTTGTCCTTTGTCCTTGGTATTTGGTCACAAGGCCTGTTTCAACTCCGTTGTCTTTGACATACTGTTCTTCAACCATCATGAGTTCTTAGACAGCCTTCTCAAGAGTCAGAGAGTATGGTTGACTTCCAGGTGGTGGTGGTGCTGCTGCTGCTGGTGCTGCTCTAGCGGATGCACCAGGTGTCCCAACTGTGGCTCTTCCTTGTGCACCAATAGCTTGCTGCAGTGTTGTCCGGAGTTCAACAAGTTGAGCATCAAAGGTCTTCTTTTGTTTCTGAAAAGTCTGAAGTCGGTTGATAGTGTCTTTGAATGTGGCAGGTAGTTCACCACAGAGGGTTAGTACCAGGACACTTTCAGAGATCACTTCTCCCATCGATGAAATGCGGCTGGCCAGGTGTCTCAGGTGCGGAACATGATCTTCCAGGCGTGTTCCTTCTTCCATTTGCTGAGTATGAAATGCTGTCAGGAGACTTCCCAAGTCAACATCGCTCGCCCTTTCATAGCGACTCTTCAGGGCCTTCCAAGCTTTCCTTGGACAGTTGGTTTGGTTGTTTTCTCTGATCATAAACTTGAGTCCCTCTGTTAGATTCAGCACCAGAATTGAAAAGGCCTGGTCACAATGCCACTTCCAGCTGACTTGTTCTTCAGGTAGCGCTCCTGCAGGTAATGTGTCAGTGGGAGGATTGCAGATGCCGCCCCACAGGCATTTGTTTAGAAATATCATCTGAATGTTGAATGCGAAGGTATGGTAGTCATTGCCGTCAAACGGCGCGACTTTGAAGTGATCTCCATTGTTGATTGTTGCCGCCATAGTTGCGTAGATTTGAAGATGCCACCTGATCTGATACCAAATGTTGGATTTTACATAACATAATCTTTAGGAATCTTCACATGTGGTACTCTGATAGTTCAACTCTCTGATGCTATACTAAATTGTTGATGATGATCTCCCTGCTATGAGTTACCACTCACACACACACACAGGCACTCTTGCCTCAGTAATGTCACTGACTGTGCGATTCAAGAGTATGAGCTGAAGGAACAGTTACATGACTCGTCTCACAAGCTTTCCAACGGTACCAAGCTTGTTCAAAATGGTTACACACAGACAAAGTAACAGCAAATACAAACCCACAGCTACTTATCTGCCTGAACTAGCTAGGAGCAGAAAAGTACAATTGTTGACATAGTCTGGTCTCCTTGTGTCTTCCAGTTCTTAGTCACAGGATCTTCCGGACACTGCTCGATGATCTCCGATCATTGGCAGACCGAGGTTGGCAGATGCCCATCGCCCTCAGTGCGATCCGCGGACGAGATTGTCCGGATCTGCAGTAGCTTCTCATGACCATCGATCTGGCTGAGGCATTTGTCTCACGATGATGGATTGACCGCACCTCTCGATTCAGCGACGGCGCCGATCAATCCAACTCCCCTTGCAGGATGCATGATCACAGGATCCATCTTTAGAAGAGCAATATCTTCCGCGTTCCCCTATTCCTTGCCACGTCAGCATACTCGAAGTCGAGAGGAGCTCACGCTCACACTCTCGCCTTGTCTGCTAGACCACACATCCTGTTGGTCCAAAACCTGCCCAAATATGTGGCTTCCGGTAGGGTTATTTCATCAGTTCTCCGGAGCTCCAATAGGATGAGTAGAGAGAGTAGGGCCGCGGATGGATGGATCCATGGGACGCCTCAAGAGGCCTGCCCACAGCTATACCATGCCCCACCATGTAGGATAGATAGGAGGGTCGAGAAAGAGATGGGGATCTCTCTCTCGGCCCTCTTATTTTTCCTTTTTGTTGATGTTGTGCCAAGCCCAGTGGATCATTGGATCGAGATAATCTGACGATTTTCCTTTTTCCAACAGGATCAGCTCCCCCCCCCCTTTGGCCAGGTTGACGATGCGTTCCTCCAAGCCTACTGGGTCTGTCACCGTGGGGATCACCTTAGTCTCCATGATGTAGAGGCTTGCCTCGTGCCTGGCCTCCAGCACGGGCTTACCGCTATCGTCCTTCCGTACAACTGTCCCTCTTCTCTTGAAGAGCACTTCATACCCCTTGTTAGTTAGGTGGCTGACACTTAGAATGTCAGCCAAACAGGGTACGTGCTGCACATCCTTGATGACACACAGCACCCGCTTTCCACCTACCACCACTTTCACGTCCATGTCTCCTTGGCCAGCCACAGGCTTGTCTTTGCCGTTCGCGACCACCATGGACTTGGTGGACTTGGTGTTCTCGATGAACCCGACCTTCTTTACGTGGGTATGGTCCTCCTCTCCGGCGTCAAGGCATTGCCAGCTGGCCTTCTTGAGGTAGTGCTTTTGAGTGTTGTTGAGGAGTGCCCTCTTTCCTTTGGCATCCTTCACAATGGCGTTTGCCTCCTTGGTGCACTCATGGGCCCGGTGGCCCTCCATGTCATACTTTTGGCACGCACCCTTGTTTGCGCCCTTCTTGCCGCTGCTATGTCCGCCACTTCCCTTGGCCTCGCTTTGGCCACCACGCGTTTTGGTGACAAGGGCCGAGAAGGATGTCAAGGACTCCTCGCATCTTTGTTGCTGGCCTCATTGTGGATGTATTCTACGACTGCGCCATAGGTGAGCTTGTCCTCTGCCCAACCTCCCAAGACTGTAATCAGAGGGCTCCAACCTTCATGGAGGGCCATGAGGAGGCCCATTGCCTACAGCTGCGTGTCAATCTTCCACCCTACGCCATTAAAGCATGCGACTCGATCTGCCGCATGACATTGAGGACAGCATTTCCCTTCTCGCTTCTGACTGTCAAGAGTCACTTCATCGCGAAGAATGTTTTCTGTTAACGACTTGGATTGATGGTTGGCGCACAGTTTTTTTCAAGCTTTGGCAGCCATCTTGTAGCCTTGGAGGTAGCCCCACTCCAACTCAGCTGTCCTGGACACTAGCAGCATGAGCGCCTCCGTGTCTTTCTTTGTGAAGGCCTTCTTCTATGCTTCCATCACCGTCGCTTCGTTGAGGACTTCCATTCCCTCCATGATCTCCAACAGTCCCTGATGCGGGTGGTGCAAGCTCAAAGTACCACCTCCATAGCCCGTAACCAGGGCCACCTGCATACTTCTTGATGGCCTGCGTCTCCTTATGTGCCATTTGGGCAGTCATCAACTCTTGGACCTCACAGCTTGACAGCGATGTCGTCCCCAATGACGATCCCGTCTGCGCAAAATCTATGAGCTATTTTTAGACCGGTCAGCGTTGTGGGCCCATAACCCTTTGTTAGAAACTAGGGTGCAATTCTGACGTGGCCCAATGGGTCTTCTGTGCTCACGGCTAGGTTCTGTGTGGGTTCTTCTGAGTCTACACGTGAGCTTTGTGCTCACCTCACGCCATGTTTCTCGGAGTGGAAGACAGTTGTAAGAAAGTCACTTTTGCAAAGGGAAGAACACGATTTTGTATTTTGTTTTTTAACATGGATAGGATTTTAACATTTGTAGGGCTAGTCATGAGCTCTCCAACGCACCAAACGGTGTGCAATGCGGATCACCGTAGCTCTTGCTACGTCAGCCAAAGCACAGTACCCCAAACCAGCCGCTCAGTTCCCCAAACCAGCCGCTCAGTTGGCAGCGCAAACCACGTTGCCTGCCGAGGCGCCTTCACACATCAAGGACCCATCGAAAGACCATTCCGGAGGCGCAGATGTCCCTACGCGTAGTGGCGGCACCCCTTGCACCTTTGATATCTGTTTCCATGAGTTAATCATCGAGGTTTTTTATGGGGATTGATGTGGGTCAAAACTTGTTTGCAGACCTCCATTCCCCGAGTAACAAACGGTACTTCTGAGTTTTGGACTCCAAGCTAGGATTTTGGCTATGTCCCTCAGTAACAAAACTGCACTACTGAAATCCGGCGGATCATCCACCAGACACCTTGGCAGTCCTTCCAGAACAGAATCCCCAGATGTCATTTTGTTGCTCGCTCTGGTCCATTATTTGCCGGCAATCAAACCGCAGCCAGCTCCTAGAGCCGCCGCGCACACGTCAACTTTGGAAGCCCATATCTCCCTTGTTACTAGTCCGATTCTGGTGAAACTTCCATTGGATTCAGCAACTTGTCCAGTTATCCATTTCAGGATCCGAGCAATCCTTGAGTTGCTAGATCCAATGAAAAGGAATTTCCTCTCTCTAGCGGCTCATCGACGTCTCCGCATGCCGCACTAGGGCATACAGAGGGGCAAAACTTCAACAGAATCTGGCTGTCAATGACCTCATTGGCAAGAGGAACACCTCCATACTGCATGTGACATTTTGACATTTGTGATAGGGAATGAAATGAGGGAAGATTCCCTTGAGGCTGCTACTGATTCTGCAGGTGTGCAGTACTTGCACCTTCACGAGGACACTCCGACAAGATGGAACTTCACTCTAGACATGTGCACTAGGGTGGTGCACTTGAAGGATGTGCTTAACTAGTGTCTGACGCAAAAGACACCAAAGTTCAAACCGTGCAGGAATGGGTGGGAGCTCTTGGCTCTTGTCGCTGCCATCTTGTAGCCATTTAAGGGATTTACAGATGACATAAGTGCCCAAAACTACCCTATCCTGTCTCTGGTCATTTCCTTCTTCAGTGTGATCATTACTAAGGTGCACCAGTGGCAGGTGAAGGTTGCAGCCATAGAGAAGAAGAGAAGGAAGTGTTCAGACGTGGATCCATCTGACAGGCTCCCGCTTGAGTTGAAGCCTGGACTTGCAGCAGTCCATCGGAAAGTGAGATTGATCACCTTCATGGATTTGGCCGCTGGAACCATGTGCTCCTTGCCGTAAAATGAGTCCATCAAAATGACGTGCCTATGTATTTGAGTGCATTGTGCAGGTTGAAAAACATGTGAAGAAAGTGACCATCCATCACGCCGGGGCAAGAGCCACCAACCCGCGTTTTTGCTTTTGGTTCTTTGACCGCTCCTTGGCATCATGAAACCAGTGGACTTAGAGTTGAAATTTGTAGAGTAGATGCAGCCCTGCCATGCTCATGTGGTGTGGCGCCGGGAGGAAGCTGTAGCAGCAGCAGAGCGCAAAGCCACAAAGCGGGCAGAGCAGGAAGCAGCTGCAACAGCCTCGATGGGCAATGCTGACCAGGCAGCTGATGGTGCCAATGTGGCGCCTGGTAGTGCACCTATGGTAGGTGCTGGTGCATCTGTAGTGGCTGGCAGTACAGCTGTGGTGGGTAGTAGTCTATGTGTGGCAGGTGGCAGTTCAGCTGTGGGTACTGCTACAGCAAATGGAGGATCAAAACATGGATGGCAGCAACAACAGTGTGCTGCAAACAAGTCCATGGTGCAAGCCTCCTTGGCTGACACCATGCAAGAACTGTTTGAAGAGCCTTCTGCTAAACAGGAGGTGGTCAAGCCAGACTTACTTGAGCAGGAAGTAGAGGAGTGGAAGAAGGAGGCTAGGGTTGGGCGTCGGTCCAACATACTCCACTACTTCTAGCATAATGTGGTGAAGTATCCTACCTTTGATCTTGTGGTGCTCGATGTCTTTGCTGTTCCTGCAACCAGCACTCCCTGTGAGAGAATGTTCAGCCAGGGGGATCATGTGGTGACTGACTACAGACACTCTCTGAGTGACATGACTGTCCAGGACGTCTTGATGCTGAAAAAGTGCATTAATGACCCTCAACTTAAAGACTTTCCTATTACTGCAAATGGAAGTGCTGTTGAATTGCAGGAGGAGGAAACGAAGGAGAAGGCAAGGCATAAAGCATCAAGGCACAGAGCAGAGAAGGCCACAGCCATTGTGCTGCCTACTAGGGGATCCAGAGGAGGCAATGAGGGGAGCAGCAGTGAGGAGGAGGGATGGGACAAAAGCATCAGCTCGGAGGACAAACATGATGAAAAAGATGGAGACAACGATGATGACAAAGACAATGAAGCAGCTGACCTGGAGAACATGGCAAATGGCATCTCTCTGGATGACAACGATGTCGTAAAAATGCCATGACTAGTGTAGGCAGAGTATAGACACTCTGTAGGACAGCCTTTTACAGGCTAATGACTATTGACATGCTTACTTGAGCACATGACAATGCCTCTTGCCATGTTGGACTCTGTTTTGAACAGCAGTAGGAAATGTGGGATATGGGGAGAGAGGGGGGTGCGGGGGCAACTGACCCTCCCCATGAGAGTGTCAATCTGGCCCTTCTTAGCACAAGTATCACATGGTCCATTCAATGTTTTGCTGCTATCTAGTTCCGATTTTCTGGTGCATTCCAACCTTTGCAAATGTAATTTGGCCACTCCATTTGGTAGTTCCATTTGCACTTGCTTCAAGTGTATTACCATATCAAAAGTATGAGCACCCAGGTATGTAACCTAGAAATTTGACATGTAGCAAACCATGTGAAAAATTACATTTATGTGCCTGACATAGTGAACAAAAAAGACATGTCACTAGAATCATGAATCTTACCTTTCAGATATGCAAATCTTGAGTGAACAGATTCGCAAATCTTGGACTCAAGAATATTTGCAAAATACTCGCAAATCCAAATCTCACACATGGATTTGATTCAAGAATCAAAGTGTTTTCAAAGACTCGCAAATCTGGTATTGCATGCACCCTTAAAGGGCATCCTGTGAGGAAGAACAGATGATCAAGTCATCCATACATAATGCCACAAGGAGCAAGCTGTGCTCGTCCTCCCACACATAGACGCTGGGATCATTATTGTAGTACGCCAAAAAAATCTCAGCCATGATGCTGTCCGTCTCCTTCTACCACAACTGTGGGGAATGTTTCAGCCCATACGATGCCTTCACCAGCTTGCACACCCTACCCTTGGGTGCTTTGATACCTTCCGGTACCTCCATCAGCATCTCTTTGTCTAGCTTCCTGTGGAGGAAAGCTGCCTTGACATCCCTCTAGTGGATCTCATGGCCTTTGGTGGCAGCGACAGCCAGCAGGGACTTGACGGAGGCAAAAGTGACAACCAATAGAAAGGTCTTGTTGTACTCAGACCCTACACGCAGTGATAATCCCTTTGCCATGACCCTTGTCTTGTACTTTATCATACTATTGTCTTACTTCCGCTTTAGAATGAGAACCCACTTTGAGCCTACCACATGAGCATTATCGGGTCTGTCCACCAGCACCCATGTGCCATTTTCTTCAATGGACGCAAGCTCATTGTCCACCGCCTCCTTTCACTTGGCCGCATCAGGCCTTGCTAGTGCCTCAGCCACAGTGATCAGCTCTCCCTTGGCCAAACAAGACCAGCTCAGCCCAGTCCAGCTTCCGGTGTCAGTGTTGTACTTCGGCATTTGTTTTCTTTACCGTGTACCACAACATTGCATTACAAGTGCCACATCTTTGCTTTGATGTTGCTCCTCTTGTGCTTTCTGTCTTGATGTGAAATCATCCTCTTGTGAAGATCCAGAGTTTTCCGAGCTGGTCTTGGAAGCCTTGGACGTCTTTGACTCTGTGTCGGAGCTTGTTGCTGCGTTTGCTTGCGCAGCCGCTCTCCCTTCCCCACCACTCTTCTCCACGGCCTGTTGCACTGGCACCACATGCCAGTTTTCGGGAGCTTGATCTCCTAACTCCAGGAGAATCAACCACTCTCCCTGTTTCAGAGCTTATGTGGGATCAAGCATCTCTTCCTTGCCTTGTTTCCTTTCGTCAAAGGTCACATCCCGTATGGTGATGAGCCTTGCTGCCAGGTCCCACATGCAATAGGTCTTGTGGGCTGTCTCGTAGCCCACCATCACGAACCTTTGCGCTCTTGTATGAAGCTTGCTACCATCCTCTCCCGCCTGGACCTTTTTCCATGTGATGCAGCCAAAGACTTTCAGGGGTGATGCATCTGGCTTCTTCCCTGACCATGTTTCTTGTGGCATGATTTGTTTCTTAACCTTTTTCTTTCCGCGCCTGCCGAAGGGGCCAGGTTGACAATGTAGCTTGCCGTTTTTTCCGCTTCCGGCCGGAAGCGCGGTGGAAGTTTTGCATCAAGAGCATGCTGCGCACCATGCAGAGGACGATTTGATTCATCCATTCGGGTACACCATTGCTTTAGGGCGTGTAAGGTGTAATGGTCTGGTGGTTGATCGCGTGTTGCCGCAACCAGCCCTTGCATGTTCCACACTCTCTGCCATTGACACTTCGCATTGACGTTGTTTCAAGTCTACCCCTCCATCATTTTGACAAACTCCTGCAACTTCTATGTGACCTCTCCCTTGGTTTTGATGAAGTAGATCCACACCTTGCAGCTGTCTTCGATGAAGGTTAGGAAATACTTGCTGCCTCCGTTTGACGTCGTGCAAAAGGGTCCGCACACATCAGTGTGAATCAGGTCAAGAGCTGCTTCTGCGTGGCAACCGTTATGCTCAAAGTGCTTCCTCTTGGTCTTTCCTTGAGGCAAGGTTCACATAAGCTGTCACATCCAGCCGCATCCTTCTTGCATCCCTCCATATTGCAGGCCAGCTGTTATTGCTGGATGACTTAGAGAATTCTGTTTATAACATTCCCAAAGCATCTATGCTAGAGCTCAGTGTCTTTGTCCTTTGTGGCAAAACATGCCTTCTGAGTTTCCGTTGGTGTGCTCTCCTGCGTTGGTTTCGAGACCACTGCCTCCGCCACACCTACATGACCATCATTTTCTGAGGTTTCTGTCATGGTTTTCTGCAGTACGTAGAGCCCATGTACCCAAGGGATCTGTGCCATGAGATCTTTGTTGGCGTAGAGGAACTTGATGTCCTCGTTCTTGACAATGGCTTCCTTCTTCTGCTTAAAATCCAGGGTCATGTTGTTGTCCGTAACGTTTGACACGGATAGGAGGTTTGCTGCAAAGGATAGCATGTGCACTACGTCACGCAGCCATAGATCCTTCTTTGCACTGTTAGGATTGATGCCCAACAGCTTGTCTCCAACACAATTTGCATTCACAACACTGCCGTTTGTGCATCTGAACCGCCAATCAGTAGGGGCGATGAAGATGAGCCCAGCCTTGTTGTTGTTAGAGTGGTGATCAGTGCTGAAATCATGCCCAAAGGTTCTTGGCCTGAGCAGCTCCGCTCCCTTTGTTAAAGGCGTGCTTTGCGCCATCATGTTGGTGGCTTCTTTGCCACCCTTTTTTCTGCCTTTGCTCCTACCGCTTCCGCCGCCTTCCTTATTTGGCAACCTGCACTCTCTTACCCAGTGGCCAGGTTTGTCACAGTTGCGGCAGTTGCCGTTGCTTGGAAGCCTTGCTGCTATTGCTATCTCCGCTGCCACCGCTTCCACTGCTGCCTTTCTGACCAACTGCTGACCCTTTGCTCCCACAGTCACTGTAACATGTAGCATAAGCTGAGAAATTAGCCTCACTCCCCCTGTAACGCATAGCCTTGTTTTGCACATACTCAGATACTGCCGTGTAAGTCAGGCATCCTCCTTCCAGCCGCCCATGACGGTGATTGTTGGGCTCCAGCTCTCCAGTAGCGTCATGAGGGGGATCATGGCTTGCATGTTTTTTTAAATGTCCCAGCTCATCTGGCAATCCTTGCCAAGGAGTCTTTCAAAATCCTGTAGGAAATCAGGGTTGGACTCTCCCTCATTCACCCGCATGCTAATCAGCCGTTGTAATGTTAGTAATCTATTTATGAAGAAGATGGATTGGTGCACACGCTTGAGCTTGGGATAAGCATCCAAAGCCAGTGTGAGCCCTGCAATGGCGAGAACATACTTCTTGGCTACCGTATTGCTGAGGAGTGACATGACAATATCATTTTGTTCTGTCCATGTCTTGTGCTCCAGTGAGCCCTCCGCAATAACCTGATTCTCTCCCTTCTGAAGCTTGATTAAGTCACGAACATCCATTGCTAGTTTGAAGTGCCATCTCCAGAGCAGAAACTCGTTTGCCTCGAAGACGGGGACTTGTCCCAAAGAGCCGAGACCTTGCAACAGTGCGGCAACACTCATCATTGCTCTAGTGGTATTCCCTGTGGTTGCCACTATTGAGTTTGAGGACTGCCCTACGATAGTCCCCACTGCTCCTGATGGGTCAACCATTGTAGCTGCCCTTTAGTGCTCTCCGTGTCTCAGCTACATTAAGGCCCATGTAGGCTGATGTTAGGTGATGTCTGCTGCCAATTTTAAGGTGATGTCTGCTACCAATTAAAGGTGATGTCTGCTGCCAATTCAAGGTGCAGGTCTGTTGTTGATACTTCCAGCCAATTTTTCCCTACGGCCAGAAAAGACCATTCACACCAGCACATCCAAGGTCTTGCCTCCAAGGGCAGAGCTTGTCCTGGTTGGGACCCAAGGGGTGTGCCTCCAAGGGCAGAGCTTGTCCTTGGTCCTTGTGTGTTGAGAACAAGCCCAGCCGTTGGAGCTGATGAAGCAGATGGAGCTGATGGAGCCGATGGAGCTGATGTGCGTACCCGGAGAGAGCGTACCAAAGTTGAGAAAAGCGTACTCTACAACTGGTTAGTGTGGATCCATATCCCTTCGTCAATCAGCCTCAGGAAAACGGACAAGAAAATTGGGCCAACACAAAGGCACCTGAAGCCCGCTCCTAGCATTTCAGCTAGGAGAATATATGACCATCAGGATCATGGATCCACACTGAGCAGCTCCTAGGCAATCACTTGCTAGCTATTGTGTCCACTTAACACTTGGTCACTTTTGCACAAGGTGCTATTCAGAGACTAACCCCTGGGGCTTAGACCAACTAGTGTCTTCTGTGTACAATTCCTTAGTTGAACAGCTCTATGAGGAGCATCTAAGGCCAGATTGTATACTTAGAATTGGGAATGAGCCTGGTGTATACAGTCCTAGGCGTGGCTTCTAAGGTGTGTGGATAGTGGCACTTTTGGGGGTGGCAACTCCACACCACCTCACCACCTCACCAATTGGCGCATCCACTGACCGCCAAGTGGCCCATCCTTCTCATACATGGAGAAATATTTAGGAAACTTCCCATGTGTAGGGAGGTCAACAATATTCCTTCTCACATCAATACTTAATCGCAAAATCTGTTGATTCTGAGTACAATCTGTGGTCCATTGTGCAACACATCTAGTTTCTCTCTTGTACTTGCATCAAAAACAAGGTTTGGGGGGCTTACTTCAAGGGAGCACTGCATACCCAACTTATCCGCTATGCCATAGCAGTGGCCGTGGGGCAGAAAAAAACAACAGACCTCCTGTTGTGAATTTGCCCTCCACAGTTAGCGTCACTGTAGCATGTGAGTCGCAACAATTCTGTTCCTTCCATACCTGCAAACCAAGTCCCGCGTGCCATGTCATTTTTGGACAGTGAAAGATCTGTTTCATGGCTTGCTAGTGTTTTGGCTCAGGGTTGGCCACAACCCTGCTCACCTGCCTCACCACGTAAGCATTGTCAGGTCGCGTCCCCACCATCACGTATGTGAGGCTCCCAACAACGGCCTCGTATGGGATGTTTTTCATCTCTCATTGCTCTGTCTTGTTGCTTGGGGATTTGGAGGAGGAAATCTTGCATTCGGAGGCCATGGGGGTGCTGACGGGTTTGCATTCCTCCATGTTGTAGGACTTCAAAACGTCCATGATGTTGGAATGATGCTCCTCACCATGGCAAGAGTGACTCCAAAAAGGAACACCAAAAAGCCAAGCCTTAGTGGCTTAGTGGTTAATGGTGTCCACCTCTAGAGGCATGGGTCCGGGTTCACGTCCCACAAGATGAAATTCTGCCCTGCCTCAAGGGAGGTGGAAAATAGATGCCAAGAAGCTAGCTCAACCTCTAGAGTTCCTCTTTAAGTTTCTAGAAGGCCAGGTGAGGGTCCAGGAAGGTGGCACACCTTCTAGAAGGGGTGACTTGTCCTACAAGGAATCTAGAGGTGTCTTGGTCTTCTGGACACCTTCCCTCCTACTAGAAGCAAGCTGAGGAATCTAGGAAGGGGCAGAAGCTTCTAGAGGAGGGAAGGGATGCCTTCCTAGGTGGGAAAAGGACAGCCTACCAAGGAGCACTCTAGAAGCCATAGAATCTGCTAGGAAGCTCCAAATCTGGCATGCTTTGGTGTTCTGGAAAGCTTAGATCAGTGGCTATAAAATNGGTGCACACTCACCCTCAGGCCAACAAAGGGTTATGGGCCCACGCCTCTAAGGGGTTCAAAGCCAGCTTGATTTCACGCTTCCAACAGCAAGACATGGCAACCAGCGAGCAAGAGAGCAGCCGCGCTGTCCTTAAGTTTGATGGGACAAGATTCGCCTTGTGGAGGTGGCAATTTGAGGTCTTCCTCGACGACAAGGGACTGCTTGAGCTTGTAAAAGGTGATGAGACTGCTCCGCCGGAGACTGCAACGGCTGAGGTGAAGGAGGCATACAAGAAGCGCAACAAAAAGGCGTTGGCACTTCTTGTGTCCGCGTTATGCCCACCACAACTTGGGCACATCCAAGGATGCACCCTGGCCGTAGACGCATGGTCAAAACTTTGCTCCATCTACCAGTCAAGCAATCTTGCCAACCAGCTTTTCATCTTCAAACGGCTCGTCACCCTCCGAGCCAACGAAGGCGACAACATCATGGAGATCATGCAGCAGATTGAGTCGCTCGGAGCGGAGTGCGTGGCCACAGGTTGGGAGGTCGACTCTCAGTTGCAAGCTATGATCCTCCTTCTAGCCTTGCTAGACAGTTGGAGTCCCATGATCACAGTCCTTGGTGGCTGGCCTTCCGACGACCTGAGGTACCCGAAGGTTGCTAAGTATGTACGCAATGAGTGGATGCGACGTGGCGGTCGAGAGATTGTAGCGGCATCAAGTTCAGCTTACACGGTTCATCCTCAAAGTGGAGGCCGAGGCGATAAGTGGAAGGGTGCCAAACATGGCACTAAGAAGGATGACAAGAAGGGGGAGTGCTTCAACTGTGGCAAGGAGGGCCACTACGCGTGCAACTGTCCTAAGAAGAAAACAGATCGGTCGCAGCGGGGCGGGAAGAAAGATGAGCATGCCCTTATGGCGTACAACTCCACCAACTTGAAGGATCCGGGAGTTGCCGTCATCGACTCCAGATCAGGCCGCCACACGCAATGCAACAGGGCGGCATTTGTCACCTATGGCGCCTCGGAGAGACGCATGACGGTGGCCAATGGAAAAACAGAGGTGGCCGCCGGTGAGGGTAACGTCCGCATTGAGTCAATTGTGGATGGAAAACCTGTCACGAGCACAATCTACGATGTGCTGCATATGCCTAACTTTGGGGCAAACCTGCTCTCCGTCAGCCGCCTTACCGACAAGGGACTTGAGGTGCTCTTCACAAAGAAGGAGGCTGTCATCCGCAAAGAGGGCAAAGGTGAGGTGATTGCGCGTGCCAAGAGGGAGGACGACTTGTACTTGCTACGCGCAAAGATCCTCAGCAGCCGGGTGGGGTCCAACGCTGCCAATCTTGCAACGAAGGACGGAGGAGACCTGGACCTATGGCACCGCTGACTCTGCCACATTTCTCCATCAACAGTGAAGAAGATGGCTAAGAGGGAAGTGGTGAGGGGTCTCCAAATCAGCGGCCTTGATGGAACCAAGGAGACCGTGTGTGAGCCATGCATCATTGGCAAATCAACTCGGCAGCCGTTTGTTGCCAAGGGGACGCGTGCATAGGAAAAACAGACCGTGGTACACACAGATGTGTGAGGACCGCTTGAGAGCTCCATCGGCGGAGCTCGCTACTTCCTCACCTTCATCGATGACCACAGCCGGAAACTCTACCTCTACCCAATGAAGCGGAAGAGTGAGGTCCTTGCGTGCATGCAAGAGTTTGTGGCTGATGTGGAGCGGCAAACAGAGTTGAAGGTGAAGGCGTTCCGGAGTGACAATGGCGGTGAATATGCGGGGTGCCTTGGGTGGATGAAGAGCAAGGGGATTGAGTGGCAAAAAACAGCTCCACACTCCCCACAACAGAATGGCGTCGCAGAGAGAGCGAATCCCACAATCCTTAACATGGTGCGATCTATGTTGAGCGACGCTGGCCTTTCACAACGGTATTGGGCGGAGGCGGCAAGGACAGCAGCGTACATCATGAATATCATGCCGACCAAGCCGCTGAAGGACAAGGAGAGCAATGTGTGGAAGACGCCACAAGAAGTGTGGAGCAGGAGGAAGCCGGCGGTGGGTGACCTCCGCACGTTTGGTTGTGTTGCACATGCAATGGTGCACGCACGTAAGGGATGGAGCAAGCTGGATCCGCGTACCCCTCGGTGTATTTTCCTTGGATATGAGAGCGGAAGCAAGGCATATCGGCTCTTTGACCCAAGGAGGCAGCAGATTGTGCGGAGTCGCGACGTCACGTTCGACGAGAAAAGCTGTTGGACAGACAAGGAGGCAGGTCTCTCCAAGAGGGGGGAGTGGATGCCACTCCTTCAGGGGGAGACGCCGGAGGACGTGAATGAGGGTGACGTCCTCGTAGCAGCACCAGCCGGAGAAGATCGCCCGAGGGATGGGCGAACGGCACAATTTGTTCCGGCCAGTTTGGATGAGGAATCCGAAGCACCGGAGATGGACGTGGAGGGGGGGAGTCGACTGATGTCTCCAAGGTCTCCAAGAGAGGGGGAGCAGGCACTTGGAGATGATGGCGCCAAAAGGGGACAGCAACAACAACAACCGCCTCAAGAGCCCCGCATGAGCAACCGTGTGGGAAGTAAGACTAAAAGGTACGATGCCGACAAGGGCATCTGGACTGGGTTTGCACAAGTCTTCTTCACGCAAGAGGAGCATGAAGGAGGCACTGCACCAGAAGGATGGGGCTTAGTGGGAGGGAGCAATAAAATGTAAGCTCGCCTCCCATGAGGAGAGAGGCTCCTCAGTTATACGCTAAGCATGGACAACTGCCATGGGTGACGCGCAAGGGGGAGATTGTTGGAATGATGCTCCTCACCATGGCAGGAGTGACTCCAAAAAGGAACACCAAAAAGACAAGCCTTAGTGGCTTAGTGGATAATGGTGTCCACCTCTAGAGGCAGGGGCCCGGGTTCAAGTCCCACAAGATGAAATTCTGCCCTGCCTCAAGNCTTCCCTCCTACTAGAAGCAAGCTGAGGAATCTAGGAAGGGGCAGAAGCTTCTAGAGGAGGGAAGGGATGCCTTCCTAGGTGGGAAAAGGACAGCCTACCAAGGAGCACTCTAGAAGCCATAGAATCTGCTAGGAAGCTCCAAATCTGGCATGCTTTGGTGTTCTGGAAAGCTTAGATCAGTGGCTATAAAATGCCACTGCTTGTGAGCCTTGATCAAGTATTAATTCCCATCCAATTGAGGACAAAACTATTGCCTCACTCTCTGACCAGATTTTGCCATCCTTGGAACCAGTTGCCTCCATAGTTTCAGTCTCTCCAAAAACAGTTGGTGGTGTGAACCAGCCACTGCTAGGGACCCTCCAGGGTGCACACTCACCCTCAGGCCAACACATGATGTGCTTGTTGTCCATTTCCTTGTACCAGATGCATGGGGCCTGTTTTAGCCCATATAGCACCTTCACCAACCTGCACACCTTACCCTCGGGCGGCCTGATGCCTTCCGGTACTTCCATCCTCACTTCCTTGTCCAGCTTCCCGTAAAGAAAAGCTGCCTTGACATCCATCTGGTGGATCTCAAGGTTTTTAGCTGGAGTGAAGGCAAGTAGAGATCTGATGGAGGAAAACATCTGACGACAGGTACAAAGTTCTTGTCCCACATTGCCTGGAGGTTCTGATGTGGTCAGACCACCACGGCCGTGGCAACGCAGGCCACCGCGATGTGACATCAATGTAGCAGATGGGCCAAGAATCAATTTCACCCCTCCTGGAGCGACAGAACCTTGCAAATACGTGGGATCTGAGACTTGGAGTTATGGTTAATCACCCCAAATTCACACACTTGACGATCAGTGTATCAACAAGTGTATTTCTGCATACAAACATCTTTCACAAACAATCCAAATGCATGCATACCTACAAAGCTCAAATGTACATTCTCTTTATACTAGGATAAATTGAATGGGCTCTATGTGATATAAAAAAGATTCTGCGAGAAGTCCTTGTTCACTAGTGTTTTCACATCCCAATACACTTGCTGATACACAGTTGTGTGTGTGATCCAATCGGTCATATATGGAACCTGAGTCAAGAAAACGTTGACTGAGGTTGTTCAATTTCTCCACTGCATATTGCAAATAGATAAGGGGGTCCATGCAGACTTCTTGCTTCAAATGACAAGTAGGACGGGTGGAAAGCATGTTGGATGGAAGATTCTAATAAGAATCAGTCACAGGGTCTCGTTTTCTGACATGGCATGCCAATACGTCAGAGCTGGTGTGACATGGCCAGTTGGGCGGACGTCTATGGTTCATCTAGAGTCTGGTGGACATGTGACACATCTGTCATGGTTTGAGTAAAAGCTGTAGACCGTGACATGAATGGTGCATGCATCCACAGAATTCCTCATACAATCTGCACAAATTGTGCTCCCTTCCAAAGATAATGCATTTTCTGTACGTATCCATTTGTCCTTTTATTTTCTTCCTGTACAAGTGGATGTTCTAGACTTGTCCAATGCAGTCCTCGCACCTCCTTAGGTTCCCGGATGCACATTTTCTGGTTCTCAATCCGTAGCGTATGACCAGAATTCAGATCATACTTGACAGACCGAAGTGACATGGTGGCTACCACATACTAGGTTGCCTGTCACTCGACATGGATTCCTTCTTCATTACGCTTTATCACTTAGACATTTTACGGTAGTGCGGCACTGCCAAACCACACCAGGCAGTTCTAGGAACTGCCTGGTAGCCAAAATGCCACCAAGGTAGGCAGCCAGGATGTCATCAGCAGGTCGGGGCTCCTCTTCTGCCTCTGCCACAAGCTCACAGCACTTCATAAAGCCAGACTACTCCCCTCCAACAGCTGGACATCTCCATGGTGATATACTAACGATAGCACAACCATGGCACTTCCTTCCAGTGCCTACCCCTTCCAAGCATGTTCATCATGCTCATTTTGGCAATGACATGAGTGGTGATGTCACAGTGGTGCAAGCATGGGCGCAGGTGACCGAGGCCTTGGTGCCAGACTGTGAACATGCAGAGCTGCAGAAGGAGCTGGAGGCATTCCAGCCTGGCTGCATCACCAAGAACGTTGTGCCATTGACAACAAACTGCCTTAGGGACAATTATTGGCTGGCTGTGGGCAGGGTTGTCACTGGCACCCTCCACGCTTACGAGTGGGCCTCCCTTCACATGGCACATCTTCCAATGCTGCAGGATCTTCCCATCAAGTTCTTGTCCCAGCCTTGAGCATCCTCTTACTGTGAGTGTGCCTTCTCCACCCATGAACAAATTCACACCGCCCGTCGCAACCACTTTTTTGTGCAGATGTTGGGAGATGTTGGTGCGCTAAAATTTTTGCCTCCTTAGACTCTACAAGCCGAGTGTCAAGTGCAGCAAGACTTACTGGATGATGGTGGAGGAGTCGGAAATCAAGGATGATGGTGAGATTGTGGAGGTTGTGGCTGAGGATGAGGGACAAGCCCTAGAGGAAGAAGAAGAGAGGAAAAATGAGATGGAAGAGGAGGAATAAGTCCACATGGAAGAGGATGAGGATGAGGAGGGAGGTCAGGATAAAATTGAGCAGTAAGAGCATAAGCAGGAATTGGACCACACCGCAGAAGATGATGTGCCCTCTTTTGGATGTGCAGTGAGGTGCATGGATTACTTAAAGTGGGATGTAGAGGTGCTTCAGTAGTAGGAGCTGGAAAATGCATTGAGAAGCGGTGAAGTGGAGGCAAGGACTGGAGAGGATAAAGGAAATGATTGGTACCATGCGGAGGAGGATAATGGAGGAGAAGGACAGGGTGAAGGAGAGGAGGGAGCCAAAGGGCAGGGTGAGGGGGGAGAAGGAGAAGCAGTGAAAGATGAGGGCAAAGATGATAGAGCAAGAGGATCAGGTGAAGAGGAGAACAATGGAGCGACGGATGGAGGTGGTGATGCTTCTGGAGGAGCAGCACCAGCAAGAACTGTCGGCACAACTATGCCAGCGTTGGGAACAGCACAAGCATCCAGTAAGGCTGCTGCTGGCAGCAACAATGCTTTTGGCAGCAAAGGCAAGGCTGCTAAGGATATTGGGGGTACTAGCAAAGCTGGTGGCAAGCCTGTCGGCAGCTCCAGAAATCCACAACTGGGGCTGCAGCGGGAAAGCGAGTTGCAGCCAGAGCTAAAGCAACAACTATAGCTGCAGCTAGCAAGAAGGCCGGGAAGCATCAGCTTAATGGTTCTACATGCTAGGGGCTAGAGTTAGGGCAGGGGAATAGGAACAGGGGAGGGTGGATAGAGATGCCGGTAGGGAGGGGGGGGGGAGTTGGGAGTGGAAATGCCAACTTCTGGAATTTCTTACATGAATCTTTCTGACATGCTCTGAATAATGCACGTTTTCCTGAGTGACTTGACTTCTCCCAACTCCAGCGGCACATTCTTTTTCCAGTATGTGACATGTGCTTAAAACTGTGCTGTAGTTTTTGGAAAGAGAATTCAGATCATGTGTATCATGGAAGCACACAAGGACATAGGCTCACGGTTGTTCTGAAATCTTCTAGTATGAGATTGGCCAAATCAATACATTTCTCTACTAAAGACCTGACATACTGATGCTTGTCTGTGTTCACATGAAGTTGCTTCTGACCTCCCTCAATACAATGATCATAGTGGTCAGACACTCCTCCTCCTCCACCCCCCACCCCCCACTCTAAGACCCATAAGGAACGATGCACCAATGTGGCCGATGTGAAATATGAGCATGTCGATGTGCTACGGTGCACATAAATGTGCCACAATGCGATGTGGGCAGGAAAACATGGCCCTTGTCATACTCGGATCCCGCACGCTCTGAGAATCCCTTTGCCACAATCCTTGCCTTGTACCTTTTTATGTTGCCATCCTGCTTTTGCGTCAACATGAGCACCCACTTTGAGCCCACCACGTGAGCATTGGCAGGTCTGTCCACCAGATCCCATGTTCCATTCTCCTCAATGGACATGAGCTCACTGTCCACCACCTCCTTCCACTTGGCTGCATTGGCCTGCCCAGTCCTTCTGCCACAGTAGTTGACTCTCCCTGAGCTATGCACGACCAGCTCAGGCCGGTCCAGTTCCTAATGTTGGTGGCGTACTACTGCACTTTTTTTCTTTGCTGCGTGTTGCGGTGTGGTATCACAAGACTCCAGTAGCACAAACCACTCTCCCTGTTTTGGAGCTTGCGTGGGATCAAGCAGCTCTCCCTGGCCAAGCATTCTCCCGTCCAATGTCACATCGCGGCTGAAGGTAAGCCTTCTTGCCGGCCAGTCCCAGAAGCGGTAGGTCTCATGGGCGGACTTATAGCCCACTATCAAGCACATCTGCATGCTCGCAGCCAGCTTGCTATTACCTTCATCTACCTGAACGTTTACCAATGCGGTACTGGCCAAGAACTTTAGTGTGAGGCGTCCCGTTTCTTTTCTGACCATACCTCATGTGCAGTCATCTGTTGATTTCCCTTTCTCCTACCACGCTTGCCCAGAGTAGTGGCCAGAGTCCAGTTCACAAGGCAGCATGTCGTTTTTGTAGCTTCCAACCAAACGTGCTGTGGGAGTATGGCGTCAAAGAGCATGATTTGCACCATGCCAAGGATGGTCTGCTTCATCCATTCGGCCACCCCATTGCTTTCTGGTGTATTGGGCATCATGGGCTGATGTCCATTGCCACGCTGCCACATGCAGCCCTTGCGTGCCTTGTACTCTCAACTGTTGTTGCTTCACATTGCCTTCATCTTCTCTACAGTCTGGCACTCTATCATGGTCACAAACTCCTACAAGATTCTCTTTGACCTCTCCCTTTGTTTTCAAGACATGGATCCACACCTTCCGGCTGTGGACATCGGTGACAGTCACAAAGTACTTGCTGCCACCATTCAACGCTTTGCGGAAGGGTCCACACACGCCTGTGTGAATCAGGTCAATGGCTCCTACTGCATGGCAACCATTATGGTCAAAGAACTTTCTCTTTGTCTTACTTTGGAGGTAAGGCTCATATAGGATACCACACCTACCTGCATCCTATTTGCACCCCTGCATGTTGCGGACCATGTGTTGTTGCTACATGAATTGTTGAGTACTGTTTGTAATGTTCCCCAATCATCTGGGCCACGGTTTAGGGTCTGTGTCCTTTACACTGGAGGACACCTTCTTAGGTGCCGTTGGTGTGTTCTCTGGCACTGGTGCGGAGACCACCATCTCTGCCACACCTTTATGGCCCTCATGTTTTGAGCTCTCTATCGTTGTTGTTTTTAGTACATAGAGCCTGTTGACTGGTGGAATCTGTGCTACAAGGTCTTTGTTGGCACAGAGGACACTGATTTCCTTGTTCTTGACAATGACAGCCTTCTTCTCTGTGAACACCACTATCATGTCGTTATCCATGATTTTGGATGTGGATAAGAGGTTTGCCACAAACGAGGGCATGTAGACCATGTCCCGTAGCCGTACATCCTTTGCACCATTGAGGCTGGTACTTACCAGCTTATCTGACATGCCCTTCACATTCACAATGGTACCATTTGCACATCTGAACTGCCGCTAAGTAGGACAGATGGAGAAGAATCCAGCCTTGTTGTTGCTTGAGGAATAATTGCTGCAAGAGTCAAGCCCAAAGGCTCTTGGCCTCAGTAACACCGCTCCCTTTGCTGCAAGAGTGCTCTCAACCATGATGTTAATGACATGTTTTCCACCCAACTTGCTTCCTTTGTTCCCGTTGCTTCGCTGTCCACGTTCTTTGGTGATCTGTACTCTGTTGCATAGTGCTCAGGTTTGTCAAATTTGCGGTAGTTTCCCTGGAAGGTGGGAGCCTTGTTGCCATTGCTGCCTGCACTGCCACTGCCAGTGCTTCCGTTGCCACTGTTCTGACCAGAGACAGACCCTTTACTCCCGTGGCCACCGTAGCATACAACATAGACTAAGAAGTTTGCCTCACTATAGTTATGACGCATGGCCTAATCTTGGATGTGCTCGTACACTGCTCCGTACGTCAGGCCATCCTCCTTCCAACTGCCCATGATGGTGATCATTGGGCCCTAGTTCTCCGGTAACCCCATGAGGAGGATCATGGCTTGCATTTTTTTTTCAATGTCTCAGTTTATTTGGCAAGCCTCACCAAGGTGCCCATCAAGTTCCTGTAGGAAGTCAAGAATGGACTCTCCCTCATTTACACACATGTTGATGGGCTTTTGTAGGATGAACAGTTTTCTTGCAAGGGAGGTTTATTGGTGTGTGCGCTTAAGCATAGTGTAAGCATTTGAAGCGAGTATGTACCTTGAAAGCATGGGAACCAACGTCTTGGCTATTGTGTTGCCAAGAAAGGACATTACAATCTCATTTTGATCTATCCATGTCTCATGCTTGAGTGTGCTCTCTTCAAGAACCAGCTCCTCTCCCTTCATTAGCTTGACAAAGGCACACACTTTTATTTCCAGGTTGAATTGCCATCTCTAGAGGGGTAATTCCTTCCCCTAAAAAAAGGGAACTCCTCTGAAGGATCCAAGACCTTGCGGAAGTAAAGTAGCACTCAGGACCGCTCCTGTGGTCTACCCTCTGGCATCCACCGTTGTGTCTGTGGACTGCCCTACGGCAGCCCCCACTGCTTCATATGGGTGAACCATTTTGCATACCTTTGTCTATTTCCTGCATCGTTTCTGCTTTGAGGCCAATGTAGACTGATGTTAGCTGAAATTTGCTACCAGTTTTAGTGTGTAGATCCATTGCTTTCCCCTCCCACCCATATTCACCTGTAGACGAAGAAGAAATCCACACCAACACACCCAGGGTCTTGCCTCCAGGGGCAGAGCTTGTACTGGTTGGGACACAAGGTTCATGCCTCCAAGGAAAGAGCTTGTCCTTGTTCCCTGTGTGCTGAGTGCAGACACAACTACTGGAGCTGGTAAAATAGATGGAGCTGATGGACCTAATGGAGCTGATGGAGCCGGCATGCACACCTCAAGAGAGCATACTAGAATTGAGCAAAGCATGCCTTACAATGGGTCGGTGTGGCCCCATAACCCTTTGTCAACGGGCCTGAGGCAAATGGACTAGAAAAAAACATAGAAAAGAAAGTAGCTGGTCTAAGGTGTGTGGGCTGTGGCACTTTTGGAGGTGGCCACTCCACCCACCTAACAATCTTGCCGATTGGCGCATCCACTGACGACCAAGTGGCATTTCCTTCTCATGCATGTATAAATATCAAGGAACCTTCCCTTGTACAAGAAGGTAAAACAAGTTTTTTTTTCTCACACCAAGGCTTGATGGTAAGAACTGTTTTCTTAGGTCCAACATGCTATCCATTGTGCTACACAGCTGGTGTTTTGCTTTTACGTGCAGCATGTACGAGGTCTGGGGGCCTCACTCCAATGTTGAAGTGCATGCCTGTCAGAAACTGGGGTGCAGCTCCAACGTAGCCTGACGGGTCTTCTGTGCTCACGGCTAAGTTTTGTGCGGGAGCTTCTGAGTCTAAGCGTGAGCTTTCTGGTCGCCTCACGCTATGTTTCTGGAAGTGGAAGATAGTTGCGAGACAGTCACTTTTGCATAAGTTAGAACGCAATATTACATTAGATTTTGAAATCATGAAAACGTTTTTAGGGCTGTTTATGAGCTCTCCAACGCATCAAAATGTGCGCCATTTGGATCACCGGAGCTCCTGCTACGTCCGTCAAAGTGTAGCATCCAAAACTAGCCGCTCAATCGGTGGAGCACACCACGTCGCCTGCGGAGGCGCCTTCACCCATCAAGGACCCATCAAAACGTCATTCCGGAGGCAGGCATGTCCCTACATGTAGTGGTGGCGCCCCTCACGCTTGTGGGGTCTGTTTCAATGAGTTAATAATCAAGTTTGGTGATAGGGATTTATGTGGATTGAAACCTGTTCGCAGACCTCCAGTCAAAATTTTGACTGTCCATGAGTAACAAAGAATACTTCTGAGTTTCGGACTCCGAGCCAACATTTTGGCTCAGTAACAAAACTCGCGTCTACATCCGGCAGATCATTCACAAGATGTTTTGGTTGTCCTTCCGGAGCAAAATCCCCAGATGGCATTTTGTTACTCATTCCGGTCAATTAGTCACCAGCAGTCGAACCGCGGCCAGCTCTCGGAGTCGTCGCGCACATCCCAACTTTGGAAGACCATATCTTTCTCGTTACTGGTTCAAATCCGGTGAAACAACTTCCACCGGATTCAGTAACTCGTCAACTTTGAGGGGCAAGCCTCCATTTTAGGATAAGAGCAATCCTTGAGTCTCCAAATCCATCGACAAGGAATTTCCTCTCTCTAGCGACTCGTCGGAGCCTCCTGGCACCGCACTTGGACATGCAGAGGGGCTAATGTTCAACATTCTACTCCTTGTACCTGCCATGACCGCTGCTCCTGATTTCCCTCACTCATCTTCTGCTACGCCCTCCAGCCCATCATAGGTGGTCATCCCAAGTCCGGCCATGCTCAATGCGTGCCAGTCGATGGGTTGCACTTTTGTAAAGAAATCCACAAGCATGTTGTGCGTGCTTTACTGCTGCAGCATCACCTGCCCCTTTTCAACCATGTCCCGTGCGTAGTGATAACGCACGTCGATGTGCTTTTTCCTCCTGTGCTGCGTCGGGTTGTTGGTCAGCAAGATTGAGCCGGTGTTCTCCTCTTGCACTACCGAAGGCTCCTGCTGCGGCACGCCCAGCTCCCCCAGCAACCTGCGAAGCCACACCGCCTCCTTGACCGCCTCCGCCAGCGCGATACACTCTGCTTCCATTATGGAGGTGGCGATGCAGTCTTGCTTCTTACAGCACCACGCGACCGCTACACCAACAAGGAAGAATACATAACCAGATGTGGACTGCCGCTTGTCCACATCACCAACGTACTTTGCATATATGTAGCAGACTAGACGTAAGGGGTCCGCCCGCCCATTGCCATCAAACTTCAAGCGCGCATGTCGCGTCACTTGCAGGTAGCGGAGGATGTGCTTGACTACCTGCCAGTGTAGTGGCCCTGGATGAGCCACATACTTGCTCACTCGGCCCACCACATAGCCCAGGTCCGGTCCGGTCACCACTGTGGCGTACGTGAGGCTGCCCACCGCCGATTGGTAAGGAACCCTTGCCATATCCTCCCGCTCTTCTTTTGTTTGCGGCACCATTGCCGCACTCAGCTCACAGGTCATGGAGATTGGACTGCCAGGTGGTTTGCACTCCTCCATAGCGTACTGCTTTAGCACCTTGGCTATGTATTTCGCCAGTCCCAGGTCAAACGTGCGTGCCCTCCGGTTAAGCGTAATGCTCATCCCGAGGTAGTACTCTAGCTCCCCCATGTCCGACATGTGGAATCTGCTACTTAGCTGCTCTTTCAGCCGCTCTAGGCTCACGAGGTCTGCCAAACACAAAATCAGGTTGTCCACTTAGACTGCAACGATCTGATGGAGCTACTTGTCGTGCCACATGTACACGCTATGATCCTCCTCACAGCGATTGAACCAGAGTTGTGCCATGAAGCTGTCCATCTATTGGCACTATCATCTGGGCCATTGTTTTAGCCCGTACAACGACTTCTACAGCTTACACACGTTGCCCTCCGGCACCTACAACCCCTCTCGTACCCCCATGTAGATCTCTTTGTCTATGATGTCGTTGAAGAAGGCCGTCTTTACATTCATTTGGTGAAGCTCCATGTCCTTTGCAGTCACCACCGCAAGGATCGTCTAGATGCTTGTAATCTTGGTGACGGTAGTAAACATCTCATTGTAGTGCTTGCCCTTACAATGTGCGTATCCCTTTGCCACCAGCCGCGCCTCGTAGTTGTCAATAACACCTTCCTTTGTGAACTTGATCCTAAAGACCCACTTTGAGCCGATGACCTTGGCATATTTCGGCCTATCAACAAGCAACCACGTGTCATTTTCCTCAACGGATGCCAGCTTTGATCTGATGGCTACATCCCATGGATCCCCTTTGGGTCGTGCAAGCGCCTCTTGCACGGTAGTTGGCTTTGTTGATGCAACAAGCATGCACCGCGTCATGCCAATCCATTGACTGGTGCTTGCGTTGAAATGCTTCCCTACTTTTTGCAGCCTACCACTGCAACACGGTAGTTTTGGTGGCACATCGTTGCTCTGTTGAGATCCCTTTGACTTAATACCCTCTGGTAAATCATCAACTGAATGCCTCCCCATGGATCTCCCGTACTCATACAAAGCATCGTCCAAATGACTGGCGCATCCGATGGATTTTCCACCGACACCCGATGCATACTCTGCCGAGAGAACGCGCCTTAGCACCCCACGTGCCTCATCCCCCGGATCCTTCCGGTGAATCTCCTTATCAGCTTGATCATCATCAGAGTCCTCCACGTTGGCTACCACCACTGGTACACCTTTGTGCTCTGATGCCGCATCTTCAACTTTGTCATCCGCCGGCTCCTTCTCGTAGTCAAGGAGCTAGAACCACTGTCTTCTCTTTGGAGAGTCAACCATGCCCGCGTTGTTGCTGCTGATGTAGCTCTACTGCTCATCAAACTAGACTTCTTGGCTGCAGATTACCTCCTCCTTGCGCATGCAGTAGAGTTTGTACGCCTAATGTGCGCTCTCATAGCCAAGGAAGAGATACGAACTCACCCGCGGCTCCAGTTTCCTATCGCACCTCTACGTAACCTACACCATCGCGTGTGCCTTGCACCCAAACACTTTCAGGTGTACCACACTTGGCTTGCGCCTGCTCCAAACCTCTTGCGGCATCTTTCAGCCGCTCCTCCCCTTTAGCACCGCTGTAGGAGTGAGGTTGATGGTGTAGCTTGCTGTACGTATAGCTTCTGCCCAAAAGCTTTGCGGTAACTCCGCATCCACCAACATGGTTTGTACCATGTTTAGCAGCGTCTGGTTTTCCTGCTCCGCCATGCTATTTGACTAAGACAAATACTGCGTAGTTTGTACCCATTTTGTGCCCTACTGCTTTATCCAGCCGCTTCAACCCACGTACTCGTTGCTGTTGTCATTGCGTAGTGCTCTGACCTTCAGGTCAGTCTGCCTCTCCACTGCAGGGACATACTCCTTCAGCCGGTCCAGGCTCTTGCCTTTCCACTTCATGAAGTATATGTAGAGTTTTCTGTTGAAGTCATCTATGAAGGTAACAAAGTAACGCGCGCCGCTCTTTGACGCCATCTTGAATGGTCTTCAGATGTTGTGCACGACCCGTGCAGGTCCGGGGCAAGATTCATGTTTACATTGAATGGTTTTCACACCTTTTGTGATTTGATGCGTCTGTCACCTCTTCCACACTGACGATGACAAGGTCGTGTACCAGCTCACACTTTGTCATCTCCTTCACAACTATGGGTGAGGAATGCCCCAGTCCTCGGTGCGAGAGCTCCAGATTAGCTCCCCCTCCTTTGGCCAGGTTGACGGTGCGTGCCTGCAAGTCTACTAAATCTGTCGCCGCAGGGATCATCTTGGTCTCCACGATGTAGAGGTCTCCCTTGCGCTTAGCCTCCAGCAAGGGCTCGCCTCCACCTCCTTCCGCACAACCACCCCTCTTATCCTGAAGAGCACCTCCAACGCCCTGTCCTTGAGGCAACTAACACTTAGAATGTCAGCCAAGTTAAGTACGTGCTACACGTTCTTAATGATGCGCTACACCCTCTTTCCACCAACCACCACCTCCTCCTCCACGTTTCCTTGGCCTGCCGCTGCCTCGCCCTTGTCGTTTGTGACCACCATGGATTTGCTGGACTTGGTGTAGTTGATCAACCCGCCCTTATCAACTTGGGTATGATGTGCTTTGTCATCGTGTGGTGCGTTGGGTTATTGGTCGGTGAGATAGAGCCAATGTTGTCCTCTTACACCTCCGGAGGCTCCTGCTAGGGCACGCCCAGCTCCCCCAGCAACATGTGAAGCCACACCACCTCCTTGAGTGCTTGAGCTAGTGCGATGTACTCTAGTTCCACTATGAAGTTGACACATTCTGGCTTCTCGCTGCACCACGAGACTGTTGCATCAGTGAGGAAGAATATGTAGCCGGATGTGGACTTTCGCTTGTTCTCATTGCCAGCATAGTTTGGCTTGCTATAAGCAAGCCAAACCCAAGGGTTTTTTTGCCCCTTGCCCATGAACCTGAAGCCCGCATGCTGTGTCACTGACAGGTAGCAAAAGATGCGCTTGACTGCCTACAAATGCTGTGGTCCTGGATCGGTCATGTACCTCCTCAATTGACACACCGCGTAGGCCAAGTTCGGTCGAGTTCCCAGCATGGCGTATAAGAGGCTGCCCACCACTGACTGGTAGGGCACCCCTGCCGTATCCTCCCAATCTTCTTTTGTTTGTGGCGTCTTCGCCCCACCTAGTTCACACGTCGTAAAGAATGGACTACCAACTGGCTTGCAGTCCTCCATGCTGTACCGCTTCAGCACCTCGGCCACGTATTTGGCCTACCCTAGCTCAAGTGTGCATGCCCTCCGGTTTTGTGAAATGCTCACCAAGAGGTACAACTCCAGCTCCCCCATGTACGACATCTAGAATCTGCTGCCCAACTGCTCTTGTAGCCGCTTCAGGCTTGGCACATCCGTCGAGAACAAAGTCAGGTCATCCACATAGGGTAGAAAAAATTGATGGAGTTGTTTGTCACGCTGCACTTACACGGTGTGATCAGACTCACACTGCTTGAAGCTGAGTTTTGCCATGAAGTTGTCCATCTTTTGGTACCAGCATCTGGGCAATTTTTTTGGCCAGTACAAGGACTTCCTTAACTTGCACAACTTGCCCTCCGGCACCTCTATGTAGATCTATTTGTGTGTGATGCTGTTGAGGAAGGCCGTCTTTACGTCCATTTGCTAGAGCTGTATTTCCTTGGCGGCCGCCACCGCAAGGATCGCCCAGATGCTTGTGAACTTGGCGATGGGAGCAAACGTCTCATTGTAATGCTGATCCTTACGCTATGAGTATCCCGTCATCACCAGCTATGCCTTCTATTTTTCAACCACATCTTCCTTTGAGAGGATGACCTTGAGAAAAATCTGCTTGCCAACTAGCTCCCACGCGTCATTTTTCATTATGGATGCCGGCTCGGATTTGAAGGCTATCTCCTACTGATCCCCTTTGGGTTGCGCACATGCCTCTTACACGTTTCTCAGCTGTGTTGATGCAGCCAGCATGTACCGCGTCATGTAAATCCATGAACCAATTCTTGTGACAAAGCACTTCCCTGATTTCCGCTGCCTCTCGCTGTATCTCAGCAGTTTTGGCGGTGCATGGTTGCTCTTTTGTGATCCCTCATTCTCTCCATGCTTTGGTGAATCATTGACCAGATGGCCCCACGAGGATCTCTACTGCTTTGGGGAAACATCCCCTGGACAGACGGCGTGCTCAGTGGATTTTCCATTGACGCGCGATGCGCACTTTGCCAGAAATACGTGCCTTGGCACCCTTGGTGCCTCATTCATCAGATCTTTCTGGTGGATATCCTGACTAGCTTGATTTTCATTGGATTCTTTTGCATTGGTTACCACCGCTGGTGTACTGTTGCTTTGTGATGCCACATCATCAACTTTAGCATCCGCCGGCTCCTTCTTGTAGTCATGGAGCTCAAACCACTTCCCCCTCTTTGGAGAGTCCATCATGCCCATGTTGTTGCTGCTGATGTAGCTCTGCTGCTTTTCAAACTTGACGTCTTGGCTGCAGATTACCTCCTTATGAATTTCATTGAGCCGGTACGCTTTATGCATGCTTTCATAGCCAAGGAAGAGATACGTATATACCCGCGGCTTTTGCTTGTTGTCATGCTACTTTGCATGTGAACACTTTCAAGTGAGCCACACTTGGCTTGCACCCACCCCAAACCTCCTGCGGTGTCGTCCAGCCACTCTTCCACTTCACCACTGTTGTAGAAGTGTGGTTCATGGTGTAGCTTGCAAGAAACAAAGCTTCTGCCAAGAAGCTTTGCGACAATCTTGCATCCACCAACATGGTCCGTACCATGTTCCGTAGCGTCTGGTTTGCCCGCTCCACTAGTTTTTTCCCATTTTATGCCTTGTTGCTTCATCCACCCGCTACAGTCCATGTCCCTTCCGCCATTGTTGTTGCATATTATTCTGACCTTCTGGTCAGTTTGCCTCTCCACCGCAACGACATACTCCTTTAGCTGGCACACGACCTTGCTTTTTCTCTGCATGAAGTACACATAGATTTTTCTGGTGGAGTCATCAATGAATGTGATGAAGTAATGTGCGCCGCTCTTTGAAGCCATTTTAAATGGTCCGCACACATCACTATGCACGACCTCTAGTAGGTCCAAAGGGCGATTCACGTTCTCATTGAACGGTTTGTACCGTGCTTTGCCCTAAATGCAAGGCTTGTACGTTTTGTGTTGTGCTTCTTCTATCGCCTCTGCNGCACACGACCTTGCTTTTTCTCTGCATGAAGTACACATAGATTTTTCTGGTGGAGTCATCAATGAATGTGATGAAGTAATGTGCGCCGCTCTTTGAAGCCATTTTAAATGGTCCGCACACATCACTATGCACGACCTCTAGTAGGTCCAAAGGGCGATTCACGTTCTCATTGAACGGTTTGTACCGTGCTTTGCCCTAAATGCAAGGCTTGTACGTTTTGTGTTGTGCTTCTTCTATCGCCTCTGCCACACCATCAATGACAAGGTAGCATACAAGCTGGTGATTTGCCATCTCCTTCACGACTCCGGCTGAGGAATGCCCAGTCGTCGATGCCAGAGCTTTGGATCAGCTTCCCCTCCTTTGGCCAAGTTGACAGTGCGTTGCTGTAAGTCTGCTCAATGCGTCGCCGTAGGGATCACCTTGGTCTCCACGATGTAGAGGCCTCCCTTGCGCCTAGCCTCTCGTACGGGCTTGCGACCACCATCCTTTTGCATGGTTTTCCCCTTTCTCCAAAAGAGCACCTCGTACCCCTTGTCCATCAAGCGGCTGGCACTTAGAATGTGAGCCAAGCTAGGTACGGGCTGCATGTCCTTGATGACGCACTGCACCCGTTTCCCACCATCCACCACCTCCACGTCCACGTCTCCTTGGCCAGCCGCCGGCTCCATCTTGTCGTTTACGACCACCACGGACTTGTTGGAATTGGTGTAGTTGATGAACTTGACCTCCTTAACCTGGGTATGCTCCTCCATTTCGGAGTCAAGGCATCGCTGGTTGGCCTTCTTAAGGTCATAGTTTTGATTGCCGTTGAGAAGCGCCTTGCCTTTTGTATCTTGGTTGCCAGCCCTGACCTCCTCATTGTACTCAAGGGCAGAGTTACCCCTCCTTGCCACAGTTACGGCACACACCTTACTTGGCGCCCTTCTTGCCACCACCATGTTCACCTCTTCCCGTGCCCTTGTTTCCGCCAGGATGTCTTCTAGTGACGAGGGCCAATGAGGAAGCCGAGAACTCCTAGCAGCTCCATCATTGTTCCTTGTTTTGAATGTACTATGCAATCTTACCATGGATAAGCTTCTCCTCAGTCCATCCTCCCAAGATGGTGATGAGAGGGCTCCACCTGTCAAGAATGGCCATGGGGAGGGCCATTGCCTGCAATTGCGTGTCGATCTTCCATACCAAATCATTGCACTATGACGCAAGGGACTCGATCTGCTGCATGGCAGAAATGACATCATCTCCCTCTTTGATTCTCAATGTCAAGATTTGCTTCATTGCAAAGATTTTGTTTCCAAACAAGTTGGATTGACAGATGGCAAAGAGTTCTTGCCAAACCTTGGCTGCCAACTTGCAACCCTGGAGGTAGTCCCACTAGAACTCAGTCTTACCGGACACCAGGAACATGAGTGCCTCCATTTTATTCCTTTTAAAGACCTCCTTCTGCGCTTTCTTTGTTGTCGCTTCGTCAGGGACTTCTGTTCCCTTCATGACCTTTAGTAGCCCCTTCTGCGTAAGGTGCAACTTGAAGTGCTACCTGCATAGCACAAAGCCAGGGCAACTTGCATACTTTTGGATGGAATACGTCTCCTTCTGTGCCCTTTTTTTGTCTTCCACTTGGTGACCTGAGCGTTTGGCAGTGATGTTGTCCCCAATGACTGTCCGGTCCATGAGAATAGCCGTGAGCAATGTGTAGACTGGTCAGGGCCGTGGGCCCATAACCCATTGTCAGAAACTGGCCCCAGGGTGGTGCCAGTTCCGACGTGCCCCGACGGGTCTACACCTGGTGTTCATGGCTTTTTGTTTTGGTGTGCGGGTTCTGAGTCTAAGCATGAGCTTTCTGATTGCCCCCTGCTATGTTTCTTGGAGTGGAAGGGAGTTATAAGACAGTCACTTTCGTGAAGGGAATAATGTAATCTTGCATTAGTTTTCCAACACGGAAAAGATCTGAACATTTGTAGGCCTAGTGATTAGCTGTCCAACGCACCAAAATCTACGCGATTTGGTTCACCATACCTCCCACTATGTTAGCCAAATTGTGGCACCCTAATCCAGCCGCTTAGCCGGCACTACGCACCATGTCATCTGCCAAGGTGTCTTGACACCAAAAGAACCCATAACAATGCCTTGCCGTAGGTGCAGATGTCCATACACATAGTGGTAGTGCCCCTTGTTATTTTAGGGTGCATTTGGATAGGTTAATCATCGAGTTTGGTGATGGAGATTGATGTGGCTCAAAAGCTGTCTGTGGACCTACAGTCAGAATTCTGACCATGAACGAGTAACAAATCTTCCTACTGAGTTTTGGACCCTGAGCCAGGATTTTGGCTAAGTCTCTCAGTAACGACACATACTATTGACATCCGGTGGATCATTTTCCAGAGCGACTCGGCGGTCCTACATGGCAAAAATACCAGATGTATTTTTGTTACTCATTCTGGTGGATTTTTCTCTAGTAGACAAGCCACGGCCAACTCCCAGAGCCGCCACACATACCCGAAATTTTGAATTCCATATCTTTCTAGTTTCTTGTTCAATTCCGATCAAACAGCTTCCACTACATTCAGAAACTCATCCACTTTTAAGGGATATCCTCCATTTTTGGATGAGCAATCCTCAAGGTTCTAGTTGCTACTCCAAGGATTTTCCTCTCTTTGGTGGCTCAATGGCACCTCGAGGTGCCGCCCTTGAGCATGCAAAGGGTCAAAGCTTAAACACGAGCAAGAGAGAGAGAGATAGAGAGAGAGAGAGAGAGAGAGAGAGAGAGGG